>VZSV01000025.1:2956957-3015077 GCA_013398735.1 Nothocercus julius
GCCGGTACCGCCGGGCCGAGCCGGGCCGGACTGGCCAGGGCAAGAAAGGGCCGCCCCGCCTCCCCGCGTGGGCGTGCGCGAGGTGTGTGGGCGTGTGCGCATGCCTGGGGGTGTGCCCGTGCATGCATGTGCATGGGTGTGCACACCTGCACATGCATGTGCCTGCGTGTACATGCATGTGTGCACGCATGTCCACGCATGCATATCCATGTGCGTGCACCTGTGCTTGCTTGGGGGGTGTGCCCATGCATGCATGTGTATTCACTCGTGGGTGTGGGTGTGCATGCACGCATATGTGTATGCACATGTCCACACATATATGTTCACTCACATGTGTCTGTGTGTGTACACCTGTGCATGCCTGGGGATGTGCCCATGTATGCATGTGCGTGTGTGTTCACGTGTGTGTGCACATGGACACCTGCACGTCCATGCGTGTTTGCACATGTGTGCACCTGTGCATGCCTCAGGTGTGTCCATGTTCACACGCATGTATGCATGTGTGTGGAGGTGCATGCAAGTATGTGTGTGTGCAAATCCACGTGTGTATGTGTGCACGTGCACACGCGGGCCAGCAGCAAGGGTGCATCTCCTCAGCACCCCCCTGCTGCCCACAGGCATTTCCCCCAGCACCCACTGGCCCCACCGCTTGCAGATGCAGGTGGCGGTGGCTGGGCATGTTGCCGGCCGTGGGGACAGGGCTGGGGGCCACCAGCATGCACAGTGGCCCTGTCCCCATGCTCCTGCGTGGCCTGGCCCCGTGCCGCGGCCCTGCTCCGCAGGGATCCCACACGTGTAACACGGCTGCTGAATATTTAACGCCAGCAGCGCTGCCATCCGTCCCAGTGGCTGTGAGGCACGTTCGGCGGGAAGCACCTGCCTGGGGGCGGGCGAGAGGCAGGGCCTCGGGGGGAGGTGCTGCTGGAGTTCATTGCGGCCGCGAGGGGCCCATGCCCCCCACGCGGCCCCCAAAGTGTTTGCCAGGCTCGTGCAGCTCTCCCCGTTTTAGGGGGGCACCAGCACAGGAGATGCCCCCTGTTGCCGTGCACTCCAGCCCGGGGAGCTGGGGGCAGTTGCGTCGCCGCCTTGCATCCAGCCGCCAGCAACCCAACTCCTTCCTCGGGGCTCAGCCTTCCTGGATACGGCGCTGCTACCTGGCAGGAAAACAGGAGGAAAAAAAAAAAAAAAAGGTATTTTAATGCACCACTGAAATTATCAGTTTAATCTCTTCCCTGATCACACGTCTCTAACGAACCTTGATCCCATGGTATCATTACAGGACAGTTCAAGATACGTGTGCATCCTACATGTCTCCATATCATATCTGGATTTAACTCAGGATCTCCTGTTTAGCTCCAGTACCATATTGCACATATTATCTTGCCTTAAAGCTACTGACCTGTCCTCTCAAGTGCCCCTTTTCTTGTACGTGTGTCTGGGAAGCTCAACAAATATGTATGGGCTAGTCCTTCCTTGGTGTCTCAGAGCAGGTGCATGTTCTGGAGGCCACTAGAGAGAATGACCCAACCTGAATTTGTGGTCTGACTAACCAGCCTCAGCGCACTCGTCTTGGATCTCAAGAAGAGGCAGTCAGGCCACCACAACCCTCTCTAAGATATTAAAGTAGCAGTCAGGGAAGAATCTGTACTGTGACACTTGTCCCTGGACCGGATACTCTGCACAGTTGACTCTTTCCAAGCGATCCACAGCTCCTGGGGCAACCAGCATGGAGACCTGTGTTTTTGGACCATCAGCCCGAGCCTGCTGAGGCCACGCAGGCCAGATGCCCTCCAGGCCATTCCAGCTTAATGGCAGTGGCTAAGCTTGACTTCTACAGCTTTAGGCAAGCCTGCAGATTTCTCCAGGCCCTGTAGGCTTATGGGTTAGAAAAAGGACAAGTATCCTGACATGTACAGAGTATGCATGTCTAGAAAGCTGTATATGTTTAAGCGTGAGTGTCCAGTTGGCTGAATGTTGCAAGAAATGCTGTGCATGCCATGTGTGCCAGATGGATTTGTGGACTAGGTTAGGAGACTCATCTCTCAGTGGTGCTCATGCGATGAAAAATGGCTGACCAACTAGAATGGAAGAGGATAAATGGCATCTCTCTTTCCTCCTTAATGTCTGCTCAAGGCTGTTTTAAAAAAGGCCTGTTGTTGGAAGGTAATGGCAAAAGCCAACAGGCAGAAGTATCCGATACCAAACTCCTACATTCACCATGCAGCGAGAGAAGTACCAAGTGCAAGCCAAGAAAGCTGTGATTACAATCACATCAATAAACAGAAAAGGAAAGGAAAACCTGCCTATCTCTAACTTCCAAACTTCAGCACAACTCCCTTTGTAGCCAACTAGACAGCTTCTCTCCACAGTCGGGCAGCCAGGTTCGCCTCGGCCTCTCGGGAATTGAACTGAATCGCCCTCTGGGGTGTCCTGGGATGCCATATACAGCACAGGTACATTGCCCTACAAAGGCCATCAGTGTGAAAATTATGTGCAGGCATGTGGTGTTGTCACTAGAGCATGAAGTCTACCCACTAGACAGCCTACCAGGGGATACTACGTCTGCCATTATCAGCAGCTCATCTAGCCTGCTAAGGACAAAATCACACAAGTTAGCTCAGGGCACAGGCAACAGCAATGGTGAACATTTCCCTCCTTGCCTTAAACCTCAAGTAATGGTCTCATCTGAAATAAAACAGGCACCAGGGATTAAGGCAGGGCTTCGTACTTTCACAGCGATGCTGAGCTTGGAGAAGGGACTGAGAGTACACTTACCCACATCGTTAATTCCCAAGAATAGTGAGATGGAGTTTGGAGAAAGTGGCTGGAGAGTATCTGTGCCATCACTTGCCGACTGCACAGCAAATGGCCATCCAGGGCCACGTGCTTTCTGTGAGCACGTTCTCACTCTTGCTGCAAGAGCTAGCAACACTTGCGGATGCTGCGTTGCAGGAGCTCCTGACTTCATGATCACTGGAAAACTCTCTCCTCTTCATGCCACCATCTGTACTTTTGTCTAAACAAACAGAAAGGCCCTGTTAGGTGAGCAGGGTACAGCAAGACTCAACCTCCCATAACTGCAGAGCTTGGCCTGTGCAGGCTGTGCAAGGAGCAAAGGCACTTCACGGGGGTTGCACACCATTTCTGCACACTCTTGCACAAATCCAAAGCCTCAGTCCTGGGCACACTCATAGCACGCACTTTACTTGACGTTGGTGAATTATAAGCAGAACTAATAGGTAAAGGGAGCCAAGTTTGATTCAGATTTACTGTTTGGCTGCTCAGGTATTAAGCAGGCCATCTCTCAGGCCACCACTACAGCATCTGATTTTCTAAGGTGATAAGGATCTGAGGCAACTTCTGAAAGCGCCAAGAACAAAATGTTCAGAGATGTGTGCGTCTAGGACATTAGCTGTGGGAGGAAGGGCTTGGGGAAAGCAGTGTGCGAGGACCTAGGGAAGAACAACTTGCAGCATGGCATTTTGTTAGAGCTTATTTTGCTGCCCTTAGGAACGTGTATTTCAAGAGCACTCTGGTAGATTTGGGTGGCCATCAAGTGATGACATCCCGGCTGTACGTTGGGGCTCCTTTCTTAGGTGGCTTGGAGAAAGTGCTTCGGGCAGAGAGTCATCTCACCGCAGGGCAGAAAATTACTTTTGCTCTACAGCGAGAGAGATAAGGCCATGGCTTGGGTTGGGTGGGGATAGCACAGAGGGAAGATTTGCCCAACCTGGGGGGTTCCTCCCGCCAATGGAATTTGCAGGGGCAAATGAGGACAGTGGCGCCAGGCGGCTAAATGGTCACACACGGAAATTTGGAGTGGAAGCAGAGAGGGGAGAGGCAGGCTAGCAGCGGGAACTCCCAGGACTTTCAGGAGCTGCTGCTAATTTTAAGACCACAGCGGTGTGCAAAACAGCCTTAAGTAGTTGCTATTCACGGGCTGCCGCAAGCGCGCGGGGCCGGGCCTCCTCCAGCTGCTGCGCCCCTGCGCTGGGAAGGGCAGCTGCTCCCGAGCCTGGCGCGCGGCCTGCGTTGCGCAGGGCGAGAGGGAGGGAGGCCCGCGGGCAGATCCCCAGCGGCCCCGGCACGCACAGCGCAGCCCGTCTTCCCTCGCAGGCCCAACGCGAGCGGCCTGGTGGCGCGCGGGCCTTTCACAGCCCTCGGCGGCTGTCCAGGGGCCTCGGAGAGGAGTCGCCCTCGAGAACTGCCTCGGAGGAATAAGATATAAAATATGAGGAATGTCCCCCAACGCACGCACCAAAATCCAGCCGGAGGCCCAGTATTCCTTCCTGTAATATCAGTTAGCTAGTGGCGTAACACGCTCCTGGTGTGGGTGCTGGTAACCAGGGAGAGATCCGCGTGCCATGAGGCCTTTCGGGCGTCAGTCACGGAAGCGCATTTAGAAATTTCCAGGAGTTTGTTAAGCCTCCGATATGGTGGTTTAACCGCTGTCCTGCTGCTGTGGATCCTGAGTGTGTAGCTCACTGGCCACCACTTAATTACGTGTCATTAATAAATCAATAAACCACTTCAATCCCGATTCGGTCTCGCCTACGTGCCCCGCCACGGTCACCCACTTCCCATTTTGCAGCAACCCCAGCAGGAGGCCTGTAGGCACCATCATTCGACAGAGCCCGGTTTCAGGCTGAGCTTGGGTGCCAGACGCGGCGGGTGGCTCCGAGGACAGATGTCTGTGCAACTACGCCACGGTGTGCCTGCTGCTTGACACCGGCGGTGAACGCCGCCGGCGGAGGGTACGGAGCTCTCCTGGCCCAACGCCACCGCAGGCGGTGAGAAGCGCCGGTGTGGCGACACTGTGCTGATGGAGGCAAAGGGCGCTCATCCAGGCGGCGGAGATTGAAGCCTTTCACCGCACCTTCCCATTGGGGCTGACGCAGGAAAAACACGACTCTGATCTCCTCGCTGGAAATAATACGAAAATAACTTCTAGTAGGAAATCTACCCCATTTGGTTGGCGCATCCAGCGGCGATCGCCATCTCAGGAGGAAGTTTTCCCGGGGGACTCCGTGGGAAGCTTAGTGCCAAGAGCGGGCACGGCGCGGCCCCGGCGGGCGGCACCCCCGTCCCGGCTCCCCGGCGCCCGCCCGCAGCACAGCCACCGGCTGCGCGGCCAAGGGCTGAGATAAGGAGCTTTTCAGCGGCAGGGCTCAGCTTCATCCCTGGAGTTTATCAGCTGGTCCGCGCAAGATGGATCGGTTCCCGCTGGATACGGCGGCAACACACACTGTTAGCGCCGGCTGCGGCTAGTTTTCCCTCTCAGCAGCAGGGCTGTGCGCTCCGCTCTCCGCTTGCTCTGCCCACGGCTCTCCAAGAGCAGGTTTTATGGGGGGATTAGCTTGCTCACCTGCCCCAGTCTCCAGGGCCAGCCAATCTGGGACTCCCAGCACTACACCATGTCAAAGAACAAGAACCAAGCAAATTCGGTAACTACTTGGAGGCCTGCTCTAATAGAGTTTAAAAAAAAGGTTTTTTAACTCTAATAGAGTTAAAAAAAAAAAAAAAAAAATCAGAGTGGAAAAACATTTCTATGTTTAGCCATCAGGAACAAGACTTACCTAAGCAGCCCCACAGAGGAGCTGGCAATGACAGTGGGTAAGTTAGGTCCAACTTGTTCCTAAACATCTTGCTTTAATTGCTCGGTCCGGGCCACAGCAGGACTCTAAGTGATTTACTTTCAGAGGCCTTTCTCCTCCTCCTCGCGGGAGGTCTTTTCCCTAAAACATCCCACAGATGCCTATAATAATTGTAAAGATTATTCAGTGCTGTCTACGCTGAGGTTCTGCGGCAGCATTGAGGAGCAGGGGCTAGTGGCTTGGAGGTCCAATAGCGAACTCATTCTTCACCGGGTCCCGAAGAGCTAGGTTTTCTAATTCCAGCCAATCTGTATTTGTGTGCTTCACCAGTCTCTATGTGTCTACAGGATGTTCCAGAGATCCTTCTGGGTCAGAGGTTGAGTTGCTAGGCAGTACATCTTCTCCTTCAGCCCAGCCTTTAACCTGTGTGAGCTTGGAGTCTTCTGCTTGGATATATGCCTTTTAGGATCGCACCCGCTGCAGCTGTGGGCTTCATTCTCCACATGGTTCTCACCTGGGGAGTTGTCTCCCAGGTGCTCAGTGTCGGAAGACGGCTGAGATGCCCGTTCAGCTCAGCTCTATTCAGAGTTGTTAATTCCCTCTTACCAGTCTTGCTGAGCCTGCCACAGCCACAAGGTTCTCACCTGCTGAATGTAAATCACCCTACAAACTGGGAAGCCTTGCTGTCTGCTGAGGGCTTCTTGTTGGTCTTTGCTTTGGGCTCTGGTTCCAGTGATGACCAAAAGCTGCTGGATAGCTCAGCCCTCACCTGAGACAAAACAATATGGTGAATTTAAGGAACAGACATATTTTGACTGGAGAATGTCTCTCCAATCCCCCACATCCGGTTATAATCACAAAACACATCAGGCAGCCAAGATGGGAGCTGTCTGTCTTTATTCCTTTCCCATAAATTGGGTGCTGTGATGACCACGTTTGGAGGCAGAAATTCTCTTTTCACTGACCATCCCAGCATGGACCACGGCATATCACACCGTGCCATTTCCACTTGAGAAAAACCCAAATGAGTGAGAGGAGCATATAGTCTAAAGGGGCAGAAACACACCTAGGAGTTTTAAAAATAATGAAGTCTTTCTCATCACAATCAGTGGGAGTTATTACCTAGTCCTCTTGGGAAACCTGAAAATCCAACTGGGCCTGAGTTTGTATTTTTTGATGTTTGTGTACCTTTGAATACCTTCTGCTCAGATAGCCAAGCTACCTTTGACACAGACATCTGTGCATGACCCAAGTCAAAGCTGACTCGTTCTATACAGGCACGGTGCAAGTTGGGCACTTGTGTCACTCATATCACTGGATACATCAGATATTTTTCAGAAACTATCAACTCTGGCAAAGGGGAGGGACCACCATAAGCAAACCACTCCATCACCTGTCTGATCCAACAAAGGTAGAGGAAGATAGCTCATGGTATGACGCTGCTGTTGTTTACAGAAGGCAATATCTTTGCTTTTCTATCATTTAAGCACTATCAGCTGCATAACACAAGCGCCCTGGGGGAATAAAATCATGTCAAGACTCCCCCGATCTATGCAAACTGTCAAAGATGGGACCCCAAGTTAATAAGCGTTTTGAGTTGCACTTTTTTTTTTTTTTCCCCCTGCATAGGAAAGGTTCCCAGAATATCAAGTTGACTTTTAACAGATAGGTTTTTTTGTTTGTTTGTTTGTTTTCCCTGAAATGAATGAAGCAGAAAGATGGGAAGGCAACCCTTTTGCCATCCTCCAAAGCTCTTTCCCCAACCAGACTGCAGTGGCCAACACAAGGCAACCACAAACCACCCTTTCTGCTCCCAAACTTTCAAAGGAACATGCTTAAAATACGCTACCCGACAACCTGTAGACAAATGAAGCAGATGCCATCCATCGCATCTGTATTCCTGTGTCTCATTTTCCACCATAAACCCACTTAAAGTTGACATGAGAGGGAGGGGCATGCCTGAACACCGGCAGCCCTGCCACTGAATCATCCGTGCATTCCTCTGGTTTCTGCTTCGCATGCGGAAGAAAGCCTGGGAATAAATACGCACATGCAAATGTGTTCTACTGCAAGTTAAAGCAGTCTCCAGGCGATCAGGATTGCGGGCTGAACAGAAATTCCCTTTTTTTCTCACCTTTTATTTTCTTTTGAAGAAGCAGCTGCTACAGATAATCTAAGACTAGCCTGATGTCCAAAGCACATCACAAACGAACACTGAGCGGCAAAATGGCCTTGGCTAAGCAGTCCTGCAACAACTGCTTTTGTAAATGCTGAGCATGCAGGACCGGCCATACCTGTAACGCACCAAGGCTCACTTTAACCCTGTATGTCTCCTCCGCTGAGACCAGGAGCAGAGACTTAGGCGAAAGAGCCCAGGATCAGGGCAACTGCAATGTGTCCGTGGTGACCTCCCAGCTTCCCCGCAGCTCCGGGATTTCCCACCGAGGAGGCACGCTGACGGCTGAGCAAACGGGCCGCACACCCAACCTGGTCCTGCTCTGGAGAAGCAGGTCGTGCCCACGTGTGCAGCTTCTGTGAGCGGGTCCTGCTGAGCCTGGAACCACAGGGTCACTTGCATCATTTTGTGATCACTAGATCACCCAGCTGAGCTTGGTTAGCAAAGGTCCTGCTCTGCATTTTATTCAAAACACCCTCTGGTAGCAGTCTGGGGAGGTAAGATAGGCATCCTGTTAAATCTGATGCCTCTGTAACAGTATCCAACCTGGTGTTACTGAGGAGGGAGTATTCCGTGACAAAGATGTATATTCATTCTCTGGGAGGCTGTATATGAGATGGCAAATGTTTGGGCATTGGGGTGGCTTGGTGCACTTCATTCTTCTCACAAGTGGAAGGACGAATTTCGTGTTATAAGCGGAAAGCAAGCAGTTTTCTCAAAGATCTTTAAATGTCACTGGCCTCTCAGAAAATGACTGTGAGGAGGTCTCGTGTGACTGAATACAGTATAGCTGTTTAATATAATTTGCCTCTCTCTAGAACCACTGAGAACAGCTATATTCATAGCTGTTCATTCACCTCTGAATTAAAAGTCTAAAGCACTAGACATGGTTATTTCAGTTCTTCTACCTTTACCTCAGGGATCACGTTTCCAAGAATCTGCTGCAGCTGAAGTTGCCATTTCTGCAGCATATTGGTAACAAAATGCCACAGGAAAGTCACCCTAATGAGGTGCTCGCAATAGAGCTGCAAGCCTTTCTTTCCCTCCTCGGCTTCAGAGCCCGCTGAATAGGCAGATGCACACACATCATTACGGCCCGTGGCTCCCCGGCAGGGTACCCGAGGCATGCAGGAAAACGTGGCTGTGGAAGCAGCATTTTTCCATCTTGAGTACGGTCTCACACAGGTGATAGATACCAATGAACTGAGTCTGACAGCTCCATTTTTCTAAGGTATAAAGCGCCCCATTTTCATCTGTCAGAGACACTGCAGATCTAACCACATGGAGATATACCAGAAACCTATTTTGAATGAACTTTTGCAAGTTAAATGAACTTAAAAATATATTTTAGTAAATCAGATTAAAGCCTATATGGACATTTCTACTGAAAGATGTGTTTATTCTCTGCAGTTTACATCACCTCCAAAGCAAACTGAAGAACATTTTAATTAGTTCACCATAATCATTAGTGAAGTGTCCACTCAGAGGCTTAATTCAGCTATTTGAAATTCATGTTTTTAGTTCACTTGCATAGTTTTCCTTTGTAAACATGCCTTTCCAAAGAGAGGAGAAGAGACTTGCTTAGGATCATCCAAAAGAAAGGCCAGGCACAGACAGTCAGGAGTCCAAATATACATAGAGAGGCAGCTCTCCACAGCCCTTCTCTTGCTGCTGAAGTTGGAGACTCTATCTACCCATCACAACCAGTTTCACACCAGACCTGAACAGCAGAGGCAAGACGGGAAGGGCGAGCTAGTGGGTGTCTTGTCTGGCTGCAAGCAGCACTGTGTGGAAATTCATGAAGTGACACGGCCCTTTAGGACTGCAAAGTCTGGGCAGCATCTGTGCTGCTCCTCCACTGTAATTTCATGCCTTTACTTCTTCAGTCAGCCTGAGAACTTGCCTTTGACTGAAGCACAAAGGCAGCTACTTGCTGCAGTCAAATTGCTCCACGCATTTTGTTGGATGTGTGTTTTCTATTGAAAATGAGTTTTCTTTTAGCAAATTACCTAACAGACACGCTTCTTTGGGCAAAGCCACAGTCACTGCTATTTTGGTGTTGCAGCTTTGGTCAGTAGCTGCTTTATAAAAAAAGGATGAAAAGCCCATTCCTCTCCGTGGGACTTAAATTATCAAGCCAACATGAATGCAAATTTGTCATAGCCTCAAACACCTCTCTCAACCTATCAGGAGTACATCTAGGTTCTTGAGGATTCGCAGTGGCTCTGTTTGCCTGCCTTGCCAGGTCAGCAACGCAGTCGGAACAAGCACACTAAAGCCTGCAACATTACTGGATAGTCCCAGATCCAAGCACTTCACAGCAATACAAGGGAGGATCTGACGGGCAGTTTCAAGGCAGGTGTATCAGCCACGAATTTAACCTCTTCTCTTCCCCTACCCCAATGGCAATGGGAGGTTAGGCCATGCAGAGAGCTTCAAACAACACATTGGAAAAAAACATAAACATAAGCAAGACAGAAAAATGCAGAAAAGCGTCTTTATGGTAGATAATTCGCTCATAAATATTTTAGTCTTACCAGACTAGACTTAACATGCTGCCCTTGCTCAGCATTCTGGGATCGTCAGTAATGCCCAGAACTCATATAAGAAACTTCCCAGGGCTGGATCTTAAACATGTTAGTAGAAGAGAAGTACTGTTTCTTACTTTTTACTGAGGCATAAACTGAGAGGGAGAAGTGATTTGACTTTGGTTCCTAGAGAACTGGGGATACCCCACAGATAGTTACTGTAGGTAAGCAGTCTGCAGAGTCTTGGGAGCAGCCAGAAAGAGACCTCATATTTTCTTGGCCCCTTTCCTGTCCCACACAGTATAACAACATCCTTGGGAGAAAGAATTACTATTACTACTCTTATCAGAGTGATAAAAAATTCTTTCTAATTCTCCAAACTTTGCAGGTGCCCTTAAGAGAAGCTCAGGCTTTGAACAAGAGACACCTGCAAGACTCAAGTCCAAATCTTAGGCCAGCTTTCAAACACTGAAGAGGCTATCATTGTTCCTAAGGAGAGTCCCAAGAGCCTGCTAAGTTACCTCCACCAGAAAAATAAGTCATGGCATTTCATAACACTGATTTTGAAAGAGGATTCTGATTTTCCCCATCTACTTTAGGGGTACCTGACCTTGACGGTTAGGGATACTGGCAGTCAGAGTTGGTGGAAACAGTAATGCTCAGCACTGACCCAAATTAGGCTAAAATTTGACTCCCGAATTCATGGATCCATCTGGCCCAAGCTCACAGGGTCAACAGAAAAGCTCAACACAGACATCAGGTATCCTGAAGCAAAGAGCATTTGCAAACTGTGAGGGAAAGAGGTCATTTTGTGATAGTTTTGTGTGATCCTTTCAAGCACCATTGATGGATACTAGCCTATCCTACATCGTCCATTATCAGCATCCTTTGAGCCCAGGTCTCTTTTCTCAGGCTGCCAGTCCTATATCTGGAAAATTACCAGGCATTAATGAGCCCTGTAGAAACAATGTTGGAGTCATCAAACTATCAGGGATGCATGCCCAGTTCTCTATTATAGCACTCTTAAACAAAGCTGAATGAAACACAGGATATTCAACTAAGTCCATGACAAATGCTGTTTGCCTAATTTTCTTGTTTGCCATAGAAGAGATTTGGAATTATTCTTTTCCAGCAAATGAATAAAATCTCATTAGCTTTTCATAATCTTTAGCACACAGGTTGGGATGAGGCTCTCAGCAATTTTGACTGAAAGTGAAATGACTAAAGGATAAAAATGAGAGTGGGAACAGATACACTACACTTTCAGAGAAGTTTCTAGCCCGATTTTTCTAGACTTGATTGTATGAGGCATTTAAAGAGAGCAAAGAAATGACAGAGTCAGAAAAGACCTTACCCAGATATTGGACTGGGCAGTTCAAGTCAGATACTGTGGCGCAGGACAAGGGTTAATGTAATGTGAAGAAGCAACTTTAAAGTGAAGCCTGTATTAAACTGTCAATTGTAGCCTTGTCTAAGTCATTTTAAATTGCTCTGGTAAGGAAGCTTGATGTTGACACTAGACCTGTCAAGTATCATGAGGACTGGTAACTGAGGAAGACATGAGGACATATTACGTAGCAGAAGTATATGCTTGGGTATGATCTTGCATCTCCACATGGACTAAAGGACCACGTGTTCTCCTCTGGACTACTGTGTGTTTCACCACACCATACGCTGTATGGCAGAGCTCAGATCAGCTGAGGTGAACTAACTCTGAGCAGCTGCAGGGTAAAAGCCAAGCTCAGAGCCAGATCAGAAGCTGCCCTCGTGCTGTCATCGAGCCTAGACTTTGCAATAGATGCACACCCCCCTCCTTAAGAGCTGCACCAAGGTCTTTGGACTGCTATAGAGCCTGAGCAGCTGCCAGCTCTGTACGCTGTACGCTCTGAGTCACCATGGGGCTGGACTGTGCACCTTATCATCACTGCACTGCGTGATCTACTCGGGACGGCGCTTGCCAGGACAGCCGTATAAGCCGCAGCTGAGAGCAGCGAGAGAACGCATGCCTCACAGGAAATTAGTTCTCCAGACAAAAGGGCTTTTTGGCTTTTTTTTTTTTTTCCCTGACATAACTGTGTCAACAGCAGGGCTTTAAGAAGCTCGGGTGTTTTTCACACTCCTATCCAGCTCAGCTTCGCCAACAAAACTTTGAAATGTAGGCCGAATGCTCTGAGCTAGCTAATCCTTTTCATTTACGTAAGAGCAATCAAACGTGTATCACGGATCCTGCGCGGGGAATGCTGCGAGCACGCAGCATGTTGTCCGTGCTGGAAGCCAGCCCAACACGTTGCCCTCTCGCTGGTTGCAGGGAAGTGTGACACGTGCCCGCTCACGCACAGCCCAGCGCGGGAAGGGCTGCTGGGACCCGAAGCGAAGGTCACCCTGGCACCCCTCCACGCTGCGTCTCCCGCGTGGCGCGAGGCTGCGGCGATGGGCTGCCGTTCGTGACGGAGGAACACGGGTGAGGTGCACGAGGAGCGGGAGCACCGTGCGGGAAGGCGAGGGCTGCTGCGGGCTGTCGGCACGGCGGCCGGGCCACGCAGCGGCACGCGCAGCACGCCGATCCCCGCGCCGCTGCTCGTCACGTCCAGTACGGAGGGGAAAGCGAGACTCACCGAAGATAATGCCACATGTAGTGTATATCCTATGGCAGATGAGCTGTAACTCGGTGTCTGTGCAGTGCTGGAAAGTGGGGGCGGTGTTTTTGAAGATATTTTCTATACTGGGGCTAAGAATGGCAGGTTTCACAATGAAGCTGTTGTTCAATTAAATGTGATTCAATGTGTTTGCATATCTGACTGAGACAGGGAAGCAATAAAACAAAGATATTAAAACTGATTGGTAATTCTTACCGTTTCTTAATAGCATCTCTAATCTCTGCCTTTGACCCTTTGACAATTCTGCTTTGCTCTCTGCTGCTATAACATTTACAAAATAACTTAAATTTTTATGCCAGTTGTTAGCTAATCATGTTTGCCTTAAGACGGTCTGAGACAAAGGCCAGTATATCATAAAATAAGAGCCTAGAGTTAAGCTCCTAACTCCATATTTAGACTCCCGAGTAGATGCCTTGAATTTCAAAGGAGCAGAACTCACAATCTCTCTCATTACTTTTAAGAGAAACTCAAAGATTCCTGAAAAAGCAAGTCTTTCATCAAAATATGTCAAATATGTACTTGAGATTGTGGCTTTTTCATGCAAACCATGGAGACAGGCCTTCAGTGGAGCCTGTATCATTAGAGCAGTTTGGGGGGAAGGAATTCCTTGATATAAAAGGGGCCTTCACAAGGATATTTGTGCTTTTTCTTTCAAATGACTTGAGAGCCAGCTTTGCATCCTGTGAGCCTAGCTTAGCCCTAACAGCTGTACCTACCACTGAAGACTGGCTGATCTACCACTCAGGGCAGCAAGCGGGCTGGGTGGGTTGCTTTGCTGGGCAGACTCCTCCAGCAAAGGCGTGATTCCTCCCCGTTTTGCAGGCTGGTTCGGAGCACAGCCCTGACAACACGACTGCCTCTACAGGAGCACGTGGCTGGTAGAGCTTACTAAAACTGGAGAAGTGTTTATAATAAAGCTGTGGCTGAAAGATCTGCTCTTTCAACTAATCCTGCTCACCGAGTGAGCGCCATAACAGCGATACACAGGTGCTCTGCACTGGCAGGGCTTTCACGGGATAGGAATACAGGCAGGACACTGTGCACATCAGACCCCCGCTTAAAGTCTCTTGGTGACTAAAGAAAGGCTGTCAGACAATTTTGTCTCATGACATGATTACACAGAAGAGAAGGCACAATATGAAATTATGAGGCGGCAGATTCAAATCTAACAAAAGGAAACACTTCACCAAATGCATAGCTGAATTCTGGAGCTTGTTGCCAACAGTGCTGTGAGTGCCCAAAACAGATCTTAAAAAATGATTTGATGAAGTCATGATAAATCTCTTATGGGCTATTGAAAAGCAAGCTTTTAGGAAGCTTTCAGGAAACCTCTGTACCCATAGACTAGAGAGCATACCAGAGAAATATCATTACATGCTTCCTCTTTTCCTACATTTTTTCCTAAGCATCTGCCACCAACGGAGAGAAGGTACTAGAGTAGATACACTTTCAGAGTGATCCAGTATGACCATTCTTCTTTTAAAACCTACTACCATTTACATTAATGTGGGGGGGGTTGTTATCTACAGCAGCTCAGCAACTGCTTCATAAGCAGCTGAGCACCCCTGCAGCCCAGGTAGCATCTTCAAGAGAAGGGACATAAGCAGATGAGGAGAGAGACATGTCAGGTTCCCCTTCTTCTCCTACAGTCAAATCTGTCGTCACCTATATGGTGCTGTGTATAGATGCTGCATTCTTCCTGGACTAGTTTATCCAGCTGAGACTTACAGGAAGCCTACCCAGCCTAAGTGCTTTGCCCAGCCTGGACACAAAATTTTGTGGCAGACAATGATCTTGATGCCAGCACCCAAATTCGTGGTCTGTTCTGCTTCTCAAGTCAGCACATCATCTCCCCGCATACACATCACATCGGTAATCATTGCGGGTATTGGCAGTCCTCTCTGCACAGAAAAAAAATGAACATGCCCAGGAATCCTGCTGCAATATTGTTTGTTATGGCTTGTATTCATATGACCAAAGTCGGTTTTAGCAAGGAATTTGTCCTCAGTTGTAACATGGACTGGATTTGCGTACACAGGTGAGGTAAAAACATGTAGTAACATGGCTAGGAGAGAATTGGGCTGTAACATGACTCCTTGGCTTAGACACCTGCCTACGTAAATGCCATTTCAAGCATGATAGATGGTTGTGATAGGAAGCTCTAATTCTAATGCATAATGCTACTGTTCCCGAACTTCACAGACCACGGCAATTCTTCGGCATTTTGCCTGAACCACTGTGCCCTCTTGTTATGTCCTACCGGCCACCTGGAGCTGCCCCTGCCTGCCAAACACCTCTGGGGTGGGTTGAGAGAAATCCAGACTTGGTCTCCTGTAGCCCTGCCTTAGGAGTGTTGCAGGACCAACGGGTGAGCCACGGCGTGAGCCAGGACCTCAGAGCGAGGTCCTCCTCCACCACCCGTGCGCGAGCGTCTGCGCTGGGTTCACAACTGCCTTGGCCTGGCGCAGCCTCAGAGTCCAGCACTCAGCTCCATCGCTGGGAAGAAAGACAATTTGTCACAACTTCTCTGAAAAACGGCACAACTGTGTGATACAGAACAGCTTGTTCAACCCCAAGCCATGTGGCTATTTCATTTTGTGGCGGGTCTTGGGGGACCTACTTTATCACCAGCTGCACGAGGCTGAACAGTTTCCTATTGTTGATTAAGGAAATAAAGTCAGCAGCGGCCGGCAGATTTTCCCGAAGACCTTGGCGGAAGCTCTTGCCCTCCGCAAGCTCTCCGCTGCCTGCATTGTTCTGCCAGGCCTTACGGAGGCTCCTCCATTGTCCTCTCCGTGCTGTCAATCTACCTGAGTTGACTGTACACACAGGCAAGCTTTGCCAAGACGAACATGCAGCTGAGATCCTTAAAGCCACCAAACACGGCACATTCAGGTATTATTCAGGGAAGGGATGCAGGAAAGGAACCGAGCAAGAAGGCTAGCAGAATGGGGGATGGGGGGTGACCCCTTCCAAGGATTTTTATCTGCAGAAAGATCTCATTAGGCTAGAATAACATGCAAGCTCGCTTTCAAAGAAAATTAATATCAAGCTGAAGCTAACAACCAGCTGTCTCCTTTTTAAGAGTTAAATGCATTAGCTCCAGAGGCAGAAAAGAAAGAAAAAAAAAGTAGGCTTATGAGCTGTGTGTCTTAAAACAAGTGAAATCTACACCCACTGGTATAACACTGCAAATCTTCCACTTCATCTGCATCACCAGGGCAGGTCTATTCACTAAAGGGAAATATCCCTCTATTTGCCAGTTGGAAACACAGGCTTTGTTGCCTGCTGTTGACAGAGCTAGTCCTGCCCTTCTGGGAGCTAACGGCACTTTCTCTCCAGCCCAGCTCAGGCTTTGCTGCTGGGGCTATCTGACTGAGAGCCAATGCAGGATGCTGGGTGACAGACAGGTAGATTATCTTGGATTTGGGATGTAGAGAAGAGGAGGGAAGAAAGACAATGCCATATTGTTCACAGAGATCTCTCAAGGAAGAGAAATGGGGAGAAACTTGTTGAACAAATGCATCAAAAGATAAAACTTAGTCTTCAGATATCAGTGTTTTCTAATGTGCCTAAGAGAATTAGCTATCGAGATGACCTTCCCAGGGAACTGGACATCCAGTTCCTTGAGGGTGTGTTGACACCGAAAGGGGTTTTCCAGCATATATATATTGCTAAAGCCATAACAAAAATATTCCAGTAATGAGATGCCATTCATACCAGCAAAGGAGCTATTTTCTCAGTTTCCTAAATAGACTAAGCTGTACAAGGAAGAGATTTTTTTTTTCTTTTTTGCAAGCATAACTGAAATTATGCTAAGCTGAGAAGTGATATGATTTTGATGTAAATTTTTCTCTCCTGTTCTCCTAATATAGCCAGGCAAACCAGCAAAAATTTCCAGTGCAGATTAATCCATATACACGTTATCAATATCGCCAATATGCTTTTGCAGGTCACTAAGGGGAAAACAAACCCAGAGAAAAGTATTCACTTCTACATAAGAAGTCACATGACTCTACTGAAGAGCCAACAGTGCTATGGGTTACAGGCTGGCCAAATTTGGTTCTCTCTCATTCTTCTTGATAAGCTGCTAAAGCTATCAATGACGCTTCCAAAGAAATAAAGATTGAATGTTATCTGCATTTAGCAGCCAAGTGCCAACATTTTTAATGGATTATTTTGGAAGAAATCAAATCAGTTTCAGAGAGCTCTGCACTGATGCAGTTGAAAGCAGAATATCATTGAGAGAATTTTCAAATTCAGGGATATTCCTCAAGGCAGAAGAATATCACATGAATAACAAGTTGACCTAGCTCCTTTTTGTCTTTGTCTTTGTAACAAGATGAACCAACTCAAAAAGTGGTACAGGTCAGGATAGCTCTAATGGTTTATTTATAGATTTGCTAATATACTCAGGTTTAAGAGACCTCTTCCACATCTAACCTGAATTCCAGATGCCTCCATGTTAAGAGATGAGGGTCCTCATTTTGGAGGATCCAGTTCTCCAGTCCTTCATTTAATTTCTCCACTCAGTGGCCTGTCCTCTGACCTGAGGGTCTCAAGGACATCAGTGGTGTCAGTGGTACTGTTTCTGTTTGGAAATTGCCTGCATCCGTGTGAACATGACCGGAAAGCACATTTATAACAATGAGCTAAAAACACAATAGCATTTCAATCGAATCTGCAAACTCAGCAAGACAACAGAGAGGTGGGACAGCCTTCGGAGTGCAAACCAACTCAAAGTGCTTGGGTTCCCTGGCAGTGGCTTGTCAGGGATACGTGTGCTTAGTCCCACAATGAAAAGAGGCATGTGAATCCAAACCAAAACCCACACTAAAGAGCTCTTCCTCACTGTTTTAGTTGTCTGTTAAACAGACAGGCAAAATATTACACTATAAGATAAACTTGCTTCTTCCTAAGTTCAAGGATGGAAAGCGTGTACTTCTATAGAGTCAAAAATGCTTTTGCCTATATGCAGAGCCAATCAGAGGATCTAGTTCTTCAGTCTTTTGCAGGGGAGTGACAGAACAAGCATATTTTGCTATGACATGACTACAACAGGCAAAAGGCTATCATGCCTTGCTGTTGAATACACAGATGAGTACTCCAAGTGCTGGATTCTTAACTAGAAAATGACACAAAGGACAAGCAGGATAATACAGTAACATCACATATTCTATATGCAAATGTACAGTTTATAGTAGAAGATCTGTGCCATCTTTTTAAAAAAGGTGCGTAATGTATTGAAAGAAAATAAGCAGCTACAAAGCAAGATCTATATCCATAACTGACTCACCAATATGAATTTTTTTTATTTTATTTTGGAGAAATAATTTAAAATTTCTTCCTTTCTTCATTATGACATCTCAGGCATTTCTAGTGGGTCATATTTCAACTGCAGTGTAGTGTCTCTAGTATTCCATTAAATAATACTTTATTTTGATGAAGAGAATACACACAGCCTGAGAACAGACTGTGACCTACTCTAGCCAAACTTACAAATGCATTCCTACAGCTTTTATCTGGTGTTGCAGTCCGCTGACAAAATAGAAATACAACATATTATATATGTGATAATTAAAGGAATCCTAAAATATGGCATATTTTTTGATTTTGTTATGAACAAAAGACCTTTCTGATTGGCAAAACCCATCTTTGCCTACATCACGTGTTCATCAACTCTCCAATCAGCAAAACAAATCCTTGTCATCAGCAACATTCCAGGATACTTCATCCTGGGTTTTACCCATAAATTCAGGAATGTCTGACATGAGTATAAATAATTCAGCCTTGACACATAGTTTCCAAAAGATTTAGTCTCTTTTAACAGCAACCAATAGAGCTGTAACGTGAGATAAAAGCAACGTGTGTGGCAGGAAACAGAGACTACTCTTACCCTACTGCAACTATGTTCTTTACCTGCGTGGTTGTACAGTGAAGACGGTGCTTCTGAGGCAATACTTCTGCAACCAGGAAAATGCAACCAGTCCTTCATGGGAGAGTCAATGACAAGCTGTTCACACATTCCTGGCCCAGAGAGCTTTCCTCTCCACAAGTCCTGGCTCATTGTGGGCAGGATGATCCAAGGCAACACACTTATGGGCTGTGTCTCCCACTGAAATGCAGTGTAGAAAAGAGGCGTTAAAACAAATTTTAAAAAGCTGTGGTAAGAGGGGTGGGTAGGTAGGAGGACAACCTCTTCCAAGGATACGCAGAGCAGGACAACAAGCCGAAGGAGCTCATGGAGAACATTTTTCCTCTTGCCCACATCATCAGGGTCTCAGGTCAAAAGGACTTCCAAAAGGGGAAGAAAATAACCCAGCTCAGCCCTGTCTTTCCACCTGGTTAGGACCTATAGAAAAAATGCCATTTAGACCATTTTAAATTTGTCTCCAGTTAAGCTCTTCTGAGGAATTTTGAAGAATAAGACCAAGTTTTAGCTGAAGTCTTAGGATTAGGCTTTTCTGTCTATCCCAGGGAGGCTTCCTTGGTTCAGTTAGGAGCTGCTGAGCAGCAATCTCCTGCTGAGGGGACAAGGAGGATTGCACGCTGGGGCCAAACTGGGCCTCCAAGCTCTCTCGGATTTCCCAGCACTTCTTATTTCTTATTCTGTCAACATGAGCCACATACCAGCTCTCCAGGCTGCAAGACATCTGCCTTATAGTAAGGAGTGGGCTTTGCCTATCCGTTGCTGTGTTTGTCACTAGTTTTCCTCTTCAACCTAAGAGAGGAAAATACCTTATCCTTCATTAGTGCTTGCAGCCGATTAGTGAGAGACAGATACTTTAGTCAGAACTTCTAGGTAGATGCAGAGCAGATGCAGGTATGAAGAGAAAATCCGTATAATTTGGGAAGAAGGACAGTATTCTGCTTTAGAGAACCAGGTCAAAGAAAGACTCCTAGCTTTTTCTGGGTAGTGATCCACTTACAGATCTTCTACAAGTATCTTCTACAAGCATAAAAGTAGCGTAAACATTACTGAATAAACTGAATTTATGCAAGCACACAATTCCCACACGAACTGTCATATCATTGTCACAGTCATGCCTCCCCTCCCCCACTTTCGGAAAAGGTGACGGTATTCAAAAAAACATTCTCCGAGCACGAATGACACAAAACGCCAGGATACTTTGCTCACACTTGCAACGCACGTGGCGGCACTGCTTCTGTCAACGTGTCTGCCGCGGCCTGCGGCTCACCTAGTATCGGCTGTTGTGCAAGCACCTTCAGGAAATCCCAAAGCCTTTTGCTCGTGCAGCCAGTACGGGACAGAAACTGGGTCAGATTCTGAGTGCCGACTGTCGCTCCGGAAGAAAAGGTGCGAGGAACTGAGTGAGCCAACGCGGCGGAGACGCCTGCCATCTCCTTCCCACGCACCAACCATCCACACTGCGGCAGCATCCCAAGCTCTCGAGACTAAAGCCCCAGACGCCGAGGCTGGGCAGGCACCAAGGTAGGAAGGTTTTGGCTTTGAGCTCACGATTTAGGCAGTTCACGTTACAGCTGGGCAGGAGCTAATGACCTGGGAGCTTCAGCCAAGCAGTCTGGCCCACATTGCTGGAGCGCCTGGGACAACCCCGAGGGCTTGCGAGACACACCACGCAAGTATTGCAAACATGTGCCCCACACTGCCTCTTGTTGCAACACTCTGGGGGGTTATAACCCAAATCTGTGGATCTGTGCGTTGTGACAAGGGGGTGATGAAAGGGCTGGGAAATCAAACCGCATTGCGAATCGTCTGGGTGGCTCCAGTGTGCTGTAATAGCCTCTTCACCTCCCTCTGCTACTCCCGTTGACCTTGACTTTAGCAAGAAGGCTGAAGTTTAAATCAAATACCGACTACCGGTGCTTAGCTGGCAAATTCCTACCAGTCACCATCGCAGTCTGAGGGAAAGGAGTTTTAGGCTTGGGCAGTTCACCTCTCAGCTGTAAGGTACCCAAATTAGCTAGGCTGCTTATGGGGCTAAGATCTGAATAAGCAATTAAAACTGCCCTAACCTGACAGAAAGAACCATGGGGAGGTTTTGGCATAAATGCTTGCCTGGCCACAAAGCTGTCATATAACCATGCCCATCTACCGTGTTTAGCCATGCAGGTGATGGGCACCTCCCTCCTCCTAAGTGCATGAAACATCTTTCAACTAACAGGCCATACCCAAGGGTTTCTGAAGACGTTAAGACATGAAATCCTGGCTTATAGAAGGCTGCTGTTGTTAGGACAACATGTATTCCAAGTACTTACTTTGCTGCCTAGTCCCAAACACTCTCCTTGTGCTTCACGGCCTCTCTCTCACTTGGCAGGCTGCAAATGAGGTCAGATGATCCAGAAATGTTTTGCAGCACTTTTTGCGTATATGATAAAAAGCCCCAAATGAAAGCATTTCTCAAGTCAGCGCTCTATGAGCAAAGACGCCTAAGCTGCAGTGTTAACTTAAAGTAAGTGTTGAACAAAACGCTGCTCTTGATGAACCGGGCCAGAATAGGTCTGTGAGGCAACCTCTTGTTCCTGCAGGCCTACGATGCCCTCCTCTCACAGACCTGAAGAGCAGATTCGGTTAATGATAATTAATGACTTATATCACCTAGTGCCTTCCACCCCATAGCAGCTGTCTAGCTGCGGACAGACAGGCACATAGACGCTTCTAGCCCTGCCCTGCTGTCCAGTCAAGGACAAGGCTGCGTAATCTACATGAACTGCAACCAGAGGGCACAGGAGCATTGAGGGAAGGGGAACTAAGTCATAACATCTGGGACTTGGCAAGGGCGCAAGGTTAATACAGCACAAAGGAAAAACAAACCCATGAGATTAGAGCTAAAACAAAAAGAATCCAGACCCCACCTCACGCAACCCACGGACAACATGACCAGGAGCAGAGATTTTGCTAGCACTCCGATGGCCTCTCCTTGACACATAACATTGCTGCCATGGGACCAATCCTCCCTATTTTGGGTGATGCCTGAGGTCCCTTCCTCCTAAGACTCTCCATCCTCCCTCCATTCCCAGCAAGACTCCACTCCACGCAGTTTACGGTATCTGATCAGACTGCAACCAGAGGTCATGTAATTGTACAGACCATTAAACAGCAGTTCACCTGTGCAGAAGCAAACAGCCCCATTATTCTGAAGCCCCATTACTCCGGTAGCTAACTTTAGCCATTGGGACACCATCCGAGTAAGGCAGCAAAGGCAATAAAAATGTAATCTGCCCAAGACATGGTTCTTGCTGGGGAGATCTGGCTGTGGAAAGTATTTCCAGACCTCTGCTGCTTAATGCACAGTGAGAACGTATTGCCAGCAGCTAGATTTACAAGTCTGGGGCCAGAATATTTGGACATGTGTGGGGTTTTTTTTTGGTTTGTGTACCTGCCTCTACCTTCCAAAAGCAGGGCATTCAAATGAATTCTCATCCAAATGCCTGTAAAAGAATATCCCCACTGGAAACTTCTCGCTGGAGCACAGCTAGGTTTGTGCTGGAAGCACCAGCTATCACCACCCAATAACGCAGAAGAGTGATCTTAGAGGCATTCTTCTCAGCAAATGTCCAAAAATAGCAGAGGGCAGAAGGTCACGTAACACCCATGCTACAATCCTCTTCTAAGTCCTGTTTGTTCCCCAAGACAAGCTGGCCACCTCCTCTTATCCTTTTTTTTTTTTTTTTTTTTCCTTCTTGCCAGCTAATTCATACGATTCTTCTGTAGGCACTAGGTTGCTGCATATCTGATGCATTTTGAGGCACAGTTTTGCTTCCCAGGGCTGTGGGAGTCGCAAAGGGCAAAAAAAATCTGTGCGTTTCTGAGTTTTCTCTCTCATTTCAATCACTGCCTTTGCCTCTGTCTCAGGGCCGTGTTTCCAGCTAGATCCCAAAGAAGGAGGAAGCGAGAAGGCACAGAAGCACAGAATACTTCTCGGCTGAGCTGTGGTGCAGAGCTGAAAGTGAAGCTGAGGAAGAGCCCGGGTCTGCGGAGGGATGGTGCTCAGCTGAAACCAACTTGCTTTTGGAGGCTCCCTCTTCTGCAGTGGGGCAGAGGCATTAGCAGCCTCTCCTGTTCTCACACCGGGATCCAAACTAGCTATTATTAGTTCCTAACTATGGGAAGCGTGAGGTGTCCGCCTTGACCTCGCGGAGCAGGTAGTTAAGGCAATGAATGCTGCCGGGCAAGAGGAAGGAGGTCAGCACGGCAGAGGTCGTGAGCAGCGCGCCCGGCCCCACTACAAGCGGGGCTGCCTTTGCTTCTCGTCGGACCACGGTATCAGGGAGCCGAGCCCAGAGCATTTTAAAGCAGCTCTTATGAAAAGTGGCAGAAAGCTAAACGGAGGGGTGCAGGGCTTAAGGACTTTGGTAGTAAACACCAGATCTTCTCGCCTCACTCTAAATCTGGTCTGGTAAGGAGCGACGGTGACTCAGCCTCGGCAGGCTGATTAGTGCCCTACATGCCACGGAGCGTTGGCCTCAATCCAGGTTTTCAGAGATACCTGCAGCACAGAGAGCTCCTCAAATCTGGCACATACTGAGAGTTTCGGGAGGCCACCAGGATGAAACTGAGTCAGCCGCTCGCTGTCACAGTTGGGACACCAAGGCCTCATCTGGCCCTTCCGGCGGACAGGTGCCAATCTAGGCAAAACTGGGTGAGAACCCACATATGTGAAACTCCCTTTGGAAAGGCCCCATGTGCACATGGAAGTCATCAACATGCGGTCAAAAGCTTTTCCTACGTGCCTATAACTCAGATCCTTCATTCCTGAGGGTGCTGCAGCTTTTAATAAACTGCTTTTCTGCCTCACTTGTGACGCAGTTTTAAATCTCCTTTCTTTGCCTCCACCAAACAAGGTACTACTACAGGGGTTTGCTATACTAGCAAATCTCAGTAGTGCATCCATATGAAACGCATATCCTCAGACAAGAATAATCAGCCGTACCAGTAAAAACACTTCTGCTGCTGCTTTTGCCCATATCCTGGCACTTATATTAAAGTTTTTGCTGATGCAGTTGACAGGAGGGAGGAGAGAGAAAGAAAACATTTTTTTTTCCACATCGCTGTTAGCTCTGTGGCTTCCTAAGAGGAGATACAGCCTAAGTCACATCACTGCTCCCTGTAGTAAAGATGCCCTGGGATAGATGGGAGGTAGAAAGAGGCTGGCTGCCCGTGCAAGAAACAGAGCCCCACAGAAGTGAAGCAAAGCCAAACCCACGCGGGATTCTGTCTCAAAACAAGAAGAAGGGAGACAAAATGAAAGAAAACAAATTGGCAAATGCTGGATGTAATATTTACCTGTCTTGCAACATCTTATTCCCCCCCCCCACACACACACTTAATATTCTTTGCCATTGAGGCCCCTTCTCTCTGCCAGTTAGTTTTCTGGCAGAGGAGAATGTCACTGTTGATTTGAAGGGCAGAACCGGATCATATTCTACCTTTGCCAAGGTCCATTTGGGGAAAAAGAAAGCGAAAAGCAGCAGCATGTCAGTTGTCACCTTCTCCCCACTCTCCTTGGGCTTTTGCGACCTCCTCCTGCTGCACCTTGTGGTTGGTGTAACAGCACTGGGCACCCGAGCCCGGCCACGGGCCGGGGCTCTGCCTGGCTGAGAAATTCGGAGTACATGTGCCTCGGGGCTTCTGCAACTCTGAAAGCATCTGGGGTTTAAAACTGCCGGCATCTCCGTTTGTTATGGACAGAAACCACACGCAGTGGACAAGGATGCGGTCTGCAGCAAGCAGCGCCTGTTGAGTCAGGGGGAGGAGGAGAGGAGGAGGAGGAGGAGGAGGAGAGGAGGAGCTGGGTCAATGTGTGCAGGTCACCGTCCCGGTTTTCTCGGTAATGGTCTGTGGTGACGTGTACAGAAAACACTGGGAGACTCCCCCTGAGAGCCCAGCTGCAGCTACAGGCAAAGGAACGGGCTTTCCAGAGGAGCATTCCGAGCGCCGAGGGCGCCTTCCCGGCAGCCGGGCTGGGTCGCCGCGGCGCGTCCCTGTGCCGCAGACACTGGGCCCAGCCGGACACGCGGTGCCACCCGGCCTGGCACCTGCGCCGCCGCCACCGGGCCAGCTCCCACCCGGAACGCGGCTCCAGGTCACTGCCGAGGAGCCGCCCCTCCCACGGAGACAGTTAATTTTCTAAACGCTGTTTCTATTGTCGGGGAGATTAAGGACATAGCTGAGGCGTGTGGAATTTTCCCCTTGGGATCTAATCAGGGAGGAGGAAGAATGAATACGTGTGTTCATTAACTCTTCACCATCCAAAATATATGGGGACATAAGGTAGGCTGCAGTGGCCCAGGGGAAAGGACCCGTTTCCCAGGCTCTGCCCGTGGCTGCCATGGGGCTGGTGATGGACCATAGGGAAATACCCGGGGATACTTCTTCAGTGCGCCGTGGCGGCCCCAGCACCACCCTGTGCTACCGTGCCAGTCACTGGATAATAAACGTCTCAAATAATCTGGATTTTTTAAAGGAGAGTTTTGCAATATTTGCTATTTTCCCTCAAAACTGCAGTTCCTGGTGTCTCGTGGTCACAAAAGGGCTTTGAAGGGAAACAAGTAAATTTCTGGCTGGTATGACCACATAGAAAAGCCTGAAAATGTAACTCCTCTGTATTTTTTCCTGGCACAAAGAGACACATCTTCCTTGACATTTAGGATCCCTTGGCTTTTCTTTTCAGGTACAGTGAGGACCTGGCACTCCCACAATCTCGACCAAAGAGATCTCAAAACATTCCAATATGTAAGAGCAGTCAGTCCCACAATTAAAAAAAAAAAAAAAAAAGGGAAAAAGAATAAAAGAAAATCAACTTTGAGGCCATCCATGGATATATTTAAGTCTATCCAGACTAAATGCTGCTTAAAAGCTGTGCAGTAGGTATCTCCTATAGCCTTTGGGCATATCTTAAATACCCAACTCAGTATTTATAAAAAAAAAAAACAAAAAAACATTACATATAAAATCTGCATAGAAAAGACCATAACAAACTGGACTTCTAACCACCTTTGACCATCTCTTCTACACATTGTGCCAAATCCAGTAGTAACAGCATATTTTTTTTCCCATTTTGTGATTTCTGAATACTCCACTTTCACCTTCTTTAGACCATATTTTAGATACCTGGATAAAATTACAGAGCATTTAAAGGGTTTTTGTTTGTTTGTTTTTACACTCTTCTTATTCAAAAAAGAGTCAAAGTGAATGAGATCCTGCTCCCTGAAAATATGACTTAAACTTTGAATGTTTCTTAAGTGAATTAATCTGAATACTAAACTTCTCCCTTTCTTTTACATTGCTCAACTCTGTTTTGCAAAGTGCTCTTTAAGGCACAGCACTTTATGTGCATATGTGTACAGAGTCAAGGACTATAAAAAGAATTACAGTTCTTTCATTACATTCTGTAAATGAGCTTTCACTATTTTATTCTAGAAATCTACAACAACAATCTTGCACTGAGAGAAATAACATATCTTGAAAAGTAAATAACATGTCTTCGAATAAGTCAAATCTTCGTAAGAAAAAAAATCTTGGAAATTATTTTTGAGCACAAACACCTCGCAAATCTCTTAAGTATTCTTTGTGCGAAAGACATGCAAGGGATAAGGAAAGTACTTGCATGTCTCAGTGTTTCATATACTCTTAATTTAGACAACCAAAACCTCAATAATAGAGAAAGAAACCAGAAAGGAAGAAGTTAAGCTTTTTACTGGTTGTTTACTGTCTCAGTTCCGGGCATCATTTACGTATGTACTCAAAATGCCAGTGCCTTAAGAATAATAGTGGGCGTACTGACTGTAAATAAGCCGTACGTTACAAAGCCGTGAACAAGCCCCGCTCTGATGCAATAAATCACAAGCCAGACGCTCTCGTGCTCCGTGACATCATGGGCACTCAGAGCTCTATTTATAAGCTCCGCTGTGCCTGGCTGAGGATCGGCCGTTCAGAAACGCCTCCTAATTCAAGTGTCTAGGATTCTTCTCTTAAGGCCTTTCTTAGCTATCGGGGCCTATTTCGAGCAAGTTTAAAACCATACAAAGATAGGATTGCATGGGGCCATAGGTCATGCAGGGGCAGGCACTTGTACTCTGAGGTACCTACTGGACTAGGCAAGGGTTTTGCCACTGCCTTAAGTAAAGGCCAACAGTTTTGCTCTTTCAAAAGCAGTTTTTCTTTCACTGTCAATGAGGTGATCTGAAATACGGACAAATATTTAAAACGCAATGAAGAAAGCACTAAGAGGATGAGGAAAATAGCTTGAAGTGACACAAAGCTGGAAAAGTCACTCCTGTTAATTCCTTGCTACAATTTTTAGTGCAGTTAGAAGTTACCACCCACCCTGCTGTTTGCTGTGGCTTTCCAGGTGGGAGACGGTAACTGTCCTATGCTTGGTCTGCCATAGCACAGTGTAAAAGGGGTTTGCCTACATCTGCTTCAGGCCTAACACCTTAAGCTGCTCTAATACAAGTGAGAAAGCAGCTGGAAGCACCTCTGGGAGCTGAGTGAGACCATGTTTGAAATGCAAGCTCTCTCAGCACCTAGTCAGGAAACATAGCCCTAACTCAGGGCAGTGCTGAGCTGTAAAACTCAAGGCTGTTAGGGACGGCCTGAGGAGCAGCAAAGCACCAGCTGATTCGACTGACAGATTCATTCAGTTCAGGATCAACTCTGATTTCCAGGGCACAAACGCTTGTTCCCTTGCAGGGCTACCGGCCAGGAGGAGCCGCGGTGAGGGAGGCAGCAGAGGTGCGTGGGCAGCTGCTCAGGAGAGGGGACTTTGAATGGGGCCGGGGCCCTGCTGTGGGAAAACTGCGCTGTGTGCGCAGGGCTTTAGAGAGGAAGGTATCACAAACACTTCTAATCCTTCCAAAGGAAAACACTGCAAAATCCTCAGACATGCTCGCTGACTGACAAAACAGGCAACAGGAAAAGAGGTTTAGGCAAGAAAGGAAGAGGGAGGAGAGCATTAGTAAGTCTCTGAGGTTTATAACTAACTCAATCAGAGAAAGGTAGCAGCTGTTTAGTTAAAGCCAGCATCCCCACATAATTAGTGCAATTATATAGAAATACATTATCCTGTTTACGTTAATTTGACTGCAGTGTTCCTCAATGTTCAACACACACTGCTGGGAGAGCCAACGTCTCCACCTGCTCCGCCAGCCCAGGCACTGCTGGGGCTAGGAAACGGTTAAGAAAACTGATTTTTAAATCGTTTAGGTGAAAGAGGAGGCTTTCCTGGTACCACCTGGCATGAAGTTATTGTACTGTTTATCAGAAGCAGTGCAATAGCCACGATGATCTCCTGTTATCAGCAAACACACCCAAATGTTTGGATATCTACCAATACAGTTGGGGAAAATGGACATTCTCAGGCATGAACATATAGTTCCATACAGTTTCGTATACTGGAAGACCAGGCTATGCATGTTGCACGTGCTTGTCAGCTTTTTACAAGAACTGTGCGTGCAGAACTGCCACTGAGGCCCGCAGCCCCTATGGCTGTGAGGCACTGCAGAAGAGGAGCCGGCTGCTTCAGTACAAAGACATCGCTGTTGCCAGCTCAAATTACAGGCAAAAGGGCCAACAGCAGGTGATGAGGAGCTAAAAAACAGAATACTTAAATCCTGTTCAAAATACGCACGATACAGTTTCCTCCTGCTTTCAGGATCAAGAGACTAATTGTAATTAGTTGAATTGTTAGAGTAACCCATCTCCTAAAGAAACTCACAAAGGATTTCCTAAAATAGCCCTCTGAAATTTCCTGGCCTCTTTAACGACCTACCGAACAGGACTACGAAGCAGCCAAGTAGCCAAGGACTGAACGCGTTTCCTCCCTTTCCCTCCTTCAAAAAGGTGGGGACAGTCTTCCCTTGATCCAATTTGCTGCTGCGGTTTCACCCTTGAAATGATCCCCCATTTCACTGGAAATGACACTGGCAGAAATCAGGAAGGAAGCACAAGTGACTCGCGGCCGGTGTGATAAGGACTCTACTAATGAGCACTGCTGCTGGGGACCAGCTTTATCAAGGAGGTGCACCTCACGCTTGGGCTCCAGCTCAGCCCCTGCTTCCCACTGCCCGGTGCTTCCAACCTGCGCTGAAGCCTTGAATTCACAGTGCTCCGGGGTGCCTAATGCAGACTCGGCTTTTCCAAATCCCCTTGGCCCCCACACACCAGGCTGCTGCTATCTCAGAGGCTCAAGAGGGAAAGCAATCGACTCTCCAACCAGCAAGGTTGGCAGGTCAGGAGTCTCGTTAACAGGCTCCAATCAAGCGCCGATCATTAGCGATAACGACCAGAAACAGTTACCAGCTGGCAGCTGTTCAGCTTCCTGTGTGACATGAGTCAGTGGCTTGGGGCCAAGGATCAGGGAACAAAGTGATCCCTCAGAGCAGTGACCGTGGGTAGAGGCACCAGCAGGCGAGTGGCTGAGTAGAAGTGGGGCTCTTCATTCTTATAGCCTCCTGTTGCAGGGGCAGCATCGCTGCTCATGGATTTTAACCTCTGAGCACGAGCAGAGGACCACAAGGTTTAAGGCTATCTGGAAATGTTCGTTAGGGGCAAAGGTGGGTACATGGGGAAGCAAATCTGTACTACTGGCTTGCTGATATTACTGTCCTTTCCTCTTCACATTCCAGAGACTTATAGTCCCGAACAGCAAGTGCCAACCCACCCGAGATGTCTGCCTCTCGCTCACCTCAACAGACCATTGCCTACAACCTCTGAATTTAGGCACTGAAATGAGCACACTGCTATGGACAGCAAAGGAGACACCTCAAAATCCAGCCCTTTGTACCTGTCCTTTTACTATGTATGAATAAAAAGCTCCAAATCTGACCATGAGTTTGGGGACACCTTGAACTTCAAGCAGCTTTCTCATTTTTTTTCTGAGGTATGAAGTACCACACCTGGAAATTTCTGAAACAGGAAGAGAAGAATTAAGATTTCAAATAAGCAAGCCAATGTTCAAAGCCTTTGCTTTTGACAGACTCCATGTCTTTAAAGCAAGGTTGTGCAGGGACACAAGTAAAGAGAAAACATTTGGATTAATGAAAGAAGTGAGTAACAATAGGTTTAATTAATCAATAACCACGCAGACACCCTTCGGAACTGCTGCCAGCCAACTGGAAAGTTTCTCTCTTGCGTAACAAAGTCAAACTCTAAGTGCTTTATTGCTCAATGGAGGTTTTTTTTTTTTCAAGCCTCAGGTTTTTATTTCATCTGGAATTACTGACCTTTCAAAAACGTCGACCCTTTTGTGTGCACTTTTTTCTTTTTCTTTTTTTTTCCTCTCTCTCTTCTGGTGAAAGGACGAGGGAAAAGGCCAAATGACATTGAACTGATAAACACCGTATAGGGGCCTTACAAATACCTGTGGATGATTTGTCAAGAATGAACAATGTGTCCTAGAGCACATTCTGAAATGCGGGCTCAGAGTTGATAGTTCCCAAGGACATACCTGTTGCATGTGCTCATGAACACATATTGGGAGATGTCCAAGAAATCCCTCTTCTCATTGGCAAGAGGCCTCACTCTTCCAAGGACTATACAGGTATGGAGCAGGAAACAGAAAAACTTCCAGCCTGACGGGATAAGTTGGACCTGAAAAAGGAGAAGGAACAGGACTGTAGTGAGCAGTCAAGGTGACATGGAGCAGTGCCTATAACCTAGTATAGGTTATAGTTTATAGGTTATTCATAGAATGTGCTTGCTTTACCCAGAAAAAAAAAAAAAAAGAAAAAAGAAAAAAAAAAAACACTCTTAATCAGGAATAATCAAAAAAAAAAAAGAAAAAAGAAAAAAAAAAAACACTCTTAATCAGGAATAATCTACAGGTAGAACTAGACATGCAAAGGAAGGGATCCACCAAAAGGTAGGTACAAACTGCCTATGTTTAGGTGAAGTGGAAAAATCAGCTCTTTCAAAACTGTCCTTCCTATGAGACACTGTTTTAATATAGTCCCCCAAACCGAACAAATATATCTGGGCACAGCTTTCTGTCTTCAGAAAGATACTGGGATACTCCAGTTTATCACCACATAAACAGAAGAAGCAGATGTGCAGAAATGAATTTTCTCACCAAGCAATTTCCTTGCTGCTTTTCATATCCTCACTGTGGATGACAGCACAGCGGCTTCCTGGGACCCCTCTTCATCTCATGTAGGTGAAGAGGAAAGGTGGATATTGATCCTTGGCCTTTTGTTGGTGACCTGGAGGCTGGCAACCCTGGCGCGAGAATTTGAGCCCCTCTTCTACAGCTCCCAGGAAATTTAATGGAAGTTGTCACTAGCCTTGGGCTATCTTTGATTCACTGCTGTAATGGAAGGTGCATCATCTCCTACCATGTTTTGAGTCTCTGAATACTCCTGCGTGTTTCTTCTCCAAGTGATTTTCTAGTTTTCTATATGTTCAGAAATAGAGGACTGTGCAGTACAGGTGTGCTGCCCCAAGCCATCTGATTACACTTTTCAAATCCACCCCTTGACCTTGGTGTTCCTCCATATGCACTCATTTTCCAAAGCCATCGTAAGTGCTCCCAATCAGACAGGCATTTAACAAATACAAAGAAAATCCCACTGGAAACAAGCACATATTTACAGCAGTTTTACACAAGGAAAGCTATGATCACTGCTTCTAATCACCACATCTAATCAAAATTTCAACTAATGAACATCAAACTCCACAGTGACACCAACACTTTAAGTAATGCAATGTAAACAAGAGTATTTTATATACTCAGAGGCTATGGGAGAGGGCAGGGAGCAGCAAGGAGTACAACTAGCAGGGAGCTGGAAGAGTTTGTGAACAAACTCTTCTTTCTCTTGCGGTTTATAACATCCTTGTATTAGTGTGGTTTTTTTGTTTGGTTTTTCCTTCTTCTGTCAACATAAAATAATCACCATGGAGGAAACTTTTGAATGTGGCTCTATAGCTCTGCACAAATTTAGATTGTATCGGAGTGGTAACTGCAAAGAGTTGACAGTTTGTGAGACCTGAGAATAACCTTTCAGGTGCAGGATACGCTACTTGGGAGCATGGGAGAGGCCAGAAACACAAGCGTCCACTTCCCTAAGCCAGGAGCTCTGGACTTGTGTTGTTCTATATTTTCATTAATCTTTTTCAGTGGCCCAAAAGCAACCACTCGGAGGCAAGACAAGGTTGAAGTAGAGTCTTAGATTCATTTCTAGTACTGCAGTGTTTTATAGTAAACTTCTGTTCATCCGAGATACTTCAACAAAAGAGGAGGCCACGTGGCCCAAACAGCCGTTTGCGTTATGCACTTGTGGGTTGCGCTGGGTGAAGCTCTCATAAGCAGCGGCGTGGTGACCAACATCCCGATCCCAGGCTGGATGTGTGCCCTGGAACAGTTTTATTTGTGGACTCCGCATCACGTTTTGTGCATCTCTGTGACAGAGTGATGTGGAGACCCCCACGCCAGCGCCCGCGGGACTTCCCTGCGGCTCCCGGCAGCACGCTGCTCTGCCAGCACGTGTGGAGGCAGCACCACTGACCCACGCAGTGCTGCGTTCAGCCCTGCGTTGGCTGGAGAAGGACAAAACGCAAGACCGGATAGCAGGGAGCAACAATTACAGCAAATACCCTCTAAAGATGAACAGCAACACAGCTTATCCTCACAACAGTTGCACCTGTGCTAATAATGTTGGCTAATGGTGTCTCTTATGAAGTGTTTTCTGCATGATGCCCTTACAGATAAGAAGTCGCATCAATCTCCTGTCTCCCAGGAGATTCCTAAAGAACAGGATCATCCATCTAATCACATACCAACACAGGATGCAGGGAAGCTGCAGAGTCCTTAGCAGGCAAGCAGCCCGAGTATCCTGCTTCAATTTAATGTCTCCCAGCTGGAGAAGGTTCCCAAACTCAGTCCTTGAGCTCCTCCAGCTTCCTCAGCAAGGGTGTTCACATGGATGAGTGGCGAGCTGAGCTGCAGCCTCCGGGGAGCTCCACCGAGGTGTATTGATGTCCCCCAACCCGGCTGAATGGCAAGCCCTTGCATGCCAGGAAGGATGGAGGCAGCACGGAGCCTGCTCCTTCCACTGCTCTGGACCTCAGACAGGACTTTAGATACTCCAGGCTTAATCCTCTTAGAGGACGTATGTTAATTAGGTTCTGTCAGTTCCAAGATGAAGAACTTTTACAGAACTTCAGCAGCTTCTTACTATCATAAACTGGCAATGAATATCCATTATCTCCATTAAATTATGTTATCCCAAGAGGAAGACACCATTTTGTAGGCTGGAGTGTAAACCAAGGACTCAGATTCAGTTTCACTTCTCCTTATAAACATCGGAGCAACTGCATTGAAGTCAAGGGAATTGTAATTGCTATGACCAAAACCGGGTTTCTTCTCTTCATCCCAACAGGTCCTGGTTTCAGTGGTCTCCCTCCTAGTGCTTAACTTGGAGCATGCAAATAGTACAGCTGAATCAGATTACACCCAGGATTAATATGGTAGATTGAACTGTGACCACAGCTCTTATCATCTTCCCAGAATGAGCCTACAGTGTATTAACTTTTATGCCACGCTTAAGAGATTACGACAATCAGCATGCCAGCATGGGTCATGGTCTATCACTGATTAGGAACTTGAGTATTTGACACGGAAACACCTTTCAAAAAATACTGAAAAAATACTGAGATGACAGAAATATGAACAACTGACAAATGACAAGGGATGGAGAAGAAACGTTATGAAAGTCCCTCAAGGCAAATATAGTAGATTTTGAAGTATACAGTGGCAACTCATGTGTAACACTATTAAAGAGAATTTATGCCTTGAATAAATCCAATGTTTTAGCTCAAACTCAGTGGCTTCCATTTTAAAAAACTCAACAATCTTAAATATAGTGTTTATAGCATAGATTACTGAGAATACAATTTAAAATCCATCTATTTACCAGTATGTCGTTGAGCGTTTGTCCTTTTTCCTCTGATTTTGGACAGGGAATATAGGCAACTTAATTTCACTACATTTCTCTCCATTTTTGTCTCTGAAATAGTGTCCTGCTTCACCGATGTCAGGGTATTTTCATCAATAACATTTTGTAGCACATTTCCGAGTGCAGTCACTGTGATGCAAACTGGAAGAGAATGTGGCAAGGGCTCCAGTTCCAGTCCTGGGCCCTAATTTGAGACATACATTTTACAGCGGTGCCTGTAAGGAAACAAGCTCATTTTCACTTTTTGCTAGGTTTCTCTTGCCAGGCCATTATTTTTTTCACAAAAATGTCAGGTAGACACAGTCGTAGACAAGATATGATGAGATTATGGCCTTGAGACTGTTATAACTTCAGATTTAATGGAAATTATTGAAATACTGGGTTGGAATGACCTCAAAGATCACTACTTTATAAGATAAATATGACCAGGCCATCATTTACTAATATGCACTATTCTTAAAAGTCTCCATAAACAGAGATTTCACAGCTTCCAAGGCTGCTTCACAGCTTCTCTTTTCCTACTTTCAGAATAAATCTGCTCCTAATACTTACCCAGATCTTTGTTTATGCAAACAAAACCGATCATTATGCCATGGCAGCAGAGAACAATTAGTCCCTGTTTGGGTTTTTTTGTTTTCTTTTTCACAACTTCATCAGAAGACAGCTTTCCGTGTCCCTCCTCTAACTTCTTTCTCTTAGATGCAGCAAAAACAACTCCTTCAACCCCTCTGCTTTGTCCGGGGTTTCTAGAGCTGTGATCATTCTCACTGCTCACTTCTAGACGCACCTGAGTCTGTGTCTCATACAGACTCATGCTACAGACAGGCTGATGTTTTTCCCTTTGTTACAACAAGCTGCATCTGTATTTGTTGTTGTTGCTGTTTTCAGCAAATGTAGCAATTACATACAGGCATATTCCACAACATTCTTTCTATAATTTTTTTTAATATGATCGTGGGACTCCTCCAGCACTCCAGAATACCCAGCACACTGTCATTAAAACTATGTAATTATGCACATCTTATTACTTTTGTTACCCTAAATCTCAGCTTTCTCACCTCAGTCTACCCATTTCATCCATTGGCTGGGTCTTACCTTTGGCACCTTGTGAACCTCTTGTAGGAACGACTATCCTTTACTGGATATCCCAATATATTGAGACCTCAGCTTGATAAGATGAAGGGCATGAAAATATTTCCTTTTAGTAATATAATATATTGGAGAGCATAGGAGAGAGTCAGGTATCAGAAGACTAATTGGATGAATCGGGACTGGAGGAGAGCCGAGGGGAGCCGTGGTGACTGCAGACCCTTTGCCCCCCATCCAGCCCAAAAACTTAGGGAAGGAGGGAAGTTCAACTAGGTCATATACCAGCCCGAAGAGCTCAGTGAAATCACTTGGTAAGCTGGAAAGGGCAGAGGTGAAGTTATGTTCAGCACACTGATGCCAACCCCTTGGCAGCAATGGCTTTGGACTTAGATTCCCATTGAATCTCTTTGTTCTTCTCCGATTTTTTGAACAATGTGGATCTGTTTCTCTCCATGAATTTAACTCCTTATGGGTAACCACACTTTTGTTTACTCTTTATGTAAACCTTAGAAAACGTGGGGGGTTTTTTTGTCCACAGCAGACGAGATTATCTGGTCTTTCACAACTACCCTGCACTTCTCCAGAACAGTGGAGACAGTTGGGTTGTGTCTGGATCATTCCCATAAAACCCAGTTGGGAGGAAAGGGAAGAAAAGTCAGGCTGTTGCATGTAGGGCTGCTCTTGGGCTGTCTGAGCCCACCACAAATGCGTAACCGAGGCGTGGAGGTCTGGGGAGAGGATTAGGCCACTAGGTGCCGTACCCCCAAAACGAACACAGAGCAGTGGCAGAGGCAGCTCTGTAACGGCGTGCAACTGAAGGGAGGTGAGAGCCAGACCCACTACAGGCAGCATCAATCCCGAATGGCACAGCCTGCTCCCAAGGAGCCTTCGTATGTGAACTTCCGTGGGCCTGCGAGTTATTTTTAAGAGCCTCATGAAAATAGACCACATAAAGCAAACCTGTTGCCCATAGGGTTGTGTTCTCCCCAAAGGCTCCGCACTTTTAGCGGCTGGCAAGTTGGAAGAAGGTTGAAAACCGTTTGTCTAGGGAAATGAGAGACAGGATATGTACCGATAGGCATAAAGTTTTGGAGACCTGCTAAGGAACTCTGCCAAGCAGTAATAGTTGTGATGTCTGGTTTAAACCTGTCTGTGAAGAGCAGTACTTATAAAAGAGTGATGAGGGCACCGAGTATGCAGTGGCTATTTCTTGTGTCCTGGACGAGCCATCCCATCCAAACAGTTAGCATTCCTTTGGATGGTTTACATTAAAGCACTGCCAGTACAGAGTAAATCACACAAGACCTGCACAGGGCCAAAAACTGCTCTCATATGGAGAATTATTGCAAGCTCCTCAAACCCTTCCAGCTCCCCATGATGTAAGCAAGCAGGTTTTGCCTGGGAAAATACAAGGCAAAGTTAAACTTTCTCTGAAAGACCACTCATCACAGACAACAACATTGCATCCAGTAGAATGGAAAAAGAGAATTTTCCATTTTTTAACTTTCTATCAAAGAAAAGGGGAAAAGTGAAATGTAAAAGCACCTTGGGTCACTCAGAATGCTTTAGTTGATCCTAAATGGCACATCTGCAAACTGATTATACGGGGAACATGTTATGTTTCTGTTTAAAATCACATGCACAAAAATAAAAATGACACAAAATGGATTTTCTCCTCCCTTGTTCAATCTTCTTCCCCAGCCCCAGTAGCAGGTTGCTACCTCCAAAGCCTCTGCAGGATCAGACCCCCTTACCTGCCTTTTTTTCTCCTTCCTCTCACCAGCATGCTGCTCTTTGAAGTACTGCTGGATGCCCATTCAGCATCTTTACATATGACCCTCCTAGCATGCTTCAAAGGTTGCCCCTGCCCTATAAAACTGCTGCCCCTTGTCACTGCTGCCCTTTATTTCAGTACAACTCGCCTGTGTTGCCTCAGCTCACGTGCAGAGACGGGAGCAGGCACAGCACAATAGCGTATCCGGCCTCCTGCGGGGCAGCGCTCTGGATGCAAAGGGGAACACGGATAGCCAGAGAGCTCTGCAGAGGAACAGCTTTCCTCTTATTAGGCTAATGCTGGCATTAGCACACAGTTGTTCCCATCGCAGACTTAAAAATGAGCTGATTATAGTTAGCAATACACTGCAGTGTCCTACTGAAAGAGTTTGACGGGCTGTCCAGGTTCTTCACCATTAGTATGTCCCTGTCTGTGATGATTTCTCCCACTGGAAGTGAGGGGTGAGGGGAGAAAAGCACCGGTGAGGAACACTTCTCCATGTAAATCCTGCCTCTCATTAGCTTTGTTTGCACTCTAAAAGACACCTGTTTACTGCAGGACAGGAGAGCTGTTTTCTCTGCAGCAATGCAAATGAGTAATCATTTGCTTCTAATGAAAAATGCACACGCTAAAGTGCCATCAGATCGTAAGAAAGCAAGAGAAGAGCGCTGGGATGAATAAGCAGCCTCCAAATTTATCCCTTCATGGTGGCATATTAATGAAACACTAGATAGGAACCATTCAAAGCGAACAGCACATAAAGACGTGCTAGTGAGAGAACCAAACCTAAGCTGCAATCTGGTTTATGCAATATCCCAACTAGGGAATTAGTGGGAGTAAGGTATCTATCTTCCCTGCAGTGCCTAGTAGCATCTTAAAATCCTATTAAATGCTTGTGTCTTTATGTGACATATAGTGATATTGCTTTAAAAAAAGAATCGGGTCCTGAGTGTATAGTTGGAGCTATTTCTGCAGTGAGACTCTTCTAGACAAAAAGAGCCTCAGTGGGGACTGTTGAGATGATAATTCACCACTCAGGTGCACAGTCCTAAGCAGACACCCCCTGAGACCCCCTGAGTGTGGGGCCAAGCAATACAGGGGAGAGCAGCAAATCGCCGGCAGAATCCAGGCTCTCTCCTGGGCGGTTGTGGGTTTCCCAGACTGATGTGGAGAGGGCAGTGTCAGGGGCTGCTTTCCCCTTATTATTGCAAAATGATGCCTGCTTTCCACTCTATCCATGCTTTCCAATCAGTTAAAATACCTATTGTAGCTTCTCAGGACTACGAATAATTCAGCTTTACTAAATGCACAGTTGAGAATTTCCTGGGCAGTGTTTTCTCCAAAAGACAGCTTCTGCCAAATATACTCTGTCTGCAAGTATCTGTCTGCAGGGGTTTGCTTCAGTTCTTTTCTGGATGTGTTTCCAAGGTCGGGAGGATTTTCACACCTTTTATTGCTGGCTGCTCAATGGCAGGTAAAGGATGTTGCAGCTAATGGGAACACAGATTGGAGCTAATTATAGAGTGATTGACTTGCCATGGACTTAATTGCTTATCAGAAGTCACACTCATCTCTGAAATGAAGGCACTGAATGTTAGAATATGCCAAGAAATATCCACCATCTGAACAAGGAACATGAAAAGCTCATTTAGGTACAACATATAGGTATTTGCACGCAGCTTCTTTCAGCATATTTCAGCATGAGTTCTTGGAAACCAAACGGAAGTGTTTAGGCACAAATGTCAGTGAGTGAATGTATACACAGGCTGGTCTAAAGCTCCGAGCTTGCCAAGGACAAACACCAAGTCCCAGGGCAAGCCAGTCGCTGCGAAGCACTTGCATATGGGGAGCAGATAGGAAGCTGTGTTCTCATGAAACTCTCTGTTTATTTTAAGCAACTCTGCAAGTTCCCCTTTCGCTACAGGACACCAGTCCAAACTACTCTCCTTTCCCGCCTTGCAGTGTGTGCCGCTTACAGGGTGTACAACACTCCCCAAGCCTGCCAACTGTGGAAGTAGCAACAGAAAGCAACAGTAAATCCAGGTCCTTGCTAACAAAGCCTTTTATGCTATTGCTTTGCAAGGTTTCAGGACCTTTCCTTTGATTTGCTGCCCTACTCCTCTGGCCCACAGGCACCACTGGTCTCCATTACCTTATCCACCTCCCCGTCTCTGCTATGTCTTCAGGTAGCACCACTAAGCTAAACTCAGCATAGGGCTAAACTACTACAATAAGCACTAGTAGGGCTTGTATTGCCCACTATTACCCACTTACAGTCCAGGCTTAAGTCGCAGTTTTGCAAGGTGTTGCTTTAGAGTTACAAAGGCATTTGTATATATATGCCTTCACTGAGATTCCTTTAACTTTGCCAGCTTCTTGTTTCATTCACCATCTCCGTGGGGTTCCCCTTTGCACTGCTGACATGGCAGCTCATTCCAACGAAGGCTCTGCTGCCAGGGAGTAGGTCAAGGTAACATCTGTCTGCAAACCCCTGCGGTCCTGGAGCAGAAATGTGCCACATCCTCACCCCATCACTCACACGTGGGTGCAGAACCTGCTCTATGCTCCCATCCACTTGTTAGATGATGGGTCCCACATCTCAGCTACGTTCTGTGGGGTCCCTCTGTGGCCCACGGCTTTGGACATCTGCTCTGCTTGCTCCCTCTCCCCTTCAACAGCCTCTGATTTTCTCCTTTCTCTTAATTTCCCTCTTCCTCAATTCATACTCTGTCATAAACAGCAGGAGACAGAGTTGTGCCAAATGGGAGAGTCTTTGTACATGGCACTCCACAAACATCACGCTGCGGATAACACAATTTCCCCTTTAAAAAAATACTCTTGTGTCTCTGAATGGGAGCTCTTTCCACTCTGACGTGTTAGCGCAATGAATTCCCTGTACTGAACCATTGGTCCCAGTCTTGAGACAAGGCACAAAGGGAGCGCAAATAAATGAACAATACGGTGGAAGAAACAACGGGAAAAAATAAAAGCAAGCAAGCAAGCAATAAAGAAAAGAAGACAGGAAGAAAGGAAGAATGGAAAAAAAAGGAAGAAAGAAGGAAAAGTAGCCTGTGATGTTGCGCCATGCAGAAAAAACATCATGAAAAATGACCTAGGATTTCTACAGAACTGGACTGGCAACATGCCTATGGGGAGTCTGGTCTAACTCCAAGAGCAGTGACAGAGCTGGCAATTAAAGGACAAGTGCTGCACAATTTTCACATTGGCTTATCGCATCCCATTCCATAGGGGGCCACTGGGTTTTACAAGGACTTTTCCCAGCTCCTGAAACACAGCCTTAATTTGGGGAGCAGCTTAGCAGTGCACAGCAGCAGTGCAGAAACGAAGCATAAAAAACAAAATTTATGCTGTTGCAGGGGCCCTCCTCTGCTCATCCTCTCATGTCCAAAAGCTGCACTACAAAAATACTCTTCACACCTGCAACCACATACGGGAGAGATTCCGCTGAGAGAGCCAGACTCTTGGTGGGGACCTTCTACCCCAGAGACAGGCAGTCTTGTGAAAAAGAAAAGATAAAATACATATTGCAAAGAAATGGGTGCATGGATTGGATAGATTCTGAAGGACCTTAGAAAACTCAGATCTAACAAACAATGCCATCCATGCTCTCTGCACTCTCTCCACAGCTGATTCTCACAACTGATTCTCTTTTTCATCCTCGCCCTCATTCCTAGTCTTACAAGCAGCTTAGTCCCTACTGAACTCCGTGTCTAGCCTTGAAAAACCCAGGAGCAATGCCATCCTGGAGGATGCTGAGTGGGGCCCTTGCTGGTACCAACCTTTCTCACAACCTCTGTGCTGTCTAATCACCTTGGAGGCTCTTCAGAGCAGAGACTGCCTACTTTGACCTCACTTGTAAAACTTTTAACAGAACAGTTCCCTGACCTCGGAATGTTTGGAGTACAGGTTTTGCTTGGTTGTAACTATTTGCAAGGTAAAACACACAGTGGACATCGTGGCCAACTGTATTCACTAAACATTAGCTTCTTGCTCCTATATCGGCTATACTGTGGGATGGGGAAATGGTTTCTGATCTGCCATCTGGATGTTTTACACTTGGTTTAAACTCCTCTAACCCTGGATTGCTGCATGTTTAGTCTTTCCTTTATATAGATTTAGTGATTTTTTTTCTTGCCAGTCCAACCTGATCAGCAAGGTGATGCGGCTTGCCGGCTGGCCCGAAAGGGCAGCAGGGCCGCGCAACCGCTTCTGTGGGGGTGCAATGTAGAGTCTCACCCACGGGCAAGATAAAGCCCTCTGTGAGAGCAGCGAACCTGCAGCCAAATGAAGGGTCAGCCGAAAGATGACTGCACTTGTTTGTTCCTTTATAAACAGATTTCTGCAACATAGAATGGTTTTTATAAGATCTTTTTGCTCAACCTGTTTTATTTTTCCCTTCCTTCTTTTCCATCCTGGCTGTAATTAGCTGTCCGGTCTTGATTCATATTTTCTGCTCATTTGTCTTTTGAAAATGCAAAAGCACTGGCTTTCAGAAGATAGCCAAGAGCTCTCTCCCTTTGGTTGGGCTGAGGCAGCAGTGCTGCTTTTCTTGGCTTAAAGAACCTCGGTTCTCCTCACCTTGGGCCATTCATTCATGCTCCTGCATCACACTGTTCCTGCAATGGCATTTGTGCAGCTGCCTGCTGAATTGGGGCAGGCTGAAAAATAACTTTCACCTCAAAATGGTTATCTGGTTCACAGCATTACGACACAAATGCCCACACCAGCACCACAGATGGGACGGCTGAGCTGGAGGAAGAGGAGTGACAACAAACAGCTAGGGTGGAATGGGGGGGAACTGCCACGGTTTAGCTGGTAACTGCAAATTATAGCCTTGCACTTTCAGCATTTGTGGCCTGTTAAACTCAAACTGCTCAGTGTACTGAGCAAGTTTAAAAGCATGACCTGTAACTGGCAGTCTTCTTTTCATCTTCATGCAACTAGATAACAGGAAGGTGTCTCCAACCTAACAACCTCCCCCTCTCCTTTTTCCCCAAACATGTGCTTCTTACATGATCCAGGTCTCTCCTTCCCAAGCAGCAGTTCATGCTCTGAGGCTCCCAGGAACACTTGTTTATTGGTCTGCCTAGCCAGTCTTGTAGGGTAAGAACAGAGATTCCTGTTCCGCAAGGACATTACTTTGAAAAGCATCTGTAAGGATCTCAGAATGCTTCAGTGATGACTCACAGCACCTTCTCTCATGGCTGCTTAGTGGCGAAACCGAGGCCATAGTTTGCTGACATGAAGAACGGGGTGGCTGTTAAGGTCTTCAGTGACTGACTGACGCTGCTGCCTCTGCTTCCCTCGTCACTTGTCCCGCCCCCACCTCTCAGCGCACTGACCCTGTTGTGCGCTGCTCAGCAAACCAGATGGTATAACTGGTTCAACTGAAAAAACTAACACATCTTCTTTGCGTTTTATAGTCCCAACAGTTACCAGACTGGGAGATCACTGACTAAGGAGCACAGCAACACACAGGGCAACGAGAGCAGAGAAAGAGGAGCAGAGGACAATCCCGGCAAGTAAAATAATAATGCCTCTACTACTCTACCAAGAAAACTCCTTGTCATCAGACCACAAGAAGAGAGAAGCCACATGGCTTCTCAATGAGAAAAGAGCAAGCCATTGTCAGAAAAAACACGATTTTAAGAGAGGCTAATGTTTATCCCCTCTTCTCGACTCCAGGCATGCTCCTTCCTTGATGGTCTTGCTTGAAATAGCAATGAGATCATAACCAGTATGGACCTGAGCTGAGGCTCTTACCCTGGACGATGCCCCAGGTCCCTCTCTCCCACAGGAGCACCACCTCATCTCCCATCTGTGAACAGCTGGCAGGGCCCTGGGGTCCAGGCTGGGGTGCCTGCCCCTTGCGACGCAGTGTGGGTCAGAGTCAGTGCTGATCTGCAGCTCAGGACAGAGCTGGAGCTGCTCACTTGGATGCTGCTCTACTGCGGCTGCTGAGAGCTGCAGCTCCTTTGCAAGGAGTATCCAGAGCACAGGTTTGCTCTGGCCATACCTTCCTTTTTTCCTCCACCACCAGTTCCACCTTACAACACCTCTAGCGGGAAGCTTGCCTAGCAGCCTTGCTCTGTGCTAGAAAAAAGTGGATTTAGGGAGGCGGTTTTAACTTCCTGCTCTGCCCTTTCCTGGGTTGGGTCACGTGGGCAGTCTCACAGTCAGCACAGATTCAGCAATTAGCAGCTGAGAACAGAAGATGCTGTTGTGACACTGAAATTATGTGCTGACATGAAAAAGAGAGAAGTCCGCACTGGTGAAGCTAGTATTTACCCTGGCTGGCATTACCCTGGCTGGCAATGAGGAGGAGTATTTAGTGCCCTTTCGTACACTCCAGCCATGCCCACCATGAGACAGTCCATCATGTTATGGACACCTTGTCTGCAGCATCTGCAGTACATGTGGTAACCTGCCCTGAAGAGGAAGGCAGCAGGGTCTGGAACTGAAGGCACTCACTACAACCACACAGACTAGCACCAGCTGAGCCAAAAGGGCATCCCAAAAGCACTAGTAAGGTCTCCTGTCAACAAACCACATAGTTACGCAGAGTATTTTAGGGGGGAGAGCTGAAACATGAAGAGCAATAAGACTTGAAGCCATGCGTAGACAAGTGTAGGGCTGGGTGAAGGAAGAGGTAAAGCAGTTGATTTCCTGGAGCAGGAAACCAAACCAGGCAAACCAGCTATGACCCTGCTGCCTATATTGCCTATTGCTGGAGAGCCAGACCAGCTGTTGGTGCTGCCGCTGGGTGAGCAGGTCCGTGGTGGGTGAACAGCAGTGGTTTCGAGCATCAGAGCCAGCAGCATCACCTGCCTTCAGTCCTCTGACCTCCCTGCTGGGTTCACCACCACTGCTACTCCCAGCCATACCCAACCCTTTCCTTCCCTTTGCTGCTGCAGGAATAGATCACAGTATCAGTTCCTCATGCTCAGAGCAGCTAAATTCACTTTTTCTCTGCTGCTGAACAGCCTGATGCTGCTCTGGAGAAGGGCTGCATTTATCTAGCGGTGCACTCGCTTTTCAGCATGAAGGGTTTTGTATCTTACTGAGGGCAAGCGCTCATTTAAAAGACAGGTTAGCTTCTGCAGCTCCTCAAGAGAGAAGCCAGCATCACAGCTACCCTAGGAGCAGCATGGGGGATTATTCCTGACGGATCCCAGCCCATCCTGGCAGAAACATGAAATTAGCCCTGCCACAAACCAGCTTAGTATCGTTCCAGGCTGGCCCCAGGACCTGGCATCTACCACAGCACATAACTGAATTGCCTTTTGGTGAAAGTCACCCTCAAGTTCAGGTGCAGAATTGGCTTCTAACACAGCTGCGTTATTAATTTGTTGAATGACAAAAAGAATTGCCAGGGATGCAGGTAATAAAGGAAGCAGTATGTTTTAAAACTTAACAGAAAATACTGATACGAGATTTCAATAACTTCCAGTAGGAATCTATCACAAAAGCAGCTCTGTTTACACTAGCTCTTCAATGCCAAAACATTTAGTCTCATTATTGTAGAGGCTTAAGCAATCATTTCTTAGGCTGCTTTGTTTCATAGCAGAATTGATCACTAAAGATTACAAACAGAGCAGTAGCAAAAATTATGCAAAATAGAATAGAAAAGCACACTTTTTAAAAAGTTACAGACGAAATATCCAAGCGCTGGGTGGAAAATGTTCAGAAACATAAGCTTATGACGTGCAGAAAGAACATCATCAAGGGCACAAAATCAAGCACTCTCATAGGTAGGAAATGCCGGGGTTACAATTGCCTGTGAAACCGTTGTTCCCCTGATAGGACGTAGAAGATAACCTCCAGCTGCAGGATCATTAGCTGTTTTGCCTAAGGAACCCTCACCACATTTTGCATAAGGAACTGATGAACCTTGACAGTGTCTCTACAATTATGTGTACGTGACCTGCTCACCAGACAGCATTTAGGAGGCTTTATATTCATATAGGGGACATACACCAGCTGTGGAAGGACAGCCCATACTTGACTCATCATGAAGTCAGCAAAGCGCCGACAGCCTGAGCATGATATACAATCTGCCAGAACAGACTGTCCCTTCTTTAAAAATACCTTTGACACAGCAGAGTAAGGATGTACTGATTCAGCACTGTGCATCATATGGGCACAACATGTTTGCTAGAATTGGATTTACCATCTCATAAAGCTATGGATGGAATAAACAAATACTCTTATCATCCTCATTCCACGTGTATCTCCACACCTTGCATCCTGCACACAAGCCGAATGAATCCTGCAGTGCATGCACAGCTGGTATTTTCTTTGAACACATTTCTCCCACAGCTCTCTCAGCACAGCATCACACTGCAGGTCTCCATGGCACAACGAGGCGTTGTGCCAACTCGCTGGTGCCAGCTCTGAGCAATGAGTATGTACCATGGCCCTGTTAATGTCCAGCCAAATAGCTGAATGTGGAGTCGTGAAAACACTGTTTAACTGCATTGCAAACTTCGACAGACATATTCTCAGAATTGCTCTGAGAGAAGTTGGGGAAGGGCATTAACCCTGTTTTAAAGGTAGAGAACTGAGTCATAGAAATCAAAGGCCCCATCTCTTTCTGGCTGGGCAGTCTTATGAACTGCAGGATGTGTGGGTTTGTTTTTCTTTCTTCTTCCTCCTTTTTTCAGAATCACTTGATATAACTGTCCAATCAATGCAGTTTATTTTTCACACATTGCAGAATTCCTTAAGAAAAATATCATAGCCTGCTACAGCTTCATTTACACACTTCTATCAGCAAGGCCTGTCCTACTGATGCACTTCTTCCGTCAACTAGCCCACTGCAAAGTAGGGTCCTGGTGGTGGCTGTCTCACATTTGTGTCTAGCTGTGGTCCCAGGAGCAGTGAAACCATTTAGCAGCACATGGCTGATTGGAATTTATTCCTGAAATCTCTTCTGCTTTGTTTCTCTGCAGCTGAGAGCATTAAACCGAGGAGGAGGAACACATTAGCTTTCGTTTCTTTGGACATGATTTGTGGTGTGGATCCTTCATGGTTCACTGTGAGACTAGTCCCTGGTGTTTAGACAGTGTGACCTCTCTCCCGCATCCCTCCCCATTAACCTGATGATATCTATCTATAAATAACAGAGGATAAATCTGCTGTCAAAATTGAACCCTGAGGTTCAGAGAGAAGGCCTGTCTGTGTCTGCGGGGAGAAAAGTAAAGGAATCCAATGGGAGCACTGAGATTTAGTATGTATCCTTTTTAGAATGGGATTTACTTCATGGAAATCACAGCTGGTCTTTCTCATCTGACTCACATCAAACTTAAAGTGACTGTAAGGCCAACAACTGTGAAAGCAGACTACAGCTCACTGCTGTGGAAGATAACCACCTTTATTTCAGTTTTAAGTGGAGAGAGGTATCATCTAGCCTTTGCAAAGGAGAAGCAGAGGTTTAACAAGAAAGATTTTCTAGGCTCAGCTGCAGACATGGAGATCACAAAACGTCCTGACCAACAAATCTTCCGTATTTATCTGTCCGAACCTTAGCAAGTGATTTGAAGGTCTATTCATTTGTTCAACTGAAGCAGGCAGAGTACACATACAGTCTTTCAAAGCCTTAAGGAAATATCCTTGGTCATCTTTCAAAACTGTTTCCCAACCTCCCTGGACAAACTAAGAATAAATCTGCTTATTTCCTGACTTCTGTCTCCTCAGAGTCTATTTGGAAATTAGAGCACGTTCCTTGTCTTGCAGAATCACTCCAGGACAGTTTCAGCCTAAGAATGATCATGGTATTTTCAGTGTTTAGAATCACAGAATCATTATGGTTGGAAAAGACCTTCAAGATCATCAAGTCGAACCGTAAATCCACCAGTAAGGTTTGCAAGACCTTATTCCAGCACCAGGATAAATCCTCACATCTTCCGAGTTGACTTCCCTTTCTTTTTTTGCTTCCTGCTTTGCTGCTCAGACCTGTCCCTTTCTGTGCCTTACCCTTAGTGGCCGACTGGCACGAGACCGCACAGCCAACGGTTCTTCTCCCACGTGCTCCAGGTTCCTCTGGAAAGACGGCCAGGTCTCACCTGTCCCTCAGGGCTGTGTTGACTCATCACTGACCTCACAGACAGGACGACATCACAGAGCAAGGAAAGATTCTGGCTCTGCCATGGTTTTTGTGTCTAACTCCTTTAACTCCTGATGGAGACTAATTAACTTCTAAATTCCTACTGCCTCAAACAATAGCACAGAAAAGCCTTGCTGAGCTTTAGGCTTTCTTCTTTCACATTAGTTGCAAAGATATTTTTTCTCTGGATTCCCAGTGCACCTTCCATTTTTGTTCTGCAATTCTAGGTTCTGTATTTTGTGTGGTGTTTTGGTTTCTCCATGACTTCCCATAATTGGGGATCTTGCTGGGGCAATAAGGAAACAACAAACAAAACTGGATAGCTATTTTTAGTTTCTGGTACCTGTCACCCACTAACTCTTTAGAAAAGATTGATGTAGACCACAAATACACAAATAAACTCCTCTCTGTCCTTTCTATAACCTCCGCTATGATTTCCCACAAAATTGCCGGTGCTATAAGGTAGCCACCTTGTTCTCCTTCAGAATTGACACTTTTATGTCAGGCAAACTTGGATATACAATCCAGAGCTTTCGGTAATGAAAAATACTATTCTCTAAAGGCAACAAATATCATTTAAGATTTAGAGAGTAAATAAAAAAATTCTCCAAATTCTGATCTTACACAAAGATCTTTTTTTTTTTTTTTTCTGTGTGCCTTTCTATTCTAGAGATTTTAGCAAAGATTGTTGAAAAGCTTTTTAGGAGAGTGCAGGCTTCCTCTGCTGAAGTCCAGCAGCCTCAGAGAAGATCTGACATTCGGGAGGTGCAGGATCAACTCCCTGATTTGCCCTGTTTTTCTATGGATCCTTGGATAAACCACTTAATATCCTTGTCATTCAGTTTCTCATGCCTCGCACGGGTACAGTAAAATTTCTTTCCTCACAAGACAGTTGGTGAAGGTATTTATAATGCAAAGTTGTGATTTTACATGGTGGTGCTGAAGGGCTTGGAGTGACTGGTGAAAGTGGTGCAGAGGAATGCTCCAAATCTCATCCTTAAATGACAGAAGCAAACAGAGTTCAAAGGACACCACACATTTGCCTAGAACTAATGTGTCAGTGCCCAATATGCCCTAGAAACTATTTTAAACGCCAAAGAGACACAACTGGCATTTTCTTATTCTTTGCTTTCAGTCCTGTCTCTTACCCTCTTACATGTCACAGAATCACAGAATGATGGAGGTTGGAAGGGACCTCTAGAGATCATCTAGCCCAACTGCCCTGCTCAAGCAGGGACACCTACTAGGATACTACCTAAAAATTAGAAACATAAAATAAACATTAACTCTTCAGCCAAAATGCAAGCGTGAAAAGATCTTTTCACTGAGCAGAACGTGTGGCAACAGAAAAAGTAATTGCTTAAGTCAGAGCTGTCCTCAATGAATGATTTTCCTGAAACTGCCCCAAGGTGAACAGACAACTGGAACACTTCACTCCTCTTGCCTTTCTTGTCTTCTGTGTTTGTAAAGATCTTTACTAGAGAGTTATTACTACTGCTACTGTTAGCGAGGTATTTCTAGCAGGATGCCAAGTATGCTAAGCATCTCTGAGACATAAATATTCACTCAGCAAGGTCCATTCTTACATTTCCAACTGAATCAACAGCAGAACGATCCCTCCTTGGAAGAGCTCACAGGCAATGAGCAAACAAACTCTCAGCAGGACGGAGGTGTTGTGATAGTAAAACAAGGCTAATCGTTCAGCCACGAAATCCTTAAGAAATCTGAGGGACACTAGGAAAGAAAAGCAGTGCTGCAGCCCTCCTTCATAAATTGATCTCCAAAGAGCCTTTCAGCTAAACAGTGCTAATGCAGAATGCAATTATAATTAACTGGCTCTGGAAAAAGCTACGAGCTGCAGATAATCGTTAGCAAAGATTACCTGTTCCCTCACATGGCCAAAGGGCTTGTACTCAGTGTTACCAATATCTGCCCCTCCTGTGCTCCCTACACAGCCCAGGTCTTTGCTGCCCTTTCTCTTTTATGTGCTCGAACTGTTTTTTTCTGTTAATGACAGTCAACTACCCTTGCCTCTTACGCTAATGCTTGCAGGCAGGACTGTAAGTCTGCTGCATCTTCCAGCTTCAGCCCCTGGGAATTGCATGGGAACAATGTGTTCTCTCCCTGCGGGGAAAGAAGAGGCTTTGGTCTCCTTTTCCAATGTCGGGTTAAAAACCAAGTCACTGTAGCAAACATCCAAAATATGGGATTGTCGAATGTTTTTCTTCCAACAGGAGGAGATGATAGAAAGAGCTACTTTCATGAGCAGATGAGGAGTACTACATAAGAGCTAGGCATTATTTAAATTATCTCTTCCTAGGAGAAATCTCAAGGGACAGTGAAAAATCAAAACCAAGCAACATGCCAAATAACTGATGCCAAAGAGCACTGAAGCATCATTTTCAGATTTTCAGATAAGCTTTTAGTTCTGATTTTAACATTGGGAAAAATACATATTATTAGGAAGTTTATGTCTGTCCTGAACCTTGATGCTGCAAATTTAATAATTTACTTATGATAGTTTTGCATTCCAAAGGAAAATCAGGAAATAAAACATGGAAATTAACAGTTTTTCAAAACATTGCATGCTCATCAGAGCTGAACTCTTATCTCTTGATACTTTTTGACCCTACACTGCTTTAATCAGACCCCCTTAACCCTATGAACCAGACTGGCACAACTACAAGCTGAGTAAACTGTTTAAATCATTCTAAGCCTTTAGAGCTGTTTAAGATAACTAAGCCACTTAAAACTCATTAGCAGTAAGAGTTAAGCAATGTTGGCTCAAAGCTACAGTGCATCAGAGATCCTGTACTGAAGTCACTCCAGGACCGGAGCTGTCTCTAACGAGCGCTTCCAGCTTCACAAGCCTGTTACAAACTTTTGGAAGCTAAGCACTGGTGAAGATCAGGTGGTCCTAATGATCAAGTCCTGCTGCAACCCATGACTCAAGTCAAGCCTGATGTTGCTGAGATTGCCCATCTTTTCATATTCCAAGAACAAATTTGACCAGATAATGTGGAAAACTATTTTGTTGTTTGTGTTCATATCCTTTAAAAGTTGTTACACGCTTATTATCTCCTGCCATCATTTGTATATACTGTAATGTTTTATGTGAATGTCTGAGGGAGAGAGTTGAGGAGCATGTAGCATCGTGCAAGGCTGCTATGATGAGTTGAGGACTGCATGTTCTGCATTACCCAGGAGTGGTAAAGCCTTAGTCAGATGTATAGGTCACTCCTAGATCCTATCTTTAACTAAATGAAGTCTCTTACAGCATCTCATTTTTGCATTTCTTCAGCAGTAACCCCATCCTCCCTTACGGAAAGCATTAACTGAACTAACTCAGTAGCTTAGGCAAAATTGCCCTTGCTGCCTAGAAAGAAGGAGCTGGTACTGGGACAGAAGAGGGGCAGGCAGATGCAGGGGAGCGGGACTCTCCTTCTCTCGCGACCTTGTTCCAGGGCAGGGGGCTTCCTGCACCCCCCAAAGCAGGACTCGACCTGCTTTGCAGCAGCAACTGCTCTATCTGCAGCTACTTGGTCTGTGCTTGCAGCAGACCAGTCTCCTTAGCTACTCCAGGCTTGTGTCAGTATCCTAGGTCTGCTCCCAGAGAGCTTATCAGAAGAGAAAAAGTGTAAATTAAACATTATATGCACCTAAAAAACAAACAAACAAACAAAAAGCCATTTTTTTTCCTGATATCTAATTATTACCATTGAAGGTCTGATACCTCATCAAAACTCTGGCTTTTATCCACTAATGCACTCTTTATTCACAAGGTATTAATACTTCTGTTAGCAGAAGCCCCACTACTCAGAAGGAGAGGGGAAGAGGAGTTGAGACAAAGAAGATGGATATAAAGAAAATGGCAATACTTTGAAGCTTCTTAGGGGAAAGTCCCAGGGGAGACAGTTTAATCCACAGAGCTGAGAGGTGGATGCAGCTCTACAATTTGCCACTTTGACATCATTATTTCTCCACCATTTCTCTATATTCTCCATGCACTGTTGCACTGAATAAAATATACCAGCATCACAAAAGAAAATAATATAAAGCTATGACATTAGAGATCATGCTGTAGCAGAGGGCCGAATAAGGCTGCAAGGTTCTCCCAGGTTCTGGATGACTTTTCAGTGTTCACAGAATCACAGAATCACAGAATGGTTATGGTTGGAAGGGACCTCTAGAGATCATCTAGTCCAACCCCCCCTGCTCAAGCAGGGACACCTAGAGCACATGGCACAGGGTGGCAGCCAGGTGGGTTCTGAAGATCTCCAAATCATTCTTTACCCTCACCCTACTCCCGCTCACAAGATATTCAGGGGAATACATGGCAAGATCACTTACAGTTTGACTTTGTGTGCCTTCTACATATCAAAATAGTGCTTAAGACGAATGTTATGAATACCTAAAACAATTGAAAAGTAATTAAAACATGAAAATTCAAACAGCAGTACTTTGAAGTGGGCCTACACGCTTTGTTTCCTTTCTGAGATAAACTGATGGAATGAGAGAGTTGAATTGAGAAAAATACACTGAAAAGCGTGGGAGGAGAACAACAGGGAATAAACAGGGAGGTGGAGGCACCAGGGTGGGGCCCTGTTTGCAGCTATTAGCACTACCCAGGGAAAACCGAGTTTAGAAAGACCCTGAGGACAGACATCTGGATGGTACTGACAGAAATGGCCTTGCTACGAAGTAGGGGCAGCAACAGCTCTCAAATACTGCAGAAGATGTCCTAAACAAGGACCATGTTTACCTTCCGATGGCATAACTCACAGTAATTCTACCTCCTTTCAATTATATTTCACAAAAAAAAATTGAAAAAGTTTTGGGGAAATGTTAAGCAAATTAAGGGCATTTCCTTGTAACCTCTAAGATTTCAATAATCTATGAGATTCTGATAATTTAATCACTCTTAACCTGCCTTTTTAACCTCCCTTTACCCTCAGTCCTACTCCCCCTGTTTACCCTCAGTCCTACTCCTCATTTTTACCCTCAGTCCTACTCCCCCTGTTTACCCTCAGGATGTTAATACTATCCTGTGAACTAAGTACCTCATAAGTCTTAAAAGACATAAGAAAGATGAACAAAAGCAACACCAACATTTTGCTAGAGTCCTCACAAGGTTTATCATATATAGTTGGCACATCAGCTTCCCAACAGCCTCCCACCAACTGAGCTAACAGAGAAATTATTCATGGTATTATCTTATCTTCTATGCAGAGTTACCATGAGAAGCACATTTGAGTACCTCGTTTGCCAGTGAATTTCATAATTATGTGCTGAACATGGATAACAGATCCAGCCCTAAGTTCTGGATGAGGAGAGGAAGAAGGTCTGCTGGGGCTTTCATGCCTGTGCCCATCGCCCTGTGGGGCCGGCATGAGGCCGGTGCCGCCACTGCGCCGCCGCACTCCAGGCCTGGGCTGGTTTCTACACAAAAGGATGCAGCCTTTCAGGGCTGCCACATTTTTAGATAATTCAGTTTTCAAATTCCATGTCCCTTCTAACCATGCACAGCCCAAGTGCTGCAGACCTCTAGTTTCTCCACATTTCATGAAATACCACAGAAATGACAACACCGCTTCCCAAGAGCAGGGCAATTTTGTGCTGCCCTCTAAACAAGGCAAGCCGGTGAAGACAGCAAGGCTTTCCAGATGACTGCAAGGTGTCTAACGTGGGCAAATGTACATTTTTGCATCATCTTGTTCTCAGAAAATGGGTGATACTTAAATTCTTTGAAGTTAGGCCAATAGACCTGAGGCAGATACCCAGTGTGGAAAATTTCAGCCTGAGTGGTGAAACTTAGCAAAACTGTAATCAACTTTGAAAAAAAACCCAAACTCTTGAAATTAAAAAAAGAAAAAAAATGCAATCTTAATTGTGGGTGAAAGCAGGTATCACTGCCTAGGATAAGTACATTTGAGAGGTTACGTGCTCCTATAAGGATGCAGAGCAGTAACAGGGCATTGTTTAACACCGTATTCTTGAATAGTTTTAGCAAACCCAGAGGACCAAACACTAGAAAAAACAAGACAGATTAAAAATTAAAACAAAACAAAAAGCAAAGAACGTTTGTATTTTCTATACCTCTTTACAGGTTTTTTGACTGCCATTAACTGAATCTAACTCCTGGAGCTGGAGCAGGACTAGGTTCCTGTTTTGGGTGTAGAACAGACATAGATAAAAAGTGGAGTGGTTTACTTTCTGGGTCATAAGAAGCTATCACATACTTATTTTTCTGCCTTTGAATGTATGCTGACTCTCCAGATTAGAAGAAATTTTACTCAGCTTCTTTTCAGGCTGCAGGCGAGATCTTCAAGAGGTGCAAGACCACTTAGAAGGGGTCAGGACTTAGTCCTACTTCTCATCCTCTTCACTCACAGTTTGCAAGTAAAATCTGAAGATTAGGTCACTCAATACACACATTCTTTACCTATTCTTTATCTTTAACAGTTTCCACTGAACTTGCCATAACTGAATAATGAAACAGAACTGGAGTGCAAAGTTTATTTGAACGAAAAAGTTAAGACTCTTAGATATACTGTTTTGTCATTAAATGACTCATTTGCTATTGATCAGTCCCTGCAATTTTTACAATACTTTTCTTCTTCCTAAGACATAAAAATGTGAAGGATAAATGGTCACCCTAACCATGAGTGCTACACTTAAGACATTTTAAATTATATAAAATCTATTGTGTGCATGCATTAGAGTTTGGATTTTTTAAAAAGATTTCTCCATAGCTATACTTAAATGATAGCTCTTTGTATTTCTGTTTTTTCTTCCTCCGTCAAAAAAGTAGGGATTCCTCTTCAGGTCTCTCATCCTATTTCATTTAATAATGAAATAAATAGTATTTTCCTTCTCACAAAGAAAATAAATATTTATGTGTTTCCTTAGAGTGCATCCACTACTGGAAGATGGGAAGATGCTAACAATGTCTTAAATGTGCTAATCTTGGGAAAAACTGCTGTTCAAGGTGCCTGGTTAGCTTTACAGGCAGGCTGTTGCACAGGACCCACCAGTGAAGGTCTACATCAAGTAAGGTAGCGACGCTGCTGCTGTTAGAGGGGGCTGTGCTCCTGTGACCACTACCTGGAGGGGCTGGTTGGGGACACAACCCTTGAGAGTGTGTATCAAGGCAAAATGAAGTCCACAGCAGGTAACTAAGGCAGGGATTTGGCACAGAGCAGCTCCAGCTGCATCACCAGCCAAAATGACCTGACATATTCCTCAGTCTGTCTAAGTTGAAACTTCATCAGGAAGTTTGCATTTTCTTGACTCAAGGGTTGTGTGCTTGGTTTAGTGGCCTCTGAGGACTTCTGGAAGGACCCAATGCAGCTGGAAGGTTCAGCTCTCTGCCTGGTATGTAATTTCTTCCATTTTTGGTGCTTCTTTAGCAAACCATCAGTACCAGAGATGTTTGTGGGAGACAGAGCCACCAAAGCCAGCTTCATTTGCCATCAACAAAAACTGCTTGCCCTGGGGATACTGCATCTCTCAGGTGTCTCCTTAGTGGCACATTGAAGGGCCGTGAAATATCACTACATGTGTGCCAGCACCCATGGTTGTCCTCTGTCCAGTGACCCAGCAGAGACCATCCACATGTCAGGTAATCTAAGATTGTCTTTTTGACTGTCCTCATCAGGTCTCTCCTTTCTGAACTGCAGTCCAATTTTCCCATAGGAATAAGAATTAAGAACGCCTTTGACCTTTGATATGTTTATCCTTAAAGAAAATGAAGACATAGAACCAGACCCCTGAAGATATCTAAACCTCAGCTTGATACGGAGATGAGTAGGAGTTTAGATGCCTGCACTCCTTCTTGGACTTGGCCCCTTGCCCAAGAGCACTTGTCAGCAGACGTGGTCCTTCACCAACTGCTTCCTGCAGACCATAATTAAAGCAAACTCTCACAGACTTCCACAAAGGCTCTGCCAGTGTAAGGCCATCCTTTTTTCAAAGCAATCCTTCCGCAATGGTGAGAAGAGATTTGGTAGAGAGCCTAGGCAGGGATTTTCTTCCTTCAGTAATTAGATAATTTGCAATAGCATTCTTAGTGGTGTTATTAAAATGCCATGGTTCAATTATAGCTGTGAGAATGTTAAGGACGTGCTTTATTTATTTTTTAGTGGTGTTGATTGGTGTGCTGGTATTTTCTCTTTGTAGGGTCAAAACAATTAAAAATCTTTATCTTCAATGCTTACCTCTAGCCACACTCACTTTTTCATTCTATTTTGATCTCTGCAGCAATGGAAAAGTTTTAAATTAACACATAACATACTGTAATTAGGAAGAAAAGCATACTGGGTTTTCTTTATGGAATCTTAGCTAAGTTTTCATCTTGTGTTTAGAATAGCTCTGTAAACAAATGGGTGAACACACGTTTGCTCTTAGGTGGCAAGGCTGCTTTAAATATATCTCAGGTCTCAGTGTGACATTGTGGGGTGCTGACTGGCTTGTCAAGCACTGGGTAACTTGAATCAGCACTCGTTTGCAAATTCACTACCTGCCACCTGCTCCCCAAAGCCTCTCTTTTGCTGGTGAACACAGGCTTCCTTTTCTTAAACTGACACGAATTTCCTTGTGTCCAATAATGCATGATTAAATCTGACAAGATGCATTAGGTCAATGGTTTGTATTGATGAGAGAGAAAAATTGTAACATGTTCTAACCAAAAGTGATACAGACTTGAAAAAGCTTGGTATGGAGGAAAAAAAAAAAAAAAAAAAAGGAGTCTTTCCTCCTCCTCCTTTCTGAATTTTAAACCATTTCTTTGCCTTCTTAAGACCCAGGTTGCCTGTCCTCTAGCAAGCCCGCTGCCCTTCCTCATCTTCCACAGCCAGCTGGTGTGATAAGCATATTTTTTCTTGCCACACCTTCCCATGTGTTCATACAGTCAAAGGTGCAGACCCAGAAAACTAAGGCAAGGGCAAATATGAGACTTTGTCCTGCCATTTCATATAAGCAAGAGCTTCCTTTTCTTTTGCCACAAAACCGAGCTTAGCATTGTTAGATGCTGTTAGAGACCAACTATGGTTCCTGAAATTACCCAGTATCACAGGTGAGTGAGTGAATGTTTCACCAAATATCGGTACTTTGGAATTTGTACAATATTATTAGACAGATCAGGCTAATAAAATACTTAGGAATCCTGTGATCTAAAGGCTATGTATATTTGAATCAGAATATTTGCTTATGCACACAACTCCAGATTACCATGCAGAGCACATGTTCCTCATGGCTTTCCCTTCAGCTTTTCTAATTCAGACCTTTTCAGCATTCAGTGTAACCTGCCTTTACCTTATGTATTGCTTCAACACCTCTATTAGTGAGGTAAAAAGATACTTTTTTTGCCTAAACAGAAGATTAGAATTTAAGAAAACCAGCATTTATAGCAACAGTCTGGACCTTCAAGCATTTTAATGTACTTTATGTACTTTAATTGCTTCAAGGTGCAATCTGATCACAGTAGTCCTCAGACAGGAACCTCCATATTACACCTCTGATATTAGACATCAGCAGGTATATTGCCTTTGAACCAGGCTCAACCGGCTGTTACTGGAAAAAAACAATTGTACTAACTGGATAGTCAGTTCCCAGAATAGCTGTTTTATAGTTATGGAAGGTATTCAAACTGCAGCTTTTCAAATCTCTGAATAGATTATAGCTTGGTTATTTGGCAGCGAACAAAAGAAAAAAAGAACAAAAAAAAATGGGAATGCTACCTTAATGAGTTCTTACTAGCAATACAAATATTTGGAGTTCTGCACAAAAGACGATTATAGGTTAAATGACATTTGGATAGCATCATGTGGCTGATTAAAAATGGAATAAACTGTTAAAGCAGTGAAGAATTCGGTTTACAGGCCCGAATCAACTTCTAAAACAAGAATAAAAAAAATTCTCCAAAGTTTTGTCGCATTATGTAGTACTGCTGTGTAGAACTTTTGGGGAATTGCAATTCTAGTCTAAATAAAGTCATGCAAATATGCTACTAAATCTACAGAACTGCTGCCATAGAAATGGTGCTCCAGCAACTCTTCTTAATTCAGCGCACCACAGTAGGGTTTGTCACTCCACTCTCCCTCCTGCCTTGCCTGTAGGTACTCTGCAGTGTGAAGGCCGTATATTGCATTCCTCTCCTTGGACATCAAGGCCATAGTGTTTGCCTTCCAAATCAGCCATACCTGTTGAGGCCTACCAAAGCCTCTAGAGAAGAGCATCAAGGATGTAGGATATGACTTGTGGAGCCTTGAGGGCTAATGGATTTATACTACAGAGTACCCAGTTGCCTTCTTTAAAGGTAGTCTTGGTCCATCTCTATAAGCTACCATTTTCTCCTTGGGAATAACCCCAGCTCTGTATCATGGGGAAAATGCCTCCTATCTCTCTCTGTCCTCCTTACAAATGAAGTGCCTTGTTTACTAACACTGCTATGAAGAAAACTGCTTCAGACAGGTAAGGTACCTTAGATGGTGAAACACAGGGTACCTAGCTGACATGATTTGTGAGCAAGTTCTGTGTTTTGATCCATTATTCAAATTGCTTTTCAACTGTTCATTTTATGATGGGCCTTTCCACATTTTCCCCCATAAAAGACAGAGGGTGATTTCCCTCTGCTTCCCCCTCCAAACTGACAGCAGCTCTTAAGTGAGACTGTTTTTCCTCCTGTAAAACTTTCAGGTGCTCTACAGACAAAAGAGTACCTGTCCTAGGTGCCACAGGGGCAGGCAAAGCATCTGAAACTCTGGATACACTATGAGCATCCCTCTCTCTTAATAGCAGAAGTAGGCTGGATATGCAATAAAAATAGACCGTCTCATGGGGTTGTGGTACATCAGCTCTCAGTTGAAACTAGAACTGTCTGAAAATTTGAAAGAGAACATTAAAAGAGATTTTGGAATTCATAGGAGAGAAAGTCAAAAAAAGAGAGGAAGAGAAAAGGAGGAGAAGGAAGGAAGATAAAGTGAAAGAATGAGACAGAGGAAGGAAGGGAGGAAGGAAGAAAGGAAAAGAAGAAGAGAGGAAAAGAGGAAGAGAGGAAGAAAGGAAGAGAGGAAAAGAAGAAGAGAGGAAGAAAGGAAGAGAGGAAGGAAGAGAGGAAGGAAGAGAGGAAGGAAGGGAGGAAGAGAGGAAGGGAGGGAGAGAGGAAGGAAGAGAGGAAGGAAGGAAGAGAGGAAGGGAGGAAGAGAGGAAGGGAGGGAGAGAGGAAGGAAGGAAGAGAGGAAGG
>VZSV01000025.1:3015162-3025918 GCA_013398735.1 Nothocercus julius
AGAAAATGCTGAACTTTTCACATAAAGGTCATTTTTTTTTGTACATTTTACAGCAGAATGATTACACACAGCACAGGGAAATAAGGAATAAATCTCTTCTATCCTCAACATGAAAAGTTCCCTGCTGGGGATCTGGTGCTGGAATTGGCAAAATGTGTCAGCATCCATGAACCTGATGGAAGGTTCTGGCATGGAAAATAAATAAAAACAAATGCAAGATTGGCCCTGAACACATTCATCTAGAGCTCTTTGACAGTGGTGGGAATCCTTTTTTGGGTTCAGCTGTGCTGGACCAGACTGGAAGTGCCAGACAGAAAAAATGCAGAGAGATGCTATTATTGGTCTTCTGTTGGTTTAACCTTATCACAGAGTAAACACATATGAAACCTGAGAAAGCAAATGCTTCGAACACACCTTATGCTTTGAGGCTGTTTACAGATTGCCAGCCATTTATGAAAAGAAGAAGCAGGAATTAGAAAAGAAAAATCTCTTGAAGATATTTCCTGGTTCCTGCTCCAGTATGTGAAGGTAGAGAGAGAAGGAAGGCTTCATTATTCTGGACTGAATCCAGATGTACACTATCACCTCCACTTGGTAAGGCTTGTGTCCAAGTTTGTTATTCCAAGTGATAAAGCCATGAACAGCAGAAGCAAGCCAAAAAGAAAAAAATTAAAAAGGTTGTTGAGCCCACCAGGTGAAAAATCCAACTTGGCAGGAAGCAGGCAGGTAGCCCCAAATTGCGTGGTGGGCCCAAAGGGGATGAGCACGATTCACCAGGATGGCTTGGTGGCATGGCCCTGTAACCCAGCTGACAGCAGAGCTGCACGTTCCTCTGCAGCTGATGGGGAAGGAACAGCTCTTACTCGAAATGTATTTGGGGCCGGCCTGCAAGGAGAGCTGCTCTTTACAAAAAGCCGCCATTCACTCATCAGCACGATATTTATGTGAGGTTCCTCGTTTGATACGCTTTCCCCACACTCCGGTGCTCTAAATCTGGCCGCACACGAGGGCAGGAATTTCCAGGGTGGCTGCCAAGCTTCTCCCGTAAACACGCCGCAGATCTGCCGGGCCCGGTCACACTAGCAACCACAACATCTAGTATCTTGTCTGAGGCAGCCGGCAATGCCCACTCCTTCAGAGGCAAATTCCAGAGGCCACAGACAATGCAGTGCTAGATAGGAGGGGAAAAAATTCCTTCCTCCTAAATAATCCACCACCCAGTGTCCTAGACCTACTGCCACAAAACTTTGTGTTCTATTCAGTGTCTCACATACACTTCCTCAGCTGTGTGATGGCATTGCTTCCCAGCCGCATGTGGAAAAGAAAAAAAACCAAGTGTCAGAGCCTCTCTCCTGATCATAATTTGAAGAGCTATTTTTGTCCAGTGGAATCATCATTTCCAGTTACACCCAACAGAAATATATTTTCTCAGCAGACACAAATACTCAGATTGCTGTCTACACATACACACTCCATATTTCCCAGCACCAGTGCATAGGTAGAGACCACACATGAACAAGTAGCTGAAGCTTCATTCAGGTTAACAGCACAGAGACACATGACTTATTTTGGTCAGAGAGTTGTCAACAGCCACACAACAGTCAGAATGCTTTTGGAGACCTACAAGGAATGTCTAATCCCATTCCTTATGTCTCCCCACTGCAGTAGGAATTTCTTTTCCTCACAACATTTGTGGGCTAGTATAGTGCCAAGTTACTGAAATCTGCCTTTCTGCAGAATGCCGCCGAAGGCCAACATTCACCTTTAAATTCCATTTGAACTTTCAAAATAGGTGTGAAGCAGCCTCTCAGAAAATTCAGACCCTTGATGTTACAGCTGCCCATATTATGTCCATAAGATCTACCAAATATCTTGCCCTTGCATGCCACAAGCCACAGTGCACAGCCCTACAGCAAACTGTAGCCTGAAGCTGGGAATGTTCCTACACCATGGGAAGAAAGCACGTGAGGGAATGGGCATCATTGGTGGCTTATATACAATTTAAATGGGATTGAAACGCTGCAGAGCCCTCTGAAGGAATGGAGAGAGCCCTTCATGAGGGTGATGGGGACCAAGCCAGTTGGGGCTGTGAGTTACACAAAAATCTGGAGAAGACTTAAATTCTTTCATAGATCATAGAGTGGTATAAGGGACTATAATTAAACATGTCACACTTCATTTTCCACACAAACGCAGGCACTCAAATGTCTATTGATACAATGACAGCTGTGCAAGTCCTATCCCACTGGAAAGCATGTCTTTCAGCAATTATTTTCCAGCAAATGAGTCTTATCCAGTTATTTTCTCTTTGGTACATCTACCCACAAGATGGTGGTGGACCCAGAAAGCACAAAACACAGGCAAAACTGGGGTTCAGAATAGCCAAGGAAGAGTCATCAAGTTGCACTTGATGGTTAAGAGAAAACTTGGCTGGTTCACTCTCTGACATGTCTCACATGTCAATGGTTGACTGCTGAACCGATTCATGAAGCTTCTCATCTTACAGGAGACTTTAGAGCTTCTTTTTCATTAAAAATAAAGACAATATAATTCTCAATTAAAGAAATCCACAAAAAACCAATAAAAATATTCTTCTGTGTAACATTGGAAATATTCAGGTCTATTTAAAATAATTTTGAGTTTACTTGTGGCTTCAGGGTTGAGAGGCATTGTAAGACAGAAAACAGAGCAACCTCATCAATAGATTCAACCATTACCTGCAATTAGATACAGTAAGATAAAATTACATTACTGGAGAGAAAAGATCTACTTACAGTGGTTCCAAACAGACACCTGAACTATTTATCTTCTCTACAGCTGGTATGTTCCAGATAGGCTTTTTATCATGAGGTAAGTGAATCTGAGCAAGCTGGGCCAGAATGACCACATTCTTGGGATCCATTTGATAGCTTCCTGTTAAAAAAAAAAAAAAAAAAAAAAAAGACATTATAATAAGATGAAATTAATAAGAGGAAATATTCTGAAAAATGGCAATGGACTACAGAGCCCTTTATCTTGTATAGTCTTTTGTGGAAGATTCGCTCACACAAGATTCATCTAATCTGTGGTCCTTTCTCTGTGAGAGGCCAAGCCCTGAACAAAATACCAGAAATGGCCTAAATCTGTCCTGCAATACATGATAGATAGAAATTACTTCAGAAGCTAAAGCACAATTAAATAGTAAACGCTATTAGGTCCTTTGGTTCTGCGTTATATATAGACTCACATAAGATGCATACATAGTCCCTACCAGCCTTTATCTCTCCAATATGTGCTAATATGCATGTGTACTTGCACAGATCTACCACCCTGCTGTTCCTTCCTTTACCTTCACTATATCCCTGTGAAGCTTCACACTCATTGCAGGATTTATCTAGTCTTCATAACTGAGTTATCTGAAAGTATCACTACTTTCAGATGGAGGCATATTCATCCCTCTTTCAATATATAAAATTGAGATCTACCATAGTTTTAGCTAAACAAAAACCAACCCAAGGTATTGTGGCCAAAATATACTTTAATATCCACAAGTAACCAGGAGTCTATGCAAAGCAGGTTAACATTTTGAGCCAGTTCCCAGGAGAGAGTTATTCATACGAAGCCACATTAGTACTACCTGTGGGTATGAATTTAAGGAGTGAAACCGTAACACCGAGACTGCCATCTGCTCTGCTAGAACATATTGGCAGAAGACATTACCACTGATGCACCTATTCCATGAATAATTGGAAGTTTTTACTTTCAAGGGCACTTTCTAACACACAATAAATGCACTCGAGCAGCTTCTTTCAGTTGCCTGAGGAGCTCACTTCTTTTGAGGGTACTATCAGCACTGTTTTTGCTGCTGTATCTTTCCTGAAGACTCCACCAACTATGGTCAAATGGTCAGGCTTCAGCAGCAGAGAGAAGAGAATCCCAGTTTTATACAGATTCTTTTGCTCTCATGACTGGGCAGCACCCATTTTCCAGCTGCAAAATCTGCACCCAGATTGTGTCACTTCCCAGTAACACTGTGAACGTGTTAGTTCCTGCTGGCTAAGAAGAACTGGGGGCACAGACCCAGGGTGGGAGTGAGTGTTTACTACTGGGGCATCAGAGTGGGAACTGGACTAATAGCACACAAGTAAGGGGAATTCATGAATATATAAGCATAGTAAAGGGCCAAGTAAACCACAGTTGTTTCTTAAAATCAATATCCTGCTAAACTCAGAGTTGTGGTTAAACCTTCATAAAATCAAGCAGAGGGACCTTCAATTAACACTGCCTTTTTTAAAGCTTAATTGGATTATGTACTCCATTTACCTGGAAGGAAAGTGTCAGTAAGCAAAGCAATACTTACACTCATGCCCTTCTCAGAGCACTTGCTCTTCCTGTCTCCTCCAGAGATACTCTTGGTAGAGATCTGCTGCAGCCATGGGCCCTGCCATTGAGAAAAAATGATCTTTTCAGACCTTTTCAGCTTTTGGTACCTAAAAATGCACAGTCCTGAAGCTGTGTAACATATGCAGCAATCATTTAACAATTCGGTTTATTTGATCACAGCTGGTAGCAGGACACCATCGGAAAGAACAAGCTGCTGAAAATACCACCTCCCTTAGAGAAGAGAGAGCTCCTGCTTTAAACAGAGTTGTACTGTGCCAGAGAACAGCCCTTGAGAACAGTCTCAAGGGCAGCAGTGACTGCAGCCACGCAAGCTTCTTCTAAGCCTTCCTCTGACATTGCGCTTCAGCTTGGTCCCACAGATTCACTCTCTCAGAAGTATGCATAAATCTCACACCAAGGTATGCCTCTATCCAGCCTCAAATCAGAGTCAAGTGAAAGACTCACGCTGGTGTTAGTGGAGACAGATCAAGCACTGCATCTAACATAAACTCCTGCAGAAAACTGTGCCCAGACATGCGACAGTGATCACAACACGAAGAGTGAGTGCATCAGGCCAAACACAGCATGTAGGAATAACTTGGATGTTATTAAACCACTGCAGGGTAATATTTAGGCAGGTCGAGATAAGCACAACACATGGTGCTTTCACAAAGGTCTAAGGGAGCTTCTTTGGGCCACCTCCTGCACTTCTCTAAGCCCTGTTGAGACATCCAGGTCATGGATCCCATTCAGCTCTTCTAACAGATGGGTGCAGGGATTGCTCTTTTGAAGTCAGTGCAGGAAGAAATTAATATTATCTATTCTCCCTCTAACGTGCCTTTATAAATGAAAAGAAAGCTGATGGTAGATTACTCTTCAGTGAAAAGAGAGTAAGCTGTCTGAAATTTTCTGTAGGGTCAAAGCATGCACATCATCTGGTACTCCAGGTAAGAAGTGGGCTCCTTCCGCTGACCCCCTGCTATAACATCTTCATGAGGTGTAAGTGAGGGGAGGCTCGGGGGAGCAGTGTACTACCATTACTATTACCATTACTGGAACAATAAAAGTAAATACAACAAGACACAACCACATTTTAATATAAGAATTGTTTTACTGCATTTTTTAAGAAAAAAACACTTGCGCTTCCCTCCTCTCATTTATGCAACATACTTTTTAAGTTTGAGATTTAGTAACTCAGACAGCCTTCAATTCAGTTTCCCACTGAAACAGCAATGTTAACTCTGCTCAACAGGCTAGTCAGACAGCAGGACATGACTGACTATAAATCTGGCAAATTATTTAACACAGTACAGCTATTTTGCGTTTCACTTTAGGAATATACTCACATCTGTTCCACATAACCAGAACATAAAGGTGAACTTTCTAACTATGTAAAAATATTAACTTATGCCACTGATTAACTCATAAGTATTCTTTACAAATCAAGTTCTATTTAAGCAGTTTCCCATCAAAAAATACCTTCCATCAAATGCATCTCTATTTAGGTTGCCAGTAGAGAACTGCATTCCTGTAACAGTGGGCTCTGGCAATTCTTACACTCCCCATGTTTTACTTGCTTAATTATCAACGGGATTTTTAATATAGAACATTGTGTCTTTAAAGACACCTCAGTCACAGTGTGGTTACAGTGCAGTGACACTGGGATGCTGAACAGCATAATCATAAACTTTCTTAACTCTTGTGCTGGGCTAGTAACTGTGCTGCTGGAAGCTGTTCTACGTGCTTACTCTGCAACGGTGCTGCAGCTATACTTCCTGCAAAATCTTGTAACTAAAAATGGAGCTCTCAACTTACCCCCAAGAGGCTGCTAATTAAAATACGTATTTTTAGACCCTACATATACTCAGACAGACTGCAAGTGATACTATAAATACCTTGTGGTTGTATTTTCAAATACATTCAGTCTCTAGGAACAGGACAAAAAATTACCTTCACTGTAATGAGAATTTGCTTATGAAAATATATACAGGGTATAAAACAGAGGAAATAATAATCAGAAATCATTCAAAGACTTGAATGTAGTTAGCCTTTCAGCTACATGACTGCATGATAGGCAGAAACAAACAGCAATTTCAAAACAGCAACCAAGTACCTGAAGTTGCTGTATCACAAGCTGCAAGTAGATTTTAAAGACACATTTATCTTGCTGTTTATTGCCCTCCCTCTCCTCTCCCAATGGAGTAAGCATTCCTTGCTAGCTCAGCTCTGGAGGAGAGGAGAGGTGGGTGGCCTCATAAAGGTCCTAAAGAGTGAGAAATGTGAGAAACTCCCGTGCTTCAGGTTTCCTTCAGCAAAGTGGGGGCAGAGACTGATGGAGGAGTTTCCTGCCCGCTCTGGTGCCTCAGTGATGCTCTCCCTGACCCTTGTCACCATGTCCTGATGTCCCACCTGAGTCTCACCATGCAGAATTTCCACCTGAGTCACCCTCCACCTGGGTGCCTGGGGGAGGAATCAGGAGGCACCAGGAACCAACCACTAAGAAATACACTGATTTTGGAATAACAATTGTCATAAAATTAATTTGAATTCCTCTGGACACCGTGGAACTACTGGTCTCCAAACCTGAAAGAACTGAGGCTACAGAAATTGCTAAAATTTTGGGAATCACTGGAAAGGGAATATTATACTCTTACATGATTTCTAAGATTCATCATTTGTAAGACTCATCATTATTTACTGAGTCATAAGACTTACCCCAAAACATATAATCTTGCCTTCTCTAGTGATCCTAATACACAGGAAAAAACTTAGCGGGAAGAAAAACTAAGAGAGAAATTAGCTAAAAATCCACTGACAAGTGGTGGGGGTATTTCAGCAGTACATCAGGTTTCATCTCATATGTCATTACCACAAATATTCATAATGAATTTGCACATTATGAACATCACATTGAAACTTTCAGCCTCTTTTTAAAATATAGGTTAAACTATGAGAATTTGGGTGGCATTTACTTTGTATCTATAAGGAAATGTCTCTGGTCAATATATGAAGTGCAGAAACAACAGCTGATTGCCTATACTTATCTGCCTGCTTACATTATTGGTTTACACAGCTGCATAATATCTAGGCATCTTCTAGATGCTGATGCATCCGCTGTTACAGTACTTCCCAGAGGCAGGTTACTGCTCATAGATGTGTTTTACGAATCAGAAGTGGAGAGACTGAGATCCCATGGCAGCTAAGAACTGAAAGCCAATGTGACTACTGGGCTAGTGCTTACATTATAGTATCTTCCCTCCCGCTTTTTCCCTAATTTATGTTGTTAAGCATCCACCCTGACCCAGAGTAGCCCAAGTAATATTTTAAGATTTAGATTTTCATACTTCTGTTTTTCTATTCCCCTCAATTCCTTCAACATAGGAATATGCTTGAAAACAAAAGAAGGCATTTTAAAGCAAGATTTTTGGCATCAGAACTCATTTGCTGCAATGGATCCCAGTTTAACACAAACAACAAGGTTCTGGATTCGATGGTCCGGCAGGGCAGATCTGCTCTCTAAAGAAGGAAGAGAGGGTAGAGAGAACTAATGAAGGAAATAGGTTGAAATTCATCTGAATCAACTGGAAAACCTTTTATAGCCATTCTAAGCTATGGAAGCTAAGCTATTTTGTTTCATTGTAGGTTTGCACGTAGGATGGGTTTGGCTCGAAAGACAGAGAGTCCTGGTGGACAAGTTGACCATGAGCTGCAATGGCAATGGTATGTCGGGCTGTATTAGGAAGAGCCTTGCCAGCAGCTTGAGGGAGGTGATCCTGCCCCTCTACTCGGCCCTGGAGTGGCCACGTCTGGGGTGCAGTGCTGTGCTCCCCAATACAAGAGTGACGTGGAGCTACTGGAGAGAGTCCAGCTTAGGGCTACGAAGATGATTAGGGGACTGGAGCATCTCCCCTATGTGGAGAGGCTGAGAGAGCTCAGCCTGTTCAGCCTGGAGAAGACGAGACTGGAGCAGGTTGCTCAGAGAGGTTCTGGAGTCTCCGTCTCTGGAGATCTTCAAAACCTGCCTGGATGTGATCCTGTGCAAAGTGCTGTAGGGACCCTGCTTGAGCAGGGGATTAGACTAGATGATCTCCAGAAGTCTCTTCCGACCTCAAACCTTCTGTGTTTCTGTGGATGCTTTTATTGGGAATACTTGAGTTGGGAATACCTAAATATTTCAGATGATCAGCTTCTTATTTTGTGGACATTCATTTTGCTAGTAGAAGCAACAGAGCTGCTTTTGGCCTTAATTATAGCAGCTGCCTGTCATTCAGAAAGCTATAAGCACTCAACAGCAGCAAGTATGACATATTTCCCATAACAAAAGGAAATCGAGGCACAGATGTTACAGGCAAGCACAGCAAACCTGTAGCTAGATTCCTTCACCTGCAACTGTGTTAGAGTCATGCAGACCTTTGCTGTTGAATAGAAAAGGTAAAATAATGTACAATTATTGGTTTCTGCACTCAGACTAGTACTTAGCATCCTTTTAAGTTACACAGGGGGAGATTTGGTGTGAGCTTAGTTGCATTACTTAAAATTAATTGTAACTTGAGTAAAATAATGTAGGCTTAGGGATGATAAAATACAGTGACTATTTAGTGAGTTTATGTAATTGTGGGTTTTATGAAAGGTAGAGAAATACCATGGAGGAACAGTACTGAAACTCTTTATTCATCTGTTATCCAGACAAAGAAATTAGACATCAGTCAATTAAAGCTCCCTTTTCAGAGCACTGGCAACTGTGCCAGTTGAATTATCTATTCGGACACCTCTATCCCATCTACTCATTAACCAGATTCAGTCACCCAACAGGACACTCTTCTGCTAGGTTTTACATCCTTGGAGATCGCTATTTTTTCCCAGAATGGATAAGCTGGAGCTCTATTTTGTGTTATCCGCAACTGCCAGGACACTAATATTCACCTGAAAGAGGTATTCTCCCCAGCACCCTAGAGGAAGCCTCTCACTGCCTTAAATATTGTCCTCTGAGTTATGTTTGGTATGAGGCAACTGGAAGCCAGTTCAGGCTACCCTAGGAATTTGCTGAAGAGTAACCAAAAAGTGCAATACAAGCCCAGGGCCCTGTACACCTGGCTAACACATATATATCTATAGAAAGGCATATACCTCTAGACAGCATCCTTCCTTCCTCATAGTATTTTTTTTTTATGTACAGAAATTGTTACACTGGCATAATGCCAATGGCCTTTATACGAATACAGTGTTCATTCATTACAAAGGAGAGATCACAGAGCTTTCTTCAGCTGCATCAGAATACTTAAAGCTCCTGCAACTCCTCCATACAGACAAGCCCCACAATTTTGAGTGCTTTGAGACTCAGCTATCACAGCCCTCAGGATTTGTTTTTCCACAGTATTGGAGAGTTTCCCAAAACTCATTATCCTGAAATATTGCCACCATATGCAGGATTCTTTTTTACAGTCCTGCTTCATAAAACTGTCAAGAGTTCAACTCAGAAGTCACCAGCCTTCAAAGTCTACAGCCTTTTGTTTCCCTTTCATAAAGCTGACCTTGAAAACGTACTTGCTGTAGTTATATTCTCTCCATTTTCTCTTGCACTGAAGAGCTCACTCTGCCTTGCCTGCCTGCCTGATGTTCCTGAGTCATTACCTGTTTCTTAATATCCACCTCTGAGTATAGCTCATGTGCAAGTTAAATGACAGAACGAAAAAGCTCCATCCCAATTAACACCCCTCAGCACTAAAGATTCCAAACTGTGCCCTGTCACGACCCTCTTACAGCCCGTGTTTTCTCTGTGGTGAGCAACAGGTCCACATTGCACCATGTTTTGAAGAGCTGTCTGCCCATGGAGCATGTTAATCTTTTCTCAGCAGAGAATGACCCTAATTTGCAGTGCTATCAATTATTTTGGAACATGCAGTCAGTAAATCTAGTCCCAAAGGCTCAGAAGTATCTGGATTTTTCCCACATGCCCTGGTCCTTTAACCCTGGCCCCAGCGATGGCATTTCTGCCTCCTCTGCCCTCTGAGGCTTCCTTCCCACAGCCCTTGGGGAGCAACATGGCTGGGACAAACTTTGAAGACCGTCGGGCAGTGAGTGACCTGTGATGAGCTTAGGAACATCTGCTTCCTCCAGATCCTTGTTAGCTACAGGGAGATGCATGAGCCACGGTCACCTCTACTCATGGGAATCAGTGCCACAGTCACTGACATGTTCCTTTTCCCCTGTGTTGGGACTCGCCTTTTCAATTCTCTCTGCTTTTCGGCTGCAGACTGAAACCTAGGACCACAAGGATAATATTGGAAGCTGAGCTATTCCAGGAAATACCTCTGTGCATCTCCCCAGAGGGTTATAGAAGAGATTTAGGAATCAAAAAATAACTTTTCTCCTTCACTACACTATCTAACAAAGA
>VZSV01000025.1:3034823-3050977 GCA_013398735.1 Nothocercus julius
CTAAAAATTGGGCTAAATTTTATATAGTCCCTTATTTTCCCTACCTCTCTTGTATTGTTAGTGATACAATATCACTTACTGACTCCCTTTTTTTGTTGGTGTTTATAAGCAAGAATGTGCATGTGTTTTATTTCTGTGTGTATTTTTACAGCATTTTGTAGCAAACCTTTTAATATCATACCAACTACCTCTGGTCTTTGGGCGACAAACTCATAAGCACTGGCAGGAAATACTGACCTTTATGCCTTGTGTTCCTCTTGCTATTTAGGAACAGATAGTGAAGAACACATATAATCTGCAGGCAGTACAGCAATCTCTAAGGGATATGTACCTCTGGCACAGTTAGCACAAATTCTAAACTGTTTTTAATTACATTCTCCTGGGATCCATTTTAATCTCTGAAGAATGAGGGTTAGCTGGGTAAAATGTTAGCTCAAGTCACCTTCTTCTGCACGATTTTGTCTGAGGCAATTATTTACTCAATGCATCTGAAAATCTGGTCTGTTATGATTAATAATTTCTCAGACACTTACAGCCCTGATGACATTTATACATAACTAAGTCATTTTCCTTGTAAGCAGTTGCTGCAGTTGTACTGGAGAAGTTACCTCAATATAAATAGTACAGAGAGAGGAAGATTATGAAAGGCAAGAATTTCTGTAAGTAGCTATATATTCAGATATTATCCTATTCACTATATCACAGTTGCTTTTGACTCTCCCTTCTTTGGAAGGCACAGATATGACAAGAATAGTCTCCATTCCTATCACAATTTAAATGCAGAAACAGTCATGATACGTAAGAGAAAATGTCCCTCCTTAAAACACCAGCTTCTCCCAAGCTCACGCACCCAAAGAGTCACAGTGGTATGGGCAGACCCTCTCAAGACCTGGCACAAAACTCCTGTTTCTGCAGACAGGACGATTACAGCACTGTGTAAAGATGGATAACTAGCTGACTTGCCACACGGAGGCACATGTAGGGATGAGCTGCAGTCTGGTGAAGGATATGCACATACAAGTATCCCTGCATTATGGATGTCCCCAAGATAGTCATTTCAGATCACTTCAACAGTCTTGCATAGCAACTGCAATATCTGCTGCCTTTGCTTTCTTTTCTCCCAACTCTTTTTCCCTTCTGAGAAGAAGGTGCACATGTGGCACCTTGGCTCACACAGCAGCACCACAGGCTTGTCTCCCACACAGGGTCCTACCCTGTAGCACCCCACTCATCCCACCTGATGGTCATGTTGAACCACTGTGCCTGGCGCCAGGGTCAGAGGGGAGAGAGGCTGCAGAGAAAAACCGGGTCAAGTGCTGCCTGCTGGGGAGGCACAAGGTGGGAACTAATTGCCCGAGTTTTACCCTTGATGAGTAAGATCTGGCTAATCTTCCATCTATCCACCGCATGAGCCAAGAAATCTGCTGGGGGCTCTCCCAGTGCCCTGCCTCCCTTGTGCTTCCATTTTGTCTCAGCCAGAGTCACGGTAATTCATTTCTTTGAAGTCCTTCCAGTCAGCCCTGTGCTGTTGCTGCAGAAGACTACAACCACGAGAGCCGTGAGAGCGATGGATGGAGCAAAGAAGAGATGAGCCAAGGGGAGATGAGTGATCATGATGGAGACAAACTAAAATGGAAGGGGAAAACAAAACAAGGAGGAAAGGGAATCAGAGACTTGGCTTGGTGGCTACATAGGATTGGGGGCTTGGAAGATGGATATTCTGTTCTACCACAGACTGATCCAGGGGCTTTGGGCAGGTAACCTCATCAGCTCCAACGCCTATTCCCAGTGCACCTATGAGGGGCACTGTCACAAAATGCCAAGAGGACCTTAAATACCGAACAGCAAATACCTTATAAGTAACAAAAAAATGGGTGAGAAACATCCAGAATGAAGAAAGCTTTCATCTGAAAAGCTGAAACAATTTTATAGCTCATAGGGTAAAGGAGACAGAGACTCATCCTGGGAGAGGGCTGGCCCGGCTCCTGTCTGTCTCCAATGGCTGGTCTGTGTGCAGTTGCTATTTCTTCAAGAAACTCTTTTGGCTGATCAAGTGGCATCAGCATCACAAGCCTTGGGCTATAGCCCCGATCTGCAAATGTGCTGTCACTCTGTGCTGAAATGGGATTTTTGATTTTCTGCTGCCTTTCCTCTCCCTACCAAGTGTTTTCCAGGGAATCATTTTCCATAGATTGCTTGGCACCCTGAGTTGTACTGCTGTGGCTGAAAGTGCAGCTTTAAGTCTAAGTATAGTGCTGACCTATTGGGGATACCATTAGGGAAAGGTAGTCCTACAGGCTTTAGGTGACTGCAGGCTGACACAAGCAGCACCACCACCAAATACCTCTTGTTGAGTGAATTCCTCCTTTGGAATGGGTTCTTTCCTCACTTTTCTCATTGGACTCTGCTCCCAAACATGACTGCTCTGATGGTTAGAAGCTTTCTTCTCATTTCTTTTTTTTTTTTTTTTAAATGATCAGTTTATACCTACATGCCCTTGTCCTTTGGGTTCAACAATTTTTTCTTCCTCTGATCTTTACACATCACTATATTTATAGAGAAGAATATTGCCTCATTCATCCTTCATTTTTTCATTTTGCTGTCTGAAAAAGCCATGATCTCTTAGTCTCTCCATATAGACTATAAGACTCTCCACCCTTGGTATCATTTGCTGCCTTTATTTCTTAACCTGTTCCCATCCGAGTACATACTTCTAGTAAGTAGGTGAGAGCAATTGCACACCATTTTTCAGATGAGATCTCCCCTGAGCCGTGCATACTGCTTCTCAGTCTTCCATCTCTCTCCAGATATATTGTGGGGTATTATTTGTCTTTTCACAATTGTAACACTTTGAGGCTCACAGTCATCCTATAATGACAATATAACATATTACTAAGAACAAGCTTTTATCCTCCTCTGGCATTTCCAGCTGCTGAGCCATCATGGTTTGTTGTTATGGATGCTAATATATTTTTGCATATTAAAGGTAATGGCCTAGGATATGGCCCAGCTACTGAATTCCATTCTTCTAACCTGATAATTTCCCTTTCCGCAAAACCTACTTTTGTCTTCCCATCAGTAAGTTCTTTACTCACCTTCCAATTTTTTCACACTTCTATTTTAACTATGAATTTTCCATGTGGCACTGTGTCAAATATTTTTGCGTAGTCTGGTAGATAAGATCTATATCATTTCCTGTGTCCAAAACAGTTATCTTATCAAAGCAAGATATCAGGTTATTCTGGCATACTCTGCCGTTGGCAAACTAATATTGCATTGTACCTCACTGTTCATTTACCTCCATATTTTTTTATAACTCTTTCCTATGAACTTTCTCCAAACTGTGCACTACAGAGGTCAGAAGAATGGGTCTGCTGTTCCCTAGATTACACTTTTCCTTTTCTTAAGAGATAACAGAAATACTACATCTGTCATTCTGCAGTCAGACAGTGCCACCACCAACTTGACGGATTAATTAAAAATCCGCCCCACAAGACTTGCCATTTCATGTGCCAGCTATCTCAATATTCTGAGATATTCTGGTCCCTATGAGTTGATCAATGTGCTTACACTCTAGTTTTATCTCAAATGCAGTCATTTCCTTTTCTATACGCATCAGAATGCATGCATATGTGCTCTGCGTTCCTTATGTTCTCCAAACTATGGAAAACAAGAGGGACTACTCATTTTTTTGATGTCATCTTGGGGTCACCCCTATGACACCACAGGTCCTTTCTGCATCATGTGGGCTTCTTTTGCCTTCTTTTGCAACACCTATCTCAACTTGGCTTTTAGTCATTTTAAATTAATTCTTATAGTTTTAGCCCTCCCTTTGCTGCATGACCTGCTGCTTATTTCTAGTGGCACCTGTGCTCTCCGGGCTTGCATCACGCTACACACTCAATTAACAAAATCAGTCTGGAGCTACTTAAAAAGAGGCCTTACAAGGGACTTGCATGGGCTTAGCAGGTTTTACACTATTTTAAGTTAAACATATGCAATGAGTGCGTGAAGATACTCCTCAAATCCTTTGCTGAGATTATAGATGAAGGCACTTCATGGTCCCAAGCCAGCTGCTCTGGGTCAGGCAGAAAGAGCATTTTCTCTCCTTGCCTGTTCTGCATGTTCGCTTATTTTGTAGATTGTCTCTTTTGTATTTTTAGAAATGGGTGTTGCTAGGGCAACCAAACTAGCTGAACATTTTGTTTCCCTAAGAACAATACGTGTTTAAATATTCAGGCAATTTTCCATTGTTCGGCAGAAATGGTGAGATCAGGCAGATTATCCAGGCCAGATGAGGGAAGTTTAGGTTGGCTTTCTATTATATTTTAAAAGCCTTCAGTGTGCTGATAGCCGTTCAACAGCTCTGTCCATCAGGGAACAATATATAGCAGACACGTAGCGAACCCTCCATAAATGGGAGAAATGTTTAGTTTTATTCCTTTCTGTTACCTCCCCCTATTCCTTTCTGTTACCTCCTCCCCTGTCCAGGTAGCTGAGCTATGCTCACCCCTGTGCTCACAGAAGGCTTCCCAATGGTCTCCAAGTGTAGCATCAGATAATGATAATATCATACAAGATGGAAAAAGCAAATAAGAGATGTACCTGATTTGTCACATCCTTCCCACTGCCCAGCACATGCCTTTCAGGCACATGTTTATAGCATCTGTGTATATTTGAGCTCTTCCCTTTATTTTGTTAAGAAGTGAAACATATCACTTAGAGCATTGCTATACTATAGCCTAATAGCTAGTCACTGCAAAGATGGTTATTAAAAAACCAATAAAATAAAAGCTGCTCAGAAAGCAGCAACAAGGTTTCCTATTTTATCTAGGCCAGAGCCAAGCATAGCAGACAGATAGATATGAGAAGCATCATAGGATTGCCCAGAATACTAGGTTGAAATTTGGTGTCTGCATTTCAGGAGTCTATTTGATTTCTATGATGATGGACAACTGGATTACCAAATCCTGGATTACCAGGAAAAAAAAAAATTCACAATGAATCATGAGTTAGCCTGCCTAAGAGCCATACAAGTCCTACCCTCAACACACATTGATCTATTTGATTCTCTTTCATGTCATCTCTTTTCCCGAAAGAAGAACAAAACTATTGTATTAAATATGGCTCAGGGGGAGTATGGATTACATCATGTGTCATAAATCCGCTTTTCTGGAAGGACAACTTCCCTCACCCCTCGCATGGGCTGGGCTGCCCTCCTGACCCATTTGCTCCAGCCTGAGCCTGGCCTAGGCACGGGACTAGGAGGGAGGTCCAAGACCCTGTTAGGGCTTGTGAGTGAGAAGGCTCCACAGTCAGAGACCAGCGTCTAGCAGATGTTTAGACCTGGGTAAACGGAAAGAGGAAAAAGGTAGAAAAGGACCACTCAGAGATCTGAGAATGGAGCAGGCCTGCCCATCCCAGGGCTGCTGGACGAGGTTAGGGCAACCTCTCCTGCTTGGAGAGTCCAGAACAAGTCCTGCCTGCAAAGAACGTTTCCTTTTTAACTCTTGCCCTTGGTTTTCTGAAACCTGGGCATGGGGCGGCTGAGCAACACACTCCCCTGGGGAACCAGCTCCAGGGAGTGTAGGAAGGATGGAGGAAAAGGGTATGGAGGGGGGAGAATGGCAAGGGGAGGGAAGGCAGGGAGCACAACGTCCTTGTTCTCAGCGCAGCCCATTCTCCAAGCATCAGCCAACAACAAAAGCTTTGTTTCACCATTACGAACTCTTCTAATGTCAGAGCCTCTCCTTCTGCCAGGTGTTACCTATAAATTATTCAGTCAACCAGCCACATCATGTGCCCAGGGAGGGCAGGTGGGGCAGCCAGGCAAGACTTTTGCCCACCCATGCAAATCCCATTTGCATTCATACATGTGAGCTTAGTGCAAGGCGGTTTACGCTCCCCCCACTTTTTTTTTCCAGTTATTCAGGTAAAATCCCCTCTCTGAATATGACCAAACCCCCCAAAATCTTAATGATGCTCTTGTGACAGTTCTCTAGTGCATCTGTCCCCATTACAGTGCTCTGCGGCCTCTGGATATGACTGGGAACACTCTGCCTGACCTGGGAGAACAACCTTCGTCCTACAAACAAAAAAGACACTTTCCAAAAGGCAGCAACCAGGAATCATGTGTAGAACAGCCTTCACTGTGCATTGTGCAGTGACCCTCCCAAATGATTTTTATTGTCAGTTTTCCAAGGACAGCAGCTTTCTATTCCCTTTGTAGGAGAAACATGATCATAGATTTGGGGGTTGTATGGGTGGAATTACTTCTTTCTCTTTCTTATACCCCTGTGCTTGTGATTGCTGTTCTTAATAAGCATTTAGAGAACCAGGGGAAGGGAGGAGAGAGGAAAGACAGTATGAAAGAGCCAGGCTGAAAGCAGATTCTTGCATTACTCCTGTCAAGCAGTTAAATGACTTTTTTTTTTTTCTATACAGTGTTATTTGACTTCTGTAATGCAAAAGCAAGAAGTTAAAAATAAAGCTGTAACCTTAATTATTTCTGCCAATAAAACAAACTATTTGCAAATTTAAGCCACAAAAGAGAAATTGCAAAAGGAAATGTGAATGAAAAGTTGAAACAAAAAGGAGGTTCTGACCTTACTTTTGTTTCACCGGTTCCAGACTACACAGACATGCTTCTGATCGGAAAGCTCTTTACTTAACTATGGAAAATGCCACAGATGTGAGGGAAAGAGTGCTGTTGGGTTCAGATATTAGAGTGGAACTTTAAAAATGCGGCCAGGAGTTTCTTTCACAAATCCACCGAGTTACTGAAATGTTATGGATTATTCACACTACAGCAGGAGCCAAAGAAACCCAGATATGGAAGGAGAGGCCCTTTGTGAGAGCCAGATTTTGCTTACTGCAAACAGGAAACATTTTCTGGTCTATGTGCAACCAGCCTTGAGTTTTGAAAACTGCATGCCAGGAACATGTTTCTGCACAAATGACCCCTCTACCCTAGATACACGTGTACAGGATTCCTTCGGTATCACCCCAAAATATTCAACCAGTTTGGGTCTCCTAGAGCTTTTTATATGACACTGATGCAGAGAAACAGCAGAGAAAGTATCCTTATACTGTCCAGCCAAACTGGAACTTCTTAACAGCAGGCACCGAGCGGAAGGGACAGACAGAAGGAGAGAGGAAAACCTCCGTACCTGAGGGGATCTCCACACCAGCTTGTGCAAGCAGCCCTTTTCTTTGATTTCAGAATGGTAATAATTTTCTCTTGAGAATGACAGCTTGGGGCTCAGCTGCCGCAACACTGTTTTTGGAATCAAATTACTAGAAAGGTCAGAATCATTAACATGCGCTTTAGGAAGAAGGAAAATACCAGGCAAAAAAACCTGTAAGCTTCCACTGCTGAAAGATGCCTACTGGACTAGCAGATGCTGCTATTTGCTTCATTTCGTTGTAAGCAGAAGGGCGTCCCCTCGTCAAGGGAGCGGAGAAGGAAGTCATTCTGCTTGGAGAGCTCACCTGAGTGTGCATGGCAGGAGGAGCCTCTCCAGATTTCATGGAAATCAGGAGGCTCAAAAAAATAGTTTATGTACCTGACGTGGCCCTCACCTGCACACTGGTGGTAGAGCCCCGTTAGCCCTCTGTGCTACGGGGGATGGTTGTCCCGCTGTTGAAAGGTACTAACTATTCCTGCTCCCAAACCCAGCAGGAGACACTGAACATGTACTTAGTGTTACTAAGAAGAACATTTTGCCCCCAGCCCATTGTATGGAACTACCACTCTTCAACATGAGGCACTGATAAATAAGAGAATAAAAAGCAGGCAAAGGCTTCCACAGTGTTGGAGTGACAGCTTTGTCTTCCCCATTTACCTCATACCTCTGTGAGGCCGCCTGCAGACAACTTGCACCTAAGCAGTGTACGACCCACCAAGGTATCTGACAGGTCGAGGGAACATTTTTCCCTACAGAAAGCATTAAAATAAAAAGCTAAAACATCTCTCCAGATATAGTCCAGAGTGCTTCCAAAGAGCAGTATTTGGGGGGGGGTTGAGCATGAACTGTCTCCTTTGAGCTGGAGCTCGCAGGGTTTGTAACTTGAACAGTACGTTCAAGAAAACACTGAACATCAGATGGAAAAAATCTCTGTTCAAAACTTCTGAATTTTAACAAGAGAAACAGGGTATTTACAGGCTCCTTTCCCATGTGCATTTGTTCACCCCCCACTCTGGTAACTAAGCGGCACCTACATTTCATACACCATATTTTCATACCCCTGTTCCTCTCATATTTGACATGCATTCTCTTGGATGGATAAAAGGATTCACTTTGATGTGATAGAGCCAGCCACCCTGCTGTCCCATAAAAACCATCTTTCTAATCCATGAGAATGTCACGCGTATTAGCTGCAGCCTTTCTGGTATCAATCCTCATGAGTGGATTCAGTTTCACACAAGTCCTAGCAAGAGAGACCCTCCCAGGCTGGCAGTCCACATCCCCTACAGTGTTTTCTAGGGAAACAAGTCACCGTCGCTTTCCACATAGGATCCACCTTTAAACCTTTACAAGCTGCATTTTTTCCTTCGCAGAGCAGACAGGTCCTGTTCTTTTCTTACTGCCCTACCGCTTGCTTTGGATTTCACTTTTCAAATGTCTTGACCTGTATCTCCCTGGCTTACTTGTACGCCTTTCGGTGCAGCATTCCATATTCACACTCAGTGTTCACTTTCGCTTGCAGCATTAACCAGGGCTTTTCCACGAGCATTTTTTTCCTTATCCAGTTCTCCTTCATCCACAAAAACCTACTGCCTGGGTTTAATGAGCCATTCAGCTTCGCTCAGGCTCGGGTTGTTAGCCATTGTATCCAAAAGTGCTCGTCTTGCAGTGCTTTTCCATACATTTCCTTGGGCCATGTGTTCTTGGTCAGCTGTGTGCTCACTACTTCCACATCAGAAATGACCCCTCCTCTAACACGCTGTATACTAGGTTTACGTCTACCAGGAATGCAGCCCGGTAGGCAGGCAGTATGTTTACTATTTCCTTGGAGAAGCCCAGAGCAGCCTTTTGGCTGCACAGAAGGAACGAGCTCCTCGGGTGCTGCGGGGCAGAGTCTGGGAGGCAATCCCAGGAGCCCCATGGCCTCCCTTGAGTGAGCACACCTTTTCCGAGGACATGCTCCAGGATGGCTTAACACACTGGTGTTTGCTAGTCCCAAGGTCATACAACAGCAAAAACGCCCCCTTGGTGCAGTGTACTCCTGTGAGGGCTCAGCTGCGCCATGTGCTTTGCCGGCTCCTTGCTTCCAAGCAGTTATTCCCGCACTCATCACAGATTACTGTGGCAGCGACCGACTGTTTCTGTGCGTGGCTTTATTTGGCTTTTGCTGCTGTTCTGCCTTGCATTGTGTCGGTTACAATGCTGTCACTGCGATCAAGCGTTTAGGTTCACAGTAGAATAAGCCTTTGAAGACACAATTATTACCCTGTTTTATCCTATTAACCCTGTATGCCAAGCACCTCCACTGGCGAAAGAACATATCAGATATAGAAGGATCAGATATATCAGGATATCAGGAGATATTTTGCTTTGTGCTCAGGAAAGCCAATTCAGGTACACTGAACAGAGGCTGCATTTCATTTGCTTTTACTGCTTCGAGGGGGACAGTGTTTTAACTTTGCAGAAGTGGGTTACTGTGCTGCCTCAGCATGGGGTCTCCTTGACGCCCTCCTGACCATGAATATTGCAGCAGAGGTTTCTACAGCAGAGCCAGATGAAGCAGTGGCGGTCATGACCTTGCTTTCACCTTTCCCTTGCTACTGCTTTTCAGCTGCTTTCGCCAGCTAGTGTCTTTAGGGGCATAGGGGAGGGTGGAAGGATTGTGTTCCCCGATCATGAGGTTAAGTGCAGGTTAATTTATCCATAGGAATCCAACCTATGTCGTGAAAATAAAAGTCCTGCGCTGCCCTTGCCTCCATGCAGGATATCCTCCGGGTATGGGCAGGGCTCTCAAATCAAAGACCTGGCTTCGGGCCAGCGCTTGGTCCTTTCCCTGTTGTTCAGACAAACTCCTAAGATGCCCTAAATATGAAATGAATTGCAGACAAGCTTGGTTCTGCCCCCAAGGGGATTAGAGTTAATAGCTCAATGTTCTCATGGCAATAGGAGAAAACAAAAAAAAAAGGAAAGAAAAAAAGTCATGCAGGCGTTTTGAGCAGCCTCACTGCTGGGCTCTGTGTTTCCTTAATGCGGTTTCAGGAGAGCTGGTTGTTAGGGAGAGGCAGCAGGATCCCATTTTGAATGCAGATTTCGGTGCAGAACCGCAGCTCTGGCGGCCTCCCCTGAGAGGGCAGCAGAAGCCATAGCTGGTACTGCTGCTGCAGCCAGCACCGCGTGACCTTCACATGGACCCGAGCGGGCCGCTACGCTCTATATAAATATCCCACTTCGCAGGACGGCGTTTGCAGCTCTATCAGGGACAATCCCAGCAAAGCATCAGCTCAGGTCATCTCGCCCTCCCCTTCCTTCCCCGTGTGCCCCCGGCCCTCCCTTCCTCTGGGTCGTAAGAAACCCCCAGCGACTTCTCTTGAGCACTGACCTCTTGAGCTCGCTAGTGATGAGGAAAGGAAGAGGCTGCGAGCAGACAGGGAGAAAAGAGGCGCCTGGTGCTCGCAGGCAACCGCGTGAGTAATACACACGCTCTTGGCCGCTTGCCACATCGCTCTAGTAACGGCTGCTCGTCCCTCCTGTGAGGAAAACGACAGAGCGCGCGCGAGAAGCCGCAGCCGGTGCCAGCACCGCTGCGTCGAGTGCCGCAGCCCGTGGAAATTTCCCCTCAAGCCGGTGCCCTTCGCCGGCGGGGACGAGGGCCGCGGGCTCTCAGGGAGGCCGGTGTGGTCACCGGCGCTCCGTGTCACCACACGCGCTGGGGAAGGAGGCCAGGAGGCGAGCGCAGGAGCTGCGCAAGCTCCCATGCACAGGGGTGCCATCCCTGCGGCCCAGTCTCGGCTTGGCCTCCGCAGGCGACCGCCGGCTGCTGCTCCGGCGCCTGCTCTGCCGCGTCGGACACGTGGTCTTCGAATGAGACAGCTGGGCCCAGCTGAGCCGTGCCTGGAGCCAGCCCAGCTAGAGGGGCGGCGGCTGAGGCGGCTTCAGGCGACCTGGTGGCCTCTAGAGCCAACGCCTTGCTGTGCCCTTGGCCATCCACGGCTGCCCCGGGCTCCTCAGCGCACGCCCGGTGACCACGTCCACCGCGCGCGACAGGCACTCAGCATCGGCAGCCGACGGGAATACTCCACTGCCGCCCTTGATGCGGGGGCTGAGGTCTGGGATTTCACCAGGACTCCTCCCGTCCTCCTCATGCCCAAGTACTGGCGTGCGCTTGGTGGCCTGGCCTGCAGTGGTGCAGTCCGTCCTTGAGCGAGGTTAGGGGAGGGTGTATCACGTTGCCAGGGGACGAAGGAGAATTGTAGTTTAAAATACAGGATGGCTATTTGCATTGAGCTGGAGGATGAAAAAAAAAGAAAGGGGGGGAAAAAGATAGCTGGTGATGCAATGATGGGGATGTTGGCTAGATGGTGCTAGCACATGCTCCTGTGTACTTGTCAGAGACTACTAAAACATTATTGCAGATTTTCCTATAGACAGAGGTTTCATTTCCATGAAGCTTAAGAAATTACAGTCTGTCAGTGGTACTGCTGGCGGGTAACTGGTTGCCCCAGTGAAGTTCTTGCCCCTCTCAAAGGTGATGGGCTTCTGGAATATAAGGATAACACTCTCTCTGCACAGCGGATGAATGATAAGCGCCTGACATATTCAATCCAGTACTGGTTTAAACATGACACAAAATAAGATATCTGCCTCACGTCATCCATGAAATCACCCCTTCTTGCGCTATGCTTCAGGGACTTGTTCTTAATCCTCCGGACTATAGAGCATTAGACTCTCCTGTTTAAGCCAGCAGAACCAGCTCCGGTAACCAAGGCAACAGTGGGCTCCTCAGCCTCTAATATGAGCCTGTCTACACAGTGAGGTGAAGATCTTGGCTCACGCACAGTCCAAGGACCTTCAGACTTCCCATCAGTGGCTTCAGCATGGCTGTATCCTGCTTGTGGCACACGTTATGCAGCATGCACATTGCCCTGCAGAAGATCCAAGTCCAGGTAGGAGAGATGCTGTGCCTCGCAGTGGTGAGAAACCACTGGTCTTCTGGGACACCTGCTAGTAGACTGGTGCTTGACCTAACCAGCATGTGAAGTTTGGGCTACTGCTAGGAGTGTCCAGGCTATACCAAACTCCAGAACTTGGGTTAAAAGTCCTCTAGCACTCTTATTGCACACCTGTATGTGAACCATGAAGGTCGAGGGTAAATTTAGTCTCGAAAGCAGGCTCAAACCTATAGTGCTTAGCTGTGTGTTACAAAGAGCCCAGTCACCACTAGAGGGAACAGAAGGCCACACTGATAGGCAAAATTATACGATTACTTTCTAAAATAACTGCAATTAACGGGGAAACACAAATGGACATTCTTCATGAAATACAGACATCTGCTAATCAGGTGAGAGGGAAAGTGGACATCAATAATGGAGGGAGAGCAGGAACTTCTAACATCTACCTTTCTTCCAAGTCTCATCATCACCTCTTCCTGTAGGTAGTGGGCTAAGGGGAACACCTTATACCTAAGTCTCCCTGAAGCTGTTGATAGGAGGCCAAAGACAGTGGAGAAGCAGGCCGATGAAGACTGGGTGCCAAGGCATAAATCCACAGTGTCAGTGAATTGCCGCGAGGATCCAAGCTCCCAAGAACTAGACCAGGGGAGAGGAGATCATCTTTGCTGTCTATACCAAAAACAGCCTACAAGCATCCGAAACCAGGTTCCTGGAGTTCTTTGGAGCAGAACGGGCTGCATGTGTGTTTCTGGGCACCCTTTTTGGTGGATTTCCAGCTCTGCATGGGGCTGCATTGCCTGGTCCAGGCTGGTCAAGTGCAATAGCGGAAAAGGAAGGCATAAAACTGATCATCTGGAAAGTGGAGATTTTGCCCAAGAGGTTAAAAATAACTTTAACTTCAGTGGCCAGTTACCCAATACTAAGGCTAACCCCTAATTACAGACAGAAGCAACATAAATGAGATTAAACAGTACAAATCCCTGCATGTCCTCTGCATGTCCTTGCCTATCCTTAAGGTTAGCAAGGGCAGGACTTCCCCAGACACTGCATTTCGGGTTGTGCATAGCTCCACATACGCCCACGTCCGCACAACAGCAGGATGCCAGGACACTTTACACCAGCACTCCCACACACAGTGGCCAAGGATCAAAATGGACTAAGGGAGTCCTTTTCATTTAATTCTCCCTAAAGGTCAAGGTTGACTAGAGAGTGTTGTGGGAAAACCTGCTCTCCTACTGCCTCTGCCACCAGTTCTTTCAGCATATTTTGAAATCCTGAGGGCTGTCCCTTTCGCATGGGATATATTTAAGTGCCTTTATCCTCCATTTCATGTTGTCAGAACAATTGCACTAACTTCAGTGGGTTTGGTCCTACTCTACACTGCTATAAAAGAGAGAAGAGTCAGGCCTCCATGTCCCTGTTTCCAGAACAAATGCTGAAGGGCTCCCTTGATCAGCGCAACAGCTGCAGAGAAGTTTGTAGAAGAAACTATGCCATTAGTGCCCTTTGTCTATCTGACTCATAATGATCTTGTTGTTACTAGCCACTAATTTAATTCCTAAGAAGTTGACTTTGTGGCTTCACCCTGGTGGCTTTAACTCCATCCCCTTCTTCTTCACAAGCTTTCTCTCATTTCTGCAGATGCTACTCTGCCTGGCACAGAGGAAACATTTTCTCCATCCCTCACACTGGCAAAAGCCACGCAGCACTGTATCGTGTGCCTTGAGCGCGTAGCAGCCATACCCCACTCAGAACCTACGCTCAGTGACCCAGGCATCTGAGCAATTCTCCCATATTTATCTCAAGGGTGGGCTAAGGGTAGGAAGACTCAAAACTGGTTAGTCCTTGACAGGAGGTCTTTGACTCTCATCTGACCTAGTGCTGCTGGTGAGACAGCCTGATGCCACAGCACATAGTGAGGGGAACAACTCAGAGACCAGGGAAGATCCAACCTGCAATTTTAAGTTTTCTGTCAAGACAGAATGACTATTTGCTACAATTTGGATCCTACTTCAGGCTTGGCATTTGAACGCTGAAAAAACCCAGGGTAGCTGACTCTAGGCTGTGGAGTTGGGTTTCTCCAAAATCTTTTAAAGGGTTCCTTAGGATTTTTCCACTCTGAGACCGTCATCTCTCAGCCTAGTCACTGCAAGAAGACTGTTTTTGTAATGAAATGTACCTTCATGATATCTATTTTCATATCGTTTCAGCTATGGTAAGAGAAAAGATCTTTCTGTATAAAAGCCTATTACTACCTTACAAAAACCTGGCCGATCTAGACTTCAGCTACCTGTTGTTTCTAGAAAGACGTCAAGAACATATCTCCATACCTTTGACAGGAAATCACACCCAAAGGAAGACCAGGAAAAGTAAAACAGTGAAGGCACGCATTACCTTAATGTCACTCTCCTTTTGCAGGCAAGGGCTTGCCCCAGGGCAACTCATGTCCTGGGGTACGGAGAAAAACTTTCCATGTGCCCAAAGGCCTCACACCAAAACGGTTCATTTTAGTATCTGTACCACATTCATGATATGACAGTACCTAACTTTGATGGTAAATGCATATGGCAGTTTACTAGATAAATAACTGCTCGCACTCCTGTTCTCTCATGGGTATATCTGTATTAACAAAGGGATAGGAACTTTGAGAGTTGTCTGCTAGAAAGCTCCGAAAAGAGCCACTGGAGTCAGACAATTCTCTTCTCACTTCAATGTCACAAGGACAAGGCTGCTGCGGGTTGCATGGTCACAGGATGTGCACCTCAGCAAGCCATGAGTAGTGATTAGGTATTAACAGGCATCAGTCAAAAGTACAGCAAGAGAGGACATCAGAGAGCAAGAAAAAAAAGAAGGCCTGCCACAAATCTCCAGGGAGGCAGAGGAAATCTATATCTAAACGGCAAGCCCGTTTCCCTTTCTGCTTTCAGCAGATCCTGTCACCTCTGCAAAAGAGCTGTCTTTGCAAACAAGCAACAGGGGTGAGGTTTAGCCAAGGGGAAAAACAAATTGCCTTCTTGAGCAAGAAATGCTGAATGCAAAAGACAACATCAGTCTGGAGAGTCCGGCAATCCATTAGGATGAGCTTACATGAGCCACATTTTCCATGTTTCTAAAACACAACTGAAGTAGCTAGCTAACATCGCTCACGTGGCGGGAATCCAGAGAAAAAGGCAAGCCAAAGCAAGACCGGGCAGCCCTCCAGCAGAGTAGTTTAGCTTCAAAAGTTGAAACTACCCCTTAAAACTTTAAGGCGGAACAAAAGGCCAGCATTAAATGTTGTTTAACCAGCCATAGATGGATTTCTAACCTTATGAGAAGTTCCTCTCTCCAGATTAATACTCCACCGTTAGACTAAAGTTTAGTACACATGAATGATCCCACTTAAGCAACTGGGACTAGCTGTGGTTCGGTCAGTCTCTGAGCACAGCTGACATTGGCCATTCCCAATATACTCTGTGCTCTGTACGGAGGGCAGATTTCACCCAATGCAGAAACACGTCTATGTACAGAGCAGCTGTCCAGGGCAGGAAGTAGGGAAATCTGAGTTCGCAAATGAAAAATGCCAGAGGAATTCTGAAGAAGGCAGAATGCAACTAGTAGTGAGTGCCACAGAAACACATGGGTGAGTGACTGCATGTTTACAGTAAAGCAAATCTCTGCTCTTGGGGAAAATACCATAGGTGGAAACTCATTTTTTGTCCCATTTGAAAACTAGCATTTTCATCAACACAAGGGCATCCATGACGAGGCAGCTAGTCTGCTTGCACAGAAGAGCATTAGCAAGAGGGTGGTACAACCAGCACCCATGGTGCTGTCTCAGTTCCTTGCACATCTCCCATCCATGTTCTTTCTCCAGTCACTGATGCTATGCTTGGGCAGAGGTTGGGACATGTCTCAAGGTCAAATCAGCTGGTAGCCAGCTTATCAGAATGGGGCCATTCTTCTGCACGTTGGTTTTGCCTTGCTTTTTTTGTTCTGATAAAAAGCGAGGCATTAAAAATTAAAAAAAAAAAAAAAA
>VZSV01000025.1:3051062-3136774 GCA_013398735.1 Nothocercus julius
AAAAAAAAAAAAAACTCTAAGCACTTCCCTGTATCCCTGTATCCAGCTACATTATACATAGATAGTTGTTTTTATTGGGGTCCACTGCAGAATGATCACTGAAGATTTCATCCATGAAGTAACTGCCTTTCCACCTGCTCAAGGAGTAACAGAAAACGATTTTGTAATGAGGATCCTTGTAGAAATACAGGCTGGGAAAGGAACATCCTCATCCTCCCAGACTATTAAAACAGCCACTCTAACCAGAGGAACCACAGCTCACTATTCTCCAGGCCTATGCACAATGCAGGCCACAGACCCACTGGGAATAACCTATCTATAAAATAAAACATTTAGGCCCTGAACGGAAAGATAAATGCATCACTGTAGTGCAGCATGGGAAGAGAGCTGGAGAGATCAGAGTGCTGTCAGTGTCCACAGTCCTTGAAATAGCTGAGAGTCTGCTGTATGAAATTCCTAGATGTTAGCATGCAAAAGAGGAGACGAGGATGAGCCCAGAAAATAGAAAACACTGATAGGGATGAAAGGGAGGATCCAGCAGCGAGTAAAATGGAAAGACGGAAAAGAAGGCAGGAGGGAGATTAGGCAGAGAGGAAGAGAATGGACAAAACTAGGGGAAGATAAAGCCAGTGATTTGGGCTTATTGCCAATTTTGCTATAAACTCCGTGCCTGACCTTGATAACAAGTTGCTTTATAATACTTGTCCTTGGTTTCCATCTGTAAAATATATATAACTACATTTCTGTAACTCAGGGGTTTAAACACCTCAAGTTTCTTAAATGGAAGGTGCTAGAAAGGTACAAAATATTATCATGCAAAAAGCATCAAGTAGGCACAAGTGAGAAAAGCCAGCTTAGAAAACAATCACTGCTTTCTGTGGAAAATGCCATTCAGGGTGCAAAAAGCAAAGCCATTTATGTTCTTAAAAGCAGGTGTGGCTGAGAAGAGCAGTGCTCCGTCCCTATTATTATTAGGGTTCCCAGCAGCGCTTCCCATTGAAAGCCCAGACACTCCATGTAAACAAATAACCACTGCTGCGTGTGGGTAAGCCTGATCCATGGAGGCAGATCTGGCTCCTATTGTGCTAAGCGCTTGGAATGCCTAATGATCCCTCCACCAGCGAGCCGACTGCGCGCTGGGGCTGTAAGCAGGAGTCAGCAAGGGACAGAGTAAACCCATAAGAGATGTAAATACTGAAATGCAACTCCTTTTTATAAGTGCGTTCCATTATGGTGAAATATTATGTGATGCCATCACCTCTGCCTTATTTTTATGGGAAGTGGGGTTTGCCTCTTCCGTACGAAGATGGCTAGCAATTCCCTGACATGGAGGGTAGAGATTACATCAGAGGACTCCGCTACTGTGCGCAAGTTATTTTCTCCGCAGTGGATGACAGGGAAAAAGGGATTTTTTTGGCAACACTCTCTGAAGGATTTTATTTGTTCCCCAGTGACTCTCTGCCTAAATGAAGGGCACTTACTGAGTACCCTATTTCCTCAGTCATGCAGCTTGGTCATGGTTTTGTCTGTAGCACTGCAGGGATCTTAGCATGCAGCTTCAGACTTTGCCAGGCTGGACTATTTGAGCACAGCAGTGAAGTCAATGCAGCAAAAATGCTGATGGCACTACAGTCTGGGAGAAGTGCTGTTCATATGCAACTCACGGCAGAGCCTCTTACAACATCATAAATCCTCCATAGTAGCAAGAGCAGGGCAAGGGAGAGATGCCTGCTGTGCCTGCCTTTCTTATGCAGCGTATTCTCTCCGCTTAATGTCATGCACTCCTTCATTGCCCTCCATCATTTCTAAGCAGTTCAGGCAGATCTCGGGCTCCAGGTTTGCAAGGTTATAACTTAGCAAAGGCCTTTTGTAACTATGACCCAACAACCGCGTAAACCAAAGAGCTTCCCATCGTTGGTCCATGTCTAAATTTGACATAAGAAATGTTGAGCCCTCTAGGGTGCCAATATTAACAACAATTTTTAGAGTGCAACAGCACTTTATAAGTGGGGGAAAAAAAAAAAGTCAAGGCTCCTGAAAGAAATAAAAGCTGCTGTAAATGTCAAATTCATTTAATGCAAGGCTCAGATAGAGAGATAGGCTCAGTGGATTTTCCTTTTCTGATGAATAGTTGTAAGCTTTTTTTCCCTCTCTTATTCCACAATTGAACAAGACAGCCTTGAGAATTTTCCTTTGAAAAGACAGAGAGCCGGAAGCAGGAAATTAGCTAATAGCTGGATGAGTAGGGCTTTGCTTGGGGTTGCAAGAGATCAATTATCAAGCCCATAACAAGAGACAGTAGCTTAACTACTGAGTTTACAGCATCAGACTAGGCCACAAATGAATGGAAGGCAAAAGAGGACACGAAGAGGCAAAATAATTTGCTAGTGGTTACAAAACAACCTAGTAGCAGATCCAGACTGATCAAGCCCAGTAAGCCACAGTTTGCTAATCCATCGCCTCTCCCTGACCCACTGCTATGCTGAAGCTTAGATTTTAAAATTTGAAAATAGTGCTGGATGGAAGATACAGAAAGCATTTCAAACAATTGGCACAGTTTCTTTGTTGGCTGCAAGTTTGTCAGGGTGTTTGGAGACTGGCAGTGCTATCAAGCTTGGGGACAACGATAGTTCTCTAGGTGACTGGTTTAACATATTTGCATGAAATATTCATGCAGTCTTTTTCACCACGGGGTTTTGCACGCTTCCTAGAAATAACCAGCAGAAAGCTGGCAAATGTGCCTAACATAGTCCTAAAAAATGTCTTTGAGTTTTGGTGCATGTGCATCATGCAACTGCATCTGTTCTGCCAACTACTCCAGGAGCACAGAGGTAGGATGCTCCTCCTAAACTGTAAAATATACAGCTTTCTGTGTATCACTTTGAATGGGGAAGTGATAAAGATAGCTACAGAGCAGGGGAGTGCAGAAGTAGCAGAATAACAGGAGCTTCAATTCTGTTATCAAGTTCCTCAAGTCACAAATATATTACATTGCCATGCACTGTAACTTATACTTTGTGGGTGGAAAAATCAGAGGTTGTGCATTTTCAATCCTTGGAAATTTTCAAGACTGGATAAAGCCTTGAGCAACCTGCTTTGATCCTAACGGATCCTTCTTTGTCCTTCTTTGGGCAGGACATTGAAAAAACCTGAGCTCCCTTTCCACATGCATTATCCTGTGATCCTGCAAAGGTGTCCACTCCATAAATGGCAGGGCCCATTTCTGCATGAGGAAAGCAAGCTGTTGCTGTCCATGGTTAGCAGGAGTGGTTATATCTTGTCCTTATTCTCTTTAGCTGGTGCTGAAAACGATTTGGTGGCTGCTGAAAAACTTCTCCATTTCCTGTCCCCCACCAGAAGGTAGGTACAGTTACAGGCAGCTAAACACAGTAGTGCCAGACATATCCACACACATCTCTAGTTTGCCATAATCACTAGCGCCAGGACCAGCCACTGTACTATGCTTTGTGGACATAAATTAGCTAGGCATTCATGTAATGAGCAAAAATGTCTGTAATCTCTTAAATATGTCTTAATCTTCACATGAAAGCAGTCACAGAATACTGGCACAAGCTATTGCACTACTGCCTCTTATGGCTGCTCTGATGTCTAACCTTAGGAACAACCCAAACACACATCTTTGGTTCCAGAGGATTTTTAGAGTTTGACTGATTCTTCTGTGTTCCTTCCCTGCCCATCTTTACATTTACTTGGAAACTCTTTTTTCTCTCATTTATCCATTGAAAGCAAATTACAATCCACAGGTTAGTCACTCTCAAAGCTACTCTTCCACAAACAGACCCGCAGCGTTCCGCAATGCTGAGTATCCTCTATAAATACGATAAAGGTGACAGGAGAAATGAGGAGTTTGTTGCTCTGTTAGACCTGAGCTCTCAGATATCTCTGGGTGCCAGTAATCTCCAAAATGTAGCAAAAAATAACCTAGAGCATATCACAAAGAAAAGGAAGGAATGATACATTATTCTGTGAAAGTAGTTGAAAAAAAAAAAAAAAAACACAATTTGATGTGATTAGAAAAGGTAAAGACAGTAATAGCCATTTTCCTGCTTTCTGGTGAACACAATTATTGCTTGGATCTAGCACAGTGTCAGGCATAACAAAACATGAGACTGCTTTTACAAAAATGGCCTGTCATGTGGATGGGCATAAGGCATGATAAGCTGTCTGATGTGAAGGCAAACTTTGAATGCTTGAAAGAAAGAGAGCAGGCTCAAGAACTGCATGGCAAAACCATGTAAGCACAGAAACTGAAATTAGGTTTCAGGGGCTCTCAATTGTATTTGTCACAGTGATGAGGAGGAGCTGCTCTGCCCCAGCCTCAAAAACAGCAAAGCTGAATAACAACAACAAAAAAACCATTATGTTTCTAACAGTAGTGATCATTGTGGTTATCTGCAACATCATGGGAGGAGGAAAGTGCACTGTGGATCAGAACTAATTATGGCAGTGTGTAACTACTGCAAAAAGAATCTGTGTTCCTACCCTAAAGGACTTGAGATACCAGCTTGCAAGAACTTGGGAGTCAATAAATTGTGCATATATACATGGGAGCAGAGTAGGTAGAGCAAATGTATTTTTCCTTTTATGCTATCTATCAGCATGATATCTAAGCCAGGTTGGTATTGAATCTGTCACATGCACTGAACTAGTTCATCACCCAGTTAAACTGTAGGAATATTGGGGTGTTTTTGCTGTCTGACTGTGCTCTGTTTGCTGTTTGCTGTTTGCATGTACAATGAGCACAGGGACCAGGTGCCAGGCATTGTGGCATCCTCCATATTCCAAGTTATTGATTAAAACCCCAGAAACTTCCCTGAGGAAGGCAATCTTCCTCTGCACTGTCATTGTGCTGTCACCTCTGCACAGCAGGGAAGCAGGAGCTGCTCATCATTAGCCAAACAAAGAGGCAGCAGGAGTGACCTCCAGCCATCCCCTGCTCACAAGATAATGAAGCAAGATTTATAAACACCAAGTAGTGAGGGCCTTGACAACAGCAATTGCCAGTCATGCTTGCGGCATTTCTATAATCCTTGGAAAGCTGAGGAACTTGTAGCGTGAGGAAGGAGACCTGACCAAGCTTTAGTTCTTCTGCCTGAGGTGTCCACAGCAGCAAAGACAATGAATCTTAGATAGAGGCATGAACCAGTTGGTGTGTTAGCGGGCAGGGACTCAGGTGGTTTTGTAGAGTCTAAACTGAAGTCCATGTTGTTACATATCTGCTGCTATTAGCTTTAGGTAGCTCACGCAGTTAGTTCTTCATATACTGTCATTCCTTCCCAAAGCCAGCTGAGTCTACTTGGCAGGAAGCTTCCAACTGAAGAAGTCTGGAATGGGACATGCACCTCTACAAGTCCAATATTTATGATTTTATGACACACTCAGGAAAATAATCTAGGAAAATACCAGGAAAATCTTCAGAACACCTTGCTGTATTCACAAAGAGTGACCTTAGCTTGGAGACTAAGGCTGCGTTTTACTTCTGGGTCTCAGGCTGAAAATTCCTGTGTCAGTATAATTTCTGGGCCTCCCTTTCAGTTCTTAGAGAAGGTTAAGGGTTAGTCAGACTGGAAAGTAAATCCATGAGCCCTGGTTCAAACCTGCTCTGCTCAATTTCTACAGAGGCTGTAGACTTCCAATACTTCTGGTTCCTTGTGTCATTGTCTCATGGGACACTGGGGAGTGACTTTTGGTCCCAACCAAAAGTGACCGATTCATTCTTGCCTTTTTTGTCCACCGAGTATCTGCCCAACTTTTCAGTTAAGGGGACAGTCCAACTCAGAGGAAAACCACCTGCAGGTTCAGTAGGCTTTCAGTTGTATCTGTGGCAACCAAGACAAAGTCTGCATACAAAGATGAAGAGCATCTAGCACAAATCACAGCCAGATTTTCAGCAATGGCTGAACATGGAATCTCTGAATACAGACCAGAAATTGAGTCATCTTTCAAACTAAGCATGGACTGATATGGATATTTCTGATCCTGACCTCTTATTGGTATTGCAGGATTGCTAGATGTGTCATCAGGCTCAAGGTCAAGGTACTAGCATTTTATTCTTTCCTAGGGTATACTATGTGCCAACAGCAGAAGTGGCATGGCCAGCCCAGCAGCCCAGACACCTCTTTGCTCTGCCCAAAGCAGTTGACCACACAGTTCTTCCCTGAAGTACTACAGAGGGCAAGGCAATGTGCTGATGTGTTGTTACATGCTGGTCATGTAAGCCCCTTCCCTACTGCTGTGGGGCCACAGATATCTACCAAGTAGCATAAAAATTCCCCTTACCGTGTGGCCTAAAGCACTCTGCAGGGCAATAAGCAGATGCAGAGTTTCATGCATGTGGGAGCTGTCCATGTAAGGGTAGAGAGGTTTCTGGCTTGCCTAGTAAATGCAAGTGGAAGCCTGCAGTGACAAAAGAGGGGTGCCAAGAAACAAACAAATCCTGGGTAGAAAAGTGGGCATAAAGCTGGTGAGACAAATACCTTACATTTACATTTTGTCTGAAAAGGTTCCTACTTGCACAGTATAAAGCTTGCAAGGCCCTCTGAGAGTCATTCGGTGTTTGCTCAGTGCTGATCATGCACTCAGCACAGCACAAGGAGCAGATATCAAGGCACTCCCTGGTCAACAAAGAGGTTTGGCTATTCAACCATCATTGAAATCCATAGCAAGTAAGAGCACAAGTGCCTTAATGGGTCTGTGAGCTTATAATATGAAAAGAAGATGCACAATTTTATGATACAGAACCCATAACTAGAGTGAGGCTAGGAAACAGCTCCCCGGGCTCATGGCAACCTGCAGGGATCATATTTCATTGCTGCCCAGGGCGTCACTGTGATGGATACCAGCTTTCACGATCAGATTTATGGATGCTCTGAAAGGAAGAAAGGTGTGTGTGAGGGCCTGCGAGATCTGGGCAGCTCTGCTGGCCTCGCATGGACAAGGTGGCAGAGAGGGCAGGGAGGGAGCCCTGGGCACCAAACGAGGAGCGGGGCCTTTGCTAATGCAAGCAGCCGCAGCACCTCCAGATATTCTGTGTCTGTCTCCTGACAAACAGGCCAAGGGCTGGGGAAGAGCCTGTCTGCAACAACAGGGTTGATTTTAGGCTGCCGGGAAGATGCCGGGAGGTTTTCACTTCCACCCACCAGCTTAGGAGTGGTGGACGACTGAGCCTGGAGATTTGCAAGGTCGGATTGAAAATGAGTTATAGTGCCAGAATGCAGAAGTGCCTTCTTCAAATTCCCATCCCTCTCATTTCCTCCCATCTGAGGTATGAGAAAGGCAGAAAACTTAAGGCACAAAGAAATCCTTCCAGTGGCTAAAATGGAAATGGGAACTGGGCCTGGAGCTGGATTTGAATGGATTTGCTGCCATTGCAGCTCTCCAAATTCACCAAGTATGTGGCCAAAAGGGGCCAGCTAAGCATTTCTTTTCATTTCCCACATAACATAACCTGGAGGGGAGCACCTGGCTTTAGTGACTGTTAAAACAGGACCACCCTCTGAACTATCAGATTTTACTACTACACACAGAAGGCTGCACAAAACGAGTGCCGCACACTGTGAGTCACAAATGTTCCCACCCAGCATTGATTTTGCAGTGGCATGAAAGACTGCACCGAGGCAGGGCGCTTTGTACCGTGGCACAACCCAGATACTCGTGAATGAAGCCACATGTTCAGCCCTGCCCTCTGTATCTAGCACAGAGAAATCTGGCTTGGACTCAGCCTCAGTCCCATGACCAGGCAGGGAATTAGAGCTACTGCCGCTCTAACATCAAAGATCAATCCGGCCCTGACCTCAGCCTTACCCCGTGGGTCTGCACAGAGTTATTAAGAGTGATTAGTTCAGGTCCACCCCCCAGGCATGTCACAGAGGCGTTAGGACCCGTACGTCGTGCAGTATGCCAGAGAGAGCCCTGAGAAAATTTTCAAAAGATACCTGAATTCTGGAAGGAGAAACCTGCTCACCATCCACGAAGGCTGGTTTTCATGACAAGAACCAGACATTTAATTCTGTTCACTTGGACAGCTTCAGTTGCATGTCTGGGAGAAGGTGGCCTTTATTAAGCCCTAGGGCAGTAGGCTACGGATTTTGAAAATGCTATAGTGGGCTGCCATGTCCGCCTTCAAAAAAAGTTCCTCTTGTATTAAGCTGCAAGAAAAGGTAACTGAGCCATAAAGGGAAATGGGCTTTGTGCGAGACTTACAAAAATGAAGAAAATGAGCTTGTGCTTCTTCTGCATTTCATCTCAAAATAAGAAGAATGACTCAAAAGATACTTTGACTGCTTCTTCTATTGCTCTCACTTTCTGAATGCTTCAAAAATCAGCTGATGCCACATTTGTTTTGAGACCGAACTTGAACAAGTTGGAAGGAAGAGAAGCTACTTTTCATAGATATATTCAAAACTCCTTATGCTTAGGTTTAGTACCAGTTGTATTCAGATATCCAACAAGCCTACTGAAAAAGGAATCTTCTTCTCAAGGGGTCAGTTAAGTTTTAGAGCACTTCTTTCTCTGATGATTTGGAAAGGGCTGTTTTTCTGAGAAAGGTCTCCAGCTACATAAAGTTGGAATTGCCAACTTTTAGATAGCAGGGAGAGCCAAGATTGAATTTAGCCCAAAGAATAGATACAAAGCTACCATTCACATTAAAAAAAGATGTGGAGATCTTTGATGAAAAAGGGGATTCAGCTACTCAGATACCATTAAAGGTTCTTGTAAAACCCTGCTTGCTAATTCTGTGAAGGGGCTCAGTACCGACTCAGTCTGAAGCATCTGGCCCTACTCTGAATCAATGCCACAGTTTCCTGAAGGCTCTAGGCTTTTTTTGTTTTCCTTTTCTTTTGACATCTTCGCCTTCAGACGCAGCACCCTCTCTGACGCAGCTTAATGTGGGACTTTGGCTAGAGACTTGTAATAGATTTTAGGTATACATGGTTAAATAAATATTAGCAACAGCAACAGCAGCAAGAAAAGACCTCTCTAACAAAGAATACTGGGGAAAAAACACACAGCTTTTAGCAGTGACAGGTACTTGGAAAAATACTGTGCCCGGTCCTGACATCTGAAACTGTAGCTGCAAATGCTTGTCAAATTGGATTTCTTCATTGTAATGATCCAGGAAGAGTCACTGTAATTGCAACAGCTCTGTAATTTGCAACAACTCTAGGGAAGAATTTATTAGTGCCAATGGTAAGAGTTACTAGAACAAGACAACTTTTACAGCCTGATGGCTGTGGGGTGGGAGAAGTAGTTATATCACTGCTCTGACAAAAGCCTGTATTACTATGATTAAATCATGCAGGAGGTGAAAGAATATTCTGTGTAGGCATCCTAGGTTGTCTCCCCAAAGCCTGGAGGGGATGAGGAAGCCTCACTTGACACAATCCAGCTCTTTTGCTCTATCCACCTTCCTCCTGCACCCTCCCTTCAAAGCTCTGTGGTTTGCAAACATTGCGCTTATATCCAGTTTTGTGGGGGCAGTCTGATCCACGAACGATGATCAATCCAAGCAATAGTTGTTTACTTCTTGCTTGAAAACTGCGTTCTTAAAATATTTGGCTATATTTTGAAGTTGCAGATGGAAAAAAAATATCCTGGTCTTTAATCTGTTTCCTAGACGAGGAAAATTTCATTTTGTTGTTTTCCACTAATGCTTGCTAGTCCAACTGCCTTCTCATTTCCTCAGGCACTGATCTATGCCTTAAGCTTTGCATTTCCTGCTTGTTTCTGTTACTAAACGCGTAACTTGTATAATATACAGGGTAACTGAATATTATGCATTTAGGCAGAAACTATCACAAAAGTAGTACAAAAGGCTTATGATTACCTTGGAAAAAGAGCATTGTGGATAGCACCTTCTTTCTCTACAAAATATTCTGGGTGGTATCATAGCAGAGTTTTCCACAGCTAAAGGGGAAAACAGCTTTGCAATATCCCCCCAAAATCACAAGATCTAAAGAAACAGCATCCCCTTTACAAAGAGAGAGCTATGCAAAATGGGAGCTGAAGCAGTGTCTCTGCTGGGAAGTAACAAAGGTTGGCGGAAGGATGCCTTTGGAAAAGGTGTTTTCTCACAGCTAGAATATGATGCCGCAAGATTCTGCAGTTTTCAATCATTTCTAGCCCTGAGGTACTATCTGACATTAGGTGGACCACTGTATCTATCATGTAAAATAACAATAAAAAAGCTTTCCTTCTTTTCAGGAAGGCAACTGGGCTTGATCAAAGCAGTTTGAAAACATCATATGAAGGGCACTAGGAAAGAGTATGAGGAAGAATAGGGAGCTTTGACAAATGGACTCCAGCCTGCACCATATGCATTATTCTGAGAGAAGGTAATAGCTCTGAGCTAAAAAAAAAATGACAAGGATATATGTCTGTGCCTTGTGAAGCACAGCTTCCTAGCAGCTTCATCTTTCCCCACATTAGCAAGGCTTCTATAACCTCCTTGCAAAAACGTTACAAGGCACCCTACATCCTCATACCTCTATGAAAACTGACAATGCAGGAAGCTTGTAAGAAAAAAATGTTGTGCTGCAAAGATGGCACAGCAAAGTAACCAGCGATTGCTGGGAGTAATTTGGAGCTCCCATATCATATAGCCCCCCTGACTCACCCCCGCTCCTCTGCTTTATCAGAGCTCCCAGCATCACTCTGAGGCCGTGTCTAATAAACTGTGGAAAACATGTTCAAAATGTGTGACCTCACTGATGCACTGAGCTGACATGGAAAGCACTTTCTTCCCTCTCACTGTGAGATGCCATGCTGGGGTTGCATTAGCTTGGAGGCAGACAGCATATTCCTGCTGCTGCTGCTTCTGCTGCACCTACTTTGTGTCCAAAGGACTTAAGGATTCAAGTGCTACGCATTCAGCTCTCTTCACCAGCTCTAAATGCAATGCTTCACTTCTGGCTATGGTCCTGAGTCATATGGGATGGAATTATTCTCATGCACCAGAAGGATGAAATGCTGTGAGATAACACCCTTATACGTCCTTTCTGCCCTCAGAGCAGGGAAAAAAACAGATCATCCATGAGTCAGACCTTTGCGGCTGGAGGAGCAACAGCAAGACAGAAATGCGACTCCACTAAAATCAGATGACACTGCTTTCATGTAACACAGCTCTGTAGAAAATTGGCCTAATTGTACCTGCCACTAATCAGGTCTGAACCCTTAATTCCTGTTGCAGCTCTAGTATCCCTGTGCTTGCCAAATAAAAAGCCTTTCCCCTTCTTTCCCCTACTTTAGCAGAGATCTTGGGTGCTAAAATAAAATTTATCAAGCTGGTTAATGGTTTTCTTTTGAATAATAGTACTGCAGCTGCAATTTTAGTTCAAAGCACTGCAGTCTCTCTGCGCTCCATGGCTGCGACATGGCTTGGTGAAACACACTGCTGCATTTCTCCCGGCTGGCTCCGAGGCACTAATATTGCCTGCAGAGCCACGGAGGAGCATCCTAAGGCAATGCAGGACACTCCTCCTTAGCCTCCTCATCTACACGCTGAGCAATCACAGCCTCTCCTCGCATGCTGGGCGCTTCAGTCCCTGGCCACTCTGCAGCCCTCTGCTACAGAGACTCCAGGGCATCAAAGCCAATAGCTCCCTCAGGCCAGGGGGGTCAGGACAGACACGGTGCTCCCCTTGTGGCCTCCAAAGTGCCAAACAGACCAGAAAAATCACTCTCCTCCACCACCACTGGGCAAGAGGGAAAGCACATCCTTGTTTATACGGATTAATGCAGCGTTTCTAAGAACTGTCAGGCAATGAAATAACCAGTCGATACGGATTTCATGGCAAGGATCTGATACCGAAAGGCTGGCCCTAGCACCTCCTCTCTGCTACTGTATTGATGCTTTCTCTTTTCTAAAGATTGAACATGCAAGACCTGCAGCTGACTTTTTCAAGATAAATGAAGGGACGAGCCATTTCAGAGAGAGGGACAGATTTTTCAGTGTCTCTGACCTCTCCCTGTGCAAATTCTAGCTGAAGCCAAAGTCAGAAAACTGCCCAAATCACGCCCTGCTGTCAGCCAGGCAGACCAGTTTGCAGCTCTCTCAAAGCTATTTCAAACCACTGGCCACCAGCTTTTGAACTGCTATGTTTACTTAACTGGTCTGACCAGAATTCAGCATATTGGTTAACATGCCAGTGAGTCACTGGAAACATAAATTTGCAGCTCCTGGCGCTGGCAACATCAGTGGAACTATTCGGGTTGGGGCAGTGGTGCAAAGTGTTAAGGAAACAAGCCCAGCGTAGCCTCAGCTTTACTCCATGAACAAAGCTGCTGTGAACTTCGGAGCTGAGAGCACATTGCTCTGACAGAAAATTCATGCATGTGCACACAATGCTTGCTTTTTTTAACCCCTAAAACGACTTTTCATATCACAGTGCCCTCCACTCCCAAATACCATCCTACTCTAAGGTGACTGAAGAGCATCACACCTCTCCCGTAGGAAATTCTGATCTCTCTTGTTTTTATTCAGAATGATATATGAAATTATTAAAAGTTCCCTGAAAACACTGAAGCCAAAAATTGCAAAACTGTAGCTTTCAGGTTGACTCTGATCATAATATGTCTACAGTGCTGTGACTGCTGCAGGAGAGCTGTGGTTCCTGATCTCTTGTGCTCACTATCTTTGCTGGGCAAGTTTTTCACCCAAACTATTTCTCCATCACCACATACATGGAAGTGTCACCCTATCTGCTGACTGGGATCCGGCATAGGTAGGAATAATGTCAACAGACAACTCAAAGATTCACACACATCAAAGACAGGCAGAGGAATCTTGTCCCCTTCCTCCTGTAGTACCCTCCTCCTACCTCCCATGCCCTCTTGCCACTGATCCTGTGTGGGTTACTTGAGCACTTCTTTCCAAGGACTGGGGTGCGTGAAGGGGTAAGGGTTATGCGAGGAGAGGAGCGTACATGGTACTTCCCACTAAAACAGCTTCCAGAATGCCTCTCAGGCATAGACAACAGCGTACGGTGCTCCCAGATGTTGACTACGTGTCTGCGGATGCGAGGCAGGGAAAAATGTACACTACTGAAAAATTTATGTGAGATCATGCAGTTCAGCTCTGCGCTCTGATGCTCTTGGGAACACTATGTCTTTTATAATCTCCGTTTCCTCTCTCATTAGACTTTGGCTACCTGTGTCCCCCCACTGTGACCAAAGATGTAGAGGATAGCCGTGCCAGGGAAAGGTCTGCTTTGTGCCGTCGCTTCATCCTCCTCCTCTGGGCATCAACTCCTGCTATAGCTGGAGGTTAGGTGCTGAGCTAGGTCAGCAGCTCTCCGTTGCCCGGATTCATAAGGATCTGCACACACTGCGAGTGCAGACAACTTAGCTCATTGCTGCACTCTGCTCTTGGCAAAGAGCTCGACCCTGTTTCCAATCCCGTCTAACAAGGCTCTACTACAAAAAAAGCAAGAGGCCCATTAGCACTCACCCAGCCTGGCTGACAGGCTGAAGGACACGCTTCCCACAGGCGGCTTCCAAGTTCGGGGCTGGCTAGGAAAGGTGCCTTATGCTCCTGCAAAGCAGTGGTGGGCTTGGAGCTCCCTAGAAATGTGCTGCCATTTGGGGCAAGTCCACTCTGTTACCCATCAGATTTTTGCATATGGTCAAAAATGGAGGAGAGGGGCAGCAAAAAGGAAGAAAATTCTGCAGCAAGAGAGAGGTCTCTGGATCCTTTGCTATTATTTCACTGGCAGAGATTGGATCTGAATCTAGGACCATTCCAAGGGCCATACATTTCACCAGTAACACAGTGAACATACGTATAATGTTACACTAATTTTGGGTTGTGAATAAGAAAAGCTTGAGCACGTTACTTTATAAAATATCCTCAGCTCCCATATGTTCCTGCAGGATTGAAGTATTCAGTTAAACAAAGCGCACCCTTTCATGCTCTCCTGAATAGGATGGTTTCCTGATAAAGAAATGATTGAAGGATATGCTAAACCATTGCCTTTCGAAGAGGAAAGCCAGGTTGTGAACCTGCAGCACAGCTATTTGCCAGCAGCAGCTCCATAATAAATGCAAAGTAGTTTAAAGGGCCTTGCTCAAAAGTGTAATGGGCAATAGTCACACAAAGTTCTTCTTATCCTAACTTGCTTATGTGTAAGCTCTCCCATGAAAATATCTGCTGAGTACACAGTTTCAGAGTGCTCCCACCCAGTGACAGCAAAATCAGTTTTGTGTGGAGTAAGCTGGTGCCCTGCTCCTCCATGTGGGCTGTTCACAGGCCAAGCCAGAGCACTGGGCTCCACTCCACTTGCAGCCACACCATGCCAAAATGTCTAAAGGATTTTTTACAGTGAGAACACTGAATTCTCTCACCTTGCCCAATTTTCATCTTTCTAGGAATGGACAAAATCATTTCACTCATTTAAGGAAAAGTTGCAGAGGGGGAGGGCACAATCACATTTTGTTGGATGTTGCTAATGATGGGAAATGGCATCTCTGGAAAGAACTTTAATTTCAAATACAGTAGTTCACAAACTGAACTGCTGTCTTGAGGACACAAGTGGGATGTCTGTGACACATGCATTACGATGTATATTTTGTTCTATACAGTAGCTCTACAGCAAGGGACCACAGACAGCTTCCAGTTGTGGGAAACCCTCATTCTTATGGCCTGCAGAGTCACTGTACTTGCAGAATTCCACCTTAAAATAACTGGACATGTCTGTAACTCAGAGAAGGTTTGCTAAGCAATGACACATTGCACTTGGATCTGGAAGCATAACATCTGGAAGCCAAATGTTAGAGGCGATATAAAAGGGCCAGCCCAACAAACTGGTGGGGCATTTCTAAGCCAGAAGCATCGTCAATATGGACCTTGCCCTTCTCTGTGTGTTCCTGCCTTTGGTGACAGTGGCGTGGGGCCAGTATGGTGACTATTACTACGGCCCCTATAACTATGGAGATAACGATGAGTGGGTCAACGTGTACCGGCAGGGCTTCAACTTCCAGTGCCCGCACGGGCAGGTGATTGTGGCCGTCAGGAGCGTCTTCAGCAAGAAGGAGGGCTCCGACAGGCTGTGGAACTACGCGTGCATGCCAGCAGCCCAGAGCCTCGGCGAGCCGACCGAGTGCTGGTGGGAGGAGATCAACAGGGCAGGGACCGAATGGTAGGACACCCCAAACCGCCCGCCCGGGGCGCAGCGCGTACGCTAGCGCCGTGGGGAGCGCAACGCGAATGCGAATTAATGCTCCCGTAACCACCTGCTTGGCCGTGCTGCGGGACTGCCGGGGGCTCACTAACCACGCTGCATGCCCGGGAGGGGATCAAGCCGCGATTTGCCCTCCCTGGAGCACTTTCTGCCGGAGGGTCTCAACGTGTTTCACAAATGCCGTGCCGGGCGGTCACCCTCAGCCTCAGCTGCAAAGTGGCTCGCTCTTGCTCTGGCCGTTTTGCCGATGAGGACAGTGAAGCACGGACCTTCAATAAGGAGAGGATAAAGTGACTCCTGAAAGGCCACACATCGAATCGGTGCCTAGACCAGGGAACAAATCCTTGGAGCACTGACTCTGCACGCCAGCTCTTATCACTAGGAAAAAATTCTTCTCAGTATTGCACTGGCTGTTCTCTTTGTTTTGGTTGCTACGCTTTTTGGCTCAGGTCCAGCAAAAGGCTGTTTTCTAGTCATGCTGGTTTAAGGAGCCAAAAATTCACACTCATGAGTGATGATGGTAGTGAATATATGCATGGCAATACAGAAAAAGAACATGTAAATCCCCTAATAGGGTCAGTTTTGGCTGACTATAACATTCCGTTTTCTAACAAGCTTAGAGAAAAAAGGTGATCATATTCTAAGGGCATAATATTTTATGGAAATATGTATGGTGTTTCATGTTTAGGCAGTATATAACACCCAAATTTAGCTTTCTCCTCTTTTATTTTTATGAAATTTAAAAAATACTTGGAAAACTCTGTGTGAAATGAATGAAGAATGTTTTCAGTAGTTTAAATGGTTTTGCTTCAAAAATCTGAAAGTAATTTTTGTAGATTTCACATTACATGGAAACAGGTTAAAAATGAAATGTGATGCCTCTGCTTTTTAAACGGTTACAAATTTTGTTCTGAATTATTCATACTCTTTCATTTACCATGTGATACATTTCTGTGGCTGATGCAACTGCTAAAGAAAAAAAGATTGACCCCATACTTCAATTTGGAATAAGACTGAAAAGAAAGAGTGAGATCAGACAGGCAGAAAGAAAAGAAGACATTGTGGTAATACTGCATTATGTCTTCCCTCTTTTTTCATGTAATAATGCAATTTATACTTATTGCATAATAAATTCAAATGAGGCCTTTCTGTTGTTCAAAATAAAATGATCATTCTCCTCCTGAAAACTCCTAGCAGTAATTGCTCAAATTTACTTCTTACAAACAGGATACTGTGTAAGTCTATACAAAATGTTTTCTTCTGCTATCTGAACCATGGAGCCATATTCATCATCAGGCTCCATATGCTTAGTATGACTAGATACTCAGCATATTATCTGCAACTCATTTCCTTCATTTCTTTTTTTCCTTTTTTTCTTTTTTTCACCCTGTTGTCTTTCTTGCCTGTATTTTTCCTTATTGCATTTTCTCTCTCTTCGTAACATATTCCGTTTAACTCTCTTTCCTAGCTTTTGGAGTTATTTATTCTTCCCCTGGATGACCCTTCCAGTCCAACACTTTTACATCTATCTGTCTTCTCTATGCAGAACTCTTTCCTTCTTCTCCTGTTTCAGTTGGAGGTGTCAAATAACACCAAAGTGATTTGGGAACAGGAACCCCTTGGGAAAAAAAAAGGTAAATATCCCCAAGAGTGTAGGCAGGACCACAAATACAGATGATTTTGTATCGTTGGTTCCTGATCAGTCACCTCTCTCTTCCCTCTGATGTCCTGACTAATCAATCAATACAACTAATCAATCAACTCGTGTCAGCCGAGGCTGCTCTCTGTTGTGCTATCCGGTCCTGGCCCCAGCCGGATCTGATGGACTGTATTATTTGTTTTCAACTCTGCCTCGCAGGGAACTTTGTCTCACCCTGCACATCACATCCAAGTGGGATTCCACAGCTTGTTCCACAAATAACCACAAAGCCACGAAGATTTCCTTAAGCTGTAGCCTACGATTCCCCTCCTCTAATTGAGGCTTTTTATTCCTTGCCTTACCTTCATGGAGAAATGGGAACAAGCAGCCTACAAGCCTTGCAGAAGTCCCCTTGGCTATTAACAGGCAGCAGCTCTGCCCTTCATCCAGCCCTGCACCCTCACGCTCCTTGCTCCTCGGGCTCAATGCGTCCCTGCTCTCCTTGCCTTCCCGCGGCAGTTTCATACTGCAAAACTCCTAGGTTAGTGCTGTTTGCATGGGCAGCTCTCTGAACTCTCTCCAGTTTCTCAGGCATGTGCCAGGAACTCTAGCCTGGCAGCAACACCACAAAAATGATCTCTGGCAAACGGCGTTTGTGCCATTTCCCAAATCGCCATTCCCATTCGCTGTGCAGCTGCACAGCAGAGACAAATCCAAGTGATGCTTCCTTGGAAAAGACAGCAAGCCAAGAAAAGACTGAGAGAGAAAACTGAGTGGGAATATAAGCAGAAAGAGAAAGGAGTTTATAACTCACTATTTCCTTTGGCCACTAGTGCTGGGGGGGAAAATGGCAGAAGTGGCTGTGAGGAACACAGAGAAAGTGCAGGGGAGGGCCACTACAGACTTTTTTAGGTAAGTTTCCATCCCACACTAACACTGACTATTATATGGACTTCTAAGAATAAGCACTTAAGATTTTTCATTTTAGGCATATGAAAAAAATGATTGAACAGAAAGAGGGCAATGACAAAGATCAACATTAAGCACCTTGTCAAGGTGTCCCCCTCTGGAGTCAGCGCTCCTCTAAAAAATCCCCTTGTGGGCACCCCATCTCTCTCCACAAGTAGATTTGGGAAGACCAATCTACTGCAACAGTTGATTAAACTGCCTAAAATTACCTACCGCTATTTCAGAATATATCTCGCTGTAAGTGATAAGCTGCATAAGCACATCCCTGAAGCCAAGCATAGCTGCACGTGCACTGCTGCAGACACCACGTTCTCATGGTTTTGCTGAATGGACATGGCAAACCTGTGGACATGATAAAAGACTCACAGGGGAAAATTTGGCAAGAGATTGGATTAGATGATCATTGATGCCTTCTTGGCTCAATAAACCAGTGAATATGTTTAACGTTAAAAATACATATGAAGGTTTAGTTGGATCTGTCCTATCCACTTCTACTCTGATTCTAATGCCTCTCCAGAGTATTGCCCTCTTCTGATAGAGGAGAATCTGTTCCTGAATAAATTGGAAATCCTCATGTTCGGAGCAGGGAGACGTCTTCAGGACATTCTCAGGTCCTAGCTATCTAGTGACAGTAAAACGCATTGTGTCTAATGAATTTGCAGACGGAATAAATCCTCTGTTTTCAGCTCTAGTGCTGCAGGAAGTTTAACCTTGGGTAGAAATTCCACCACCTAAGAAAAGATAAGGTTTGAATGATCTCTAGTGGGCCAGTGCTTCATATCTTCACTGGATATTGCAAAGTTGTCTCTCCAGACTAATCTTTGAAAGGGGTATTTAAGAAAAACTACTTTTTTGGGGGGGCCCCAAAGTGACTGTGTTAGAGGACAGGAGATAAATAAATAAATAAATAAAAGCTTGCAAGCCAAACGTTTTCGTTCCAGGAGGAATTACCTGTTTATACCCCTTACCATGTAATATAGGTAGAACCTTGCCATATTCCCACTATGCTCCCAGTTATTCATAAGGTATAAAATAGAACTGTTTCTAGAAAAGTGCTACTTAACCCATGTTTGCTACCTCTTTTCCTCATTTAAAATTTTGAGAAAGTGTTTGGATGAGAAAAAACAGATAGCTGGAGTCTCCCGCCCCACTCCCATTGCCACTCTCTTTTGTCTTCGCTTTATACACACAAACACACAGACTCAGACCGGTCAAGTAGGTGCACAAACCCACTTCCCGTAAGCGAGTGCAGAGACAGACTCAGAGGAGCAAAGGAAGGAAATGTCTGTAGGAGCCTCCTGTTTAGACGTTGGCAGCACATCCCCGTACATCTGCGAGGGACTGTTTTTGTTCTGAGTCTCTGACCAATCCCAAGTCTCAAATCTGAGGCTGAGCTACCCAAACTCGATAATCACGCTGCCCTTTAAAAATGTTTCCATTTGTGCTATCTACATAAACAAGTTAATTATCTTCACAGTCCTACACTGATATTAAAGGGATAGTGCCACAAGGTTTTAACACAGCTACAGTGGACTGTGGCCAGTCAAAGTATCTTCTCAGAAGAAGGATTTTTATGTGGATAAGGAGGACTCATCAGCAAATCTCAGAGAGAAATGAATTGGAGGGTTAGGATCTTGGCTTCCCTTTGAGCAGAGAGGAGAAAGGAAAGTCATTGAAAACCCCTTCATGATTATCTGGGTCTTAGGAGAGAAAGAAAAAGCCAGCGGAAGATGATAGCAAGATTGTCTTTGGCCACGTGGAAGCGCATAAGGTTGTGGCTCACTCCTCTAGAATGAGTAGTAGAGATCGGTAGGGTCTAAGCAAAAATGCAGAGGCAGTTCCCTTAGACTGTCAGTGTTTCAAGTGTCCTGAGCCTCTCCTTCCCACCCACCCGTAACGGACTGACCTTTACATTAGCTGCCATCACGCAATGAACAATTCCACGCAGGAAGGACACCCTGCAAAAACAACTCAGGGCAGTGGGACAGGGCCTCCCCTCCATTAGTGTATCAAAAGGAAATTAAGTCTTGGATATTGAAAATAATGGGCTTTGGTGAAGCAGTGCTGCTGGAAATCCGTGTGCCTAACGCCTCATCAAGAAATGCCTCTGCCATCTAGCTGTGCTCCTACGTGCTGAGTGAGGGCGGCCACCTCTCCCGCAGGCGCTCCAGGAAGGGCCGCACACGATTCAGAATACAACAGTATTTCCACCAGGCCAGCTTGTCATGTCCAGCTCAGCTCCATGACATGCAGACCCATTTTGCTCTGACGGACCACGGAGAGGCAGCAATTAATGACACAGTTTTTACAGTAACCATCAGCATTATTACAAAACAGTGGGAGAATGTGGAGAATGACACTGCCGGGTGACCTTGCTACAAGGAACAAACCACCCTTAACGCAGCACGGCCTTGTGTCAGCTGAGCTGTGCATCATCGGGGAATGCGTGTGGCATTCCCAGAGCTCCTGCAAGGGCTGCCTGGTTAGTCAGCGCGGGCTCGGAAAGCATCAGCCCCTGCAGCTTAACACAGGCCTCCCGGGGTGGATTTGTAGCCAACAGGCCTCCTCTCTGGGTCGGACTCAGGATGATACACAGGATGGTACCTGAAGGATGGGTTACTGCACAGCACCAGCATTAGGGGCCACCCTTTGGTGCCTCGTCATGACAGAAACCAGCTGCACAAGGGACATAACTGTTAAACTGCTCAGAGGATGACTTGGTGAACTCCTGTGGTTTTCATAACAACTGAAGCAGGCTGTGGAAAGCCTCAGCTACCACACTGTTTTTCATAGCTGCGTATGACCCTTTCCAGAAAAAATCAGGCAGTAGAGGTTACTTTATGAAACCTTGCAGTCATTTACAACAAAGAAAAAACAAACAAACAAACAAAAAAACTAAAAAAAAAACACCTTTGACATGACTTTTTAATTAAATACCCAGAATTACTTTGCGTTAGAGCCAACAGCATGTATTGCAAAATACATACCTTCCTAGAAATACACAAAATCTTTAAGACTGTAACTGAAGTACATGCAGATGCTTGCATACAGCATTATTCTCAATATGGTACCATAGTGGCAAAAAGGACTTCTGGGGTTTCAGAGAATCATACTCCAAAGATGGAAATGAAATAAGAGAAAGACAATTTTCTATTCACTGGCACCTGAGCCTCATACCACGAATCTTCTCACTCCTCCCTCTAGCAGCCAGTTCACCTCCCCAGCTCCCGGTACCAAATCCAAAGCACGGCTCTTGATACATCAAAATCTGAGCCAAATAGGAAAAAACAACCTGGCCACAGCCAACTTTAATCCTACACAGTTCCAGCTGTTTTCTCATGCTCATCTACACTCACCTTCTAAACAGTATCTTCCTCACCTCATAGGAGTGCCAAGCTTTCCGTAGTGAGGGGAACCCAGTGCCACACTTCTGATTTCCGAGTCGTCTTTTACAACAACACTGCTACAGACAAGGTTTGGGGAAGAAAAAAAAATAATAATTTTTTGAATTGGCTATAAATCAAAGGTCCTGAATTGCTGGGTTTTACTCGCAGTACAGATTTGCAGAATTTGCTGTAACAGGTTTAGTGAATTCAAAAGAGAAGGCAAAAAAATCTCACAAATTAAGGCTTGTTTTCAGATTTGTGCTCAGAGCATCCTTCTAAAAAAGTGATGGGGGGATGCTTGCTATCCTTGAAGAGATACTTTCTGCTTGCGAAGAAGAGGCCAGCTGGAGGAAGGAAAGAGAAGAGACTTCACATGAACTCACAAATAAGTACTCCACTTTCTAAGTGGAATGGGAGTATTCCACTCCCTCCATTTTTTGGAAAGATATTTGGATTTGAAAATTAAAAAGATCACAAGAAAAGTAAACTTGTATTCTCTCAAAGCACTTCAATTTCTCAAGCTAATGTAAATTATTTCAATTTCAACATTACTGTCCTTTCACTGAACCCAACAGTTAGCTTGGCAGTGGCTAATTTATGAGAAAGAAGTAGTGAGAGAAGTGGACATTAGCTTAAAAGAATATTTCATATTTTCCTTTGGTGTATTTAAAATAAAATAGCAATGTCATTACTAGACATGACATTTCTAGCTATACTCTACATATAAGAAACTCATTTTTTTAAGGAGGGTACAAAAGTAAATGCTGTTTTTTGAAAACAAAGCTTCTGTGATAGGTTCCAAACTGACCTGCAATAAAACATAAACTTTCCCAAAGTTTGGTGCACAAACATGCGTGCATGTAAGAGCAGGAGTGTTATATTTGCTGGATTTTATACAAGTCACTATAAAGAGAAGGGTCCACCTCTGACTGATATTTTTCTCAAAATTAGTCTTTTGCTCTAAGTTGGAGACTATTAGTAGAGGCGTAAAGAAAACAAAAGTAGTTACAGGGGAAAGAGAGGAATAAAGAAGGCCGGACTTTCCAGCCTTAATGTGTGCAGGTGAGGACAGAAAAGGGGGAAGACCCTTGCCCGAAGATGTGTACAGGCCGGAGTATCAGATGCTAGTAAGAGGGGATGGGAAAAAGCTAAAGCCTCTGAGAGGAAGTGGTTCCTCTCAGTGGAAGAGAAAAGTGGGAAGGAAATACTCCCATTGTTGCACCTATGCAAAATGCTAGAAAAACTCCCAGGGGCTCAAGGGTTGAGCAATGGGAATGCACATAACTGGGAAGAGGGATAGGCAGAAGAAGGTAAAGAGGCAGAAGTTTGTTCCTACCTTACACAGAATAAAGAATACAGTAAAGTGCTCATTTTTGCAACAAGTACAACCATTCCCTATATTTCTGTGTATTTACCTTCTTTCCATCAGGATAACACCAATCATCTGCAGTTACCCAATATGTTTACACAGTCTTAGCCATATGTTCCCATGGCCTGTGTGCCAAAAAAACAGAGCAACTTCCTATCAAAGTCCTGCTGAAATCCCCTGAGCGCAAGCCAAGCTGCCTCACTCGGTATAATACCATAGCAACTCAGAGTCCCCACCACTGCCTAACTCCGAAGGGCCTCCAAAGCCTCTTGCAAAGCACAGCAAGGATGTGTGGCCCCAGCCGTGCGGGAGATGTGGGGATGCAAATAAACGCAAACAAACTCATCTGAACAACAGAGCACCGTGGAAGAGACATACAGGCAAGAAGAGACCCCGGTTCAAAGTTGGATGCCTGAAGACAGGCAGAGGAACTCATCCTTGCATGGTCAAAACTGGTCAGGTTTTCAGCTTTTCCATCTAGTGCTTGTGCCTCACACCTTGCCAGCCCCAGCATCCCTATGCACAAGTGAACAACATTTCCTAAGGTCAGAGACCCCATTAGATGACGTGTTTCCCCTTGTGGTAACACCAGAACCTTTAAAATAAACTATGAAGTCATTTAATGAAGCTAAAGCAACGCTTTTTGATAGTTTTTAATCATCAAGTTACTTCTTTATGAAGTGTCTCTTGGATACAACAATGTGTTTGATTCTATATACCAATGTGTTTGCTACTTGCTGCCAGTTCTCCTTGACAAAAGAAGTCAGAAAGGTAAGGGAAAAAAATGAATTCCTGTATTTTTTTTCCACGAGGAGACAACAAGAGTGGAAGGTGCTTCAGTGAATGGGTACTCCAAGGCTGAGCCAATGTGCTGTTTTCATGCTCTCCTGCTCTTTTCTCTCAAAGAAGCAAGCTATCCAAACTCTAATTGCTGCTAGACTTAATTTGGGTATCAGTGACCAGCTGCCTGTAGGGTGTGCAGAGAGAGCAGCACGTATTTGCATGCTTGGAGAACATACATATATTCTACTCGAAGGCACTGGTGTGTTTGTGTGACATAGCTCCCTGGTACATAGAAAACATGAAGAAACATATTTGCCTTTTGAAAATCCAGTCACAAAATTTACATGAGTCATATAATCTCAAAAAATCTGGGCCTCGATTGTCCTAATGTGAAAAAATACTAGCAAATCATGTTTTCTTCATAGGCTTATAATGTTTTCTGTTAAAGAGTGCCTTCTCTGGAGGAAGGGAAGGGAAGGGAAGGGAAGGGAAGGGAAGGAGGAAGATAAGAAAACGCTGAACTTTTCACATAAAAGTCATTTTGTTTGTAGAGCAACTGTTAAAAAAGTCACTCCGGTGAACACTAGATGTCCAAATACCAACAGTCAATAATAAAGGCATTAATGGAGTATTTGGAAGTCAGTCTCATAAACTTGAGAACATCAGAGTATTTTCTTTACTTCCTTGGCACACTGGAATGGTTAAATGATTAAAGACAGTTTACAGGGTGTTTTGAAAACGTGACGTGCTGCACAAACGCTAAGGCATTGTTATTTAACTGCTCTGCTTTCTCACACAAAATGATTACTCAGTATATAGCAACAGAACAGTGACTCTGTGCACACAGCTAAACCCTTAACATGCTCCCTGAGCCAAAATTTCTAATGCTGTTTTAGAAAGCACTTGAAACCATCAGGGAATCTAACATGTCTTCGTTATTGTGTTCTGCTCTTTCTCCTTCTGCTTAGGTATCAGACCTGCTCAAACAATGGGCTGGTGGCCGGTTTCCAGAGCCAGTATTTTCCATCTGTGCTTGATCGTGAATGGCAATTTTACTGCTGCCGCTACAGCCGGAGGTGCCCATATTCATGCTGGTGAGTTCAAGCAAAACCAGACCTGTTAGCACCTCTCCCCCAGCGCTCCTGCAAATGTCAGTGACTGTTTGGCCCTTTAAGGGTCAGAACTTTCTTGTCTGACAAAAGTTCGGCTATGTTTTATGGGCTCAAGTGATTTCCAGTCTGATGATGGGCAGCTTTGAGGAGCCCCTGCTATGGGAAGAAAGCGTGGGCACAGGTGCACCGAGTATTGCAACTCAGGGCAGACGTCTGAGATAGATATAAATTGACTGCTCTGGGTGTCAGCAGCAATGTAGCTATGCTGGAAACTATAGCAGGAGTCTCCAGAGTGGCAGCTCATTCCAAAGGAGGGATGCATCTCTTATACCTTGTGTAGCACAGGAGTAAGAGCCTCTCTTTGCTGCACTGCTGTGCTGCAATGACTTACGCTAGTGAATTTCCCTCCAGTTACCTCAGAAAAAAACCCCTCTCTGGCTGAGAATTTGAGATTTTCTGTTTTACAGTACAAATTGCTCCCTCTCTAAAGGCTGTTCAAAGACCTAAGTCAAAATGAGCTACTGATCTTAGTCCAAACATAACAATGAGACAGCCCATTCTCAACAGACTATCACAACTTGCTGGTGCTGGCAGCCTCACGGATGCTATGGAAGAAGGAGCTTCCCTATGTCCCCAGGTGGGGCTTTTTAAATTGAGATGGAAGCACAGACACAGAGTGGGTAAAGAAAGCTTGTATTGCTCATATCTATCCCATGTAACAGAACTCAAGACTTCAGGCTCCAGGGCTATTAATCCACCTAGTTTCACTGGCACAAAGCATTACCCTCATACACTTTAAAAAAAGAAGAAAAAAAAAAGGGAGAAAATCTGTACTTGAATCTTTGTTTCCAGAATTTGTCTTTGAAGTAAACTTTCCATTGAGATGTATACAAAATGTTTACATGCCCCCTGGTCTTGCTTCTTGTCTGGCTGGCTACTGGCCAAACACAACAGCAGTGCTTGCTTTGCAGACTTCAGTATTCTAGTCTAAGAAGGAAAAGAACAGTTGCATTTTTTCACTAGTAAAGATTTTAAATGATAGCAACACTATAAACATGTTTGAATGTTCCTCTGCTCCCTTTCCAGCCCCCAATGCCTGCAGATGTTCTGCACCTGTGGGCTTATTTGCACACCTGCCTCGGCCCTTCCATCTGAGCGGGACTCACCCTCCATTTTAAGCAGTTCTTTCAGCCTCTTGGACTCCTCTAATGGTGTGAATTTTCAGTGAGATGACAGAAATCCACTCTGATTTCTTTTGTTATTGTTGCCAATTCTGTTGCGTTTAGACGTTGTCTTGACAACCTTGGAATGACTTTGTGTCTCTCTTGCAAACCAGAATGCAGAGTCGTGCAAATTCTAATGGAAATGTCTGGCGTTACTGATGTCTTGCATTTCCAACCCAGCTGCTCACAGATTTCTATGCTGCCCTTCTGTTTCAAACAGTGACAACACTCTGTTTCTCATCCTTGAACACAAATATTTTATGCTGGTCAGCAGCTACCGTCTTTCCGTGCAGAAAAGGCTGCATTTCAAAGGCAGGTGAAGTGCTTCCCCACATCATTGGAGAGAAATTTGCTTCTTTGTGCTCACATCCCTTTGGGGAAGGAGAGCTGAACATCACAGCATTGAACCTCTATGCAGATCTCAGGCTTGTGGAAAGGTTCTGGACTGTACTAAGACTACAGCTTACTATAAAACTACTTCACACCATCTGCTATCACCCCCATTCACCCAGTCACTCCAACTAAAGCTCATTTATTCCTGGTCAAGCTATCTGCCTATCCTGACACTTCCATATCCTCTATCTTCCTGGACAGTCTCTCATACACCTGCTTTTCCTTGAGACCCCTGTTTGAACTGACTCCCTTAGACGGCCTCCTCACTAAGTATATCTTCCAATCTCTTTCAAGTTTTCCTCTGCCGGTGAGTTAACAAGGTAGATACAAGCCTCTCTATATACAGTTACCCAAATTAGGATGATACCATCTGGACGGGCTGACAACTGCATGGGTAAAAGACTGGTGAGACGGCTAGGCTCAGCAGTAGTCAGTAAAGGGTCATCCTCTACCTGGATGCTGTTTCAAAGTGCGGAGCCCCGCAGGGGTCTGTCCCCATACCTGGCTTGATAAACCTGGACTAGGCAACAGAGTGCAGCCATCAGCTTTGCAGGTGACACCACGATGGGAAGAACAGCAGACATGCTCGAGGGACCTGGGCAAGCTGGAGGACAAATGGAAATTCTTGCTTCTGGGAAGGAAGAGCCCCTGGCAGCAATCCAGGCTGGGGACTGGCTGCGGAGCAGCACGGGGTATCTTGGTGGCCAGCAAGCTGTGCAGGAGCAAGCAGTGGGCCCTGGCAGCGGAGAAGATCAGCAGTGTCCTGTGCTGCGCTGACAGAGACAGAGTCAGCAAGTCATCGCTCTGCTCTGCATGTTGAATATTGTGTCCGGTTTGGGGGCCGCCAGTGTATGAGAAACATTGATAAACTGGAGCAAGTCCATCGGACAGCCACCATAACAACCTTGGGGGCTGGAGCACCTGTGCTGTGAGGAGAGGCTAAGGGATGGGGCTTGTTCAGCCTGGAGAAGAGGTGGCTTTGGGAGCACCTAACAGCAGCCCCCCAGGACCTATGGGGAGGTCTGCAAGCAGATGAGGGCAGGCTCTTCACAGCAGTGCATGGTGGGATGACAAGAAACAAGAAGAAAGGTTCAGCCTGGATGTAAGGAAAAATCTTTCCCCATGAAGACAGTGGTGCAGCTGGATGCCCAGTGAGGCTGTACAAGCTCCATTCTTGGAAGCTTTCCAGACCTGACTGGATAAAGTCTTGAGCAGCCCAGCCTGACCTCAGCAGATCCTGCTTTGAGCAGAGGCTTGGACAAGAAACCTCCCAAGGTCCCTTCCTGCCCAAGGTATCCAAACAGGACAGAGGGCCCACATGATGCAGCTGAACAATCTGTGCCCTCCACAACAGAGACATCTCATGGATATGGTCTGCTGGGAACAGGTCCTTTTATGTTTTATTCCCTCTACCATCCCTCAACAGTGCCTGGCAGAGTGCCAGTTGTTACACTAACATCCAAAAATGATCCATAATGTGTGAAAACCTGTGCCCTGGAACAACTTCTACTCCTAGAGATACAGCTTGTCAGAATTGCTAAATTCTGTGTTCAGGATCAAAACTGAATTCTGCGTTCAGGCCTTAAGCCCAGTGGCTCTTGCTCAGAACCCCACGTCCATTGGCACTTCCAAGTGACTGCCACAAAACTGAGCTAAAACATCACACCTGCCTGCATCTTGCACTGTCTGCCTAAGACATTTGCCACAGAGGCTGTGCTTCTGAATAATCCACAAAGCACTTCTAGCCAATCACTGGTAGTACATCAAAACGTGTATAGATACATATATATATAATATAAAAAAGTGGGTGTGCATCTATAGTACCATTATTTATTACAGCTCCTGACCAAGCCTATAATGGTATTTTTTTCTGTTCCAGAAAACTAGTTGTCAACAAACAGCCTGTGGATAAATGGCTATCAAGAGGCTGCTGGCTTCTGTCTCTTAGTTGAAGCAGCTTAATTTCATGCAAAGGCATCTATCAATATATGACTGTGGAAAAGTAATACCAGGAAAACATGAAATGACTGCAGTGCCTTATGGATTATGCGTGGCGCACAGGAAAGTCCATATTAAAACACAGTCCTCACTGCAGAATTTCTTAGAGCCTTGAATTTTAGCTCAATGAAACTCTCATTTCAGAACCAAACACAGGCAGAAAGTCATTTTTAAGGAAAACCAACAGTACTGAAGCATAGCAAAACTTTTTGGTTTAGATTAGTGTTCTCACTACGGATATTTAATCCCTTCCCTTTCCAGATGTCCCTTCACTTGGATCACTGGTAAATATACAAAGACAGCTGATATTTATTTATGGTTTCCCTTGGATCTTCTCTTTCAGGAGTCCTAGGCAGGAGTATATTCCTGATGAAATGAACTTTTCTTCCCCAAAAGGAATAAAGAGAGTTTTCCCAGTAGATTAGTCACACAAATGTTTTTTTAGAATCTGACCCAGCTTCTAGAGCTGGAACATTAATCTCTTTATTTTTTGAATCCTGCTGCTACTTATTGGAATATTAATTTATTATGCCAACTGAAACTCGCACTTAAACACTTTGCTTAACTTAAGCACACAATTAAAGCCAAATACATGCTTAAGAACTTTACTTAATATCTATATGATAGAGTAATGTCTATATCCTTATTCTTAGAGGAGTCTACAGTTATGTTTCATAGATCCTCTTCTCACCATTAATTCCCAGTTTAGCTGCACAGTGAGCGCTTACTGCAAGCAATTATACTGATCTCTTGCATTCTCATAGTTTTGCACTTTTTTTTTTTTTTCAAGTACTTGATTACTCTCTTCTCCTTGCCAAGTCTTGTCATGGATTCTGCACATTTTTACCATGCTGAAAATAATTAACATTCCTTACAGGAGGCAGAAATGCTCCAATTATTCTACCTGGCTGTGGAATGCTACTGCAGTAAAATAAACGGAATGGTTATCCAAATCATAAAGCAGCAAATCCCTTGCAGATGTAGAGACAATGTTATTAAATAGTCCCATTGGACCTCATATTTTTCTCTTTGCGGGGAGATCGAAAGCTTGATTCCATACTCTCAAAAGCAAACACATGTCACAGAGCAGCCCCAAGTCTGCACAAACTGTTTACGACTATTTCCCCTCTTCAAACAACCAACAGTCCAAGTGCCAGAACATTTGTCTGGAGCTTTGGCTGCTCTCTGTCACTGTGACATTGTCCAGGCAGCAATAACATTTTTCAAGAGTTATGGGGCTTAAAGAACTTTTGTTTCCTTGACTCAACCTGCTACCAAAGCCATATGGATATTGAGATTCTGAGCAGACTTCTCTAGGATTGCCAGGACCACATATATCATCCCAGGAGGTGAACTTTCAATAGATGTGATGGAAACACATCTAGACAACCCCCACCCCTGCTATTTTTTAAAGGTATTTTATTGATCTTATTGTTATCCTATCAGAAACAGCCTTGCAGCATAGTTCAATCTCTAGGGCCATCCTTCAGACACCTCACAGGAAACACAATTCACTTCAACATGGGAAGTTGCCTAATTCTATTTCAACCATGTCCTTCTTAAGGAATGAGCAGAAAGTGTCCTGAACTCTCAGCTGCTGCTCTTATTTCTATTGCACTACTTCTTGTAGGCCTCCACGAACTGCTGCGGTCCCACTGTGTTGGCCACGTGACTCCTTCGCTCCTGTGAGAGTTTACGGTCTCACTGGATCAGAGCCAAAAGAGAAGTGCAATGACATACCTAGGCTCACAGCACACACTGGAAGCAGCAGTGGAGCCCGAAATCAATCAGAAATATATGTGACATGGCCAAATAAGAAACTACTCACCTCTACAAGAGCTCCAGGATGTCTCTAGTTCCCTGGCAGCCCGGCACTTCGGGATCCGTTCTGTGACCATGGACATTACTTTCTGTGGACAATCTACTAAGACTGGCTTTGGCTTTTCAGCACAACACGCTTCTTAAAAGGGGATGTCCACTGTCTGCCAGCTAGAGAAACAACTGATGTTTAAAGGGACATTTAATCCCCATGTTCGGTGAACGTGGCATACCGGCTCATGGCTCTTGAAACGAAATTGTTCTTTAGGAAAGCCATATTCTTCAAACAATTATAAATAACATTTGAAGTCGTAAGGCCATTCATGGGATGCTTCTTGTCCTCAAAGATCACAAAGTCAAAGTCAACACTTATGCTTCCCTCTTGAAATGAATCAGTTCCTTCTATTGGCAGTTGCTTTGCTAGAGGAAAAGTTCAGCAGTGAGAAGGAAAAGAAAGGTTAAAGAGCAGCCATTCATCTTGCTAGCAAAATAATTGTGCAAGAACGGAAGAGGTTAAGGCACTCTGAAACAAGGCATTTACCATCAGGGAATAACTATGTTCAACAGCTGGAGCTCTACCACTGACTACTTTTGATCTTTCTAGATTTCTTTTCTCTGCTTGATATCTGAAAACAATGCATACCCACAGTCCCCATTTACTCCAGTAAGGTGAGGGCTGTAAAACACTAATAAGGCCATCGGTATGACTCGAGCTCCTTATCTGTGAAAAAGGGATTCATGATAACTACCTCTGGAGTCAGTACTTAAAGAGTGTTAAGAAACACTGTAGATTATTACAACATTCTTCTCAGAATAAATAACCTCGTGTCTTCTATTAATCCCTAGCGCATTAATTCTTCACTATGGAGAATAAACAAGACTGCTATTTTCAAACTAAAATAATAACAACAGTAATCCAGTTACAGATTCAATGCCTTTAAAGATGCCCTTTTCTTCAATACATTTTCTGCCCTGAGCAAGATTTATGGGATTATGCTAAAGTACATTTATAAAGCATGGGGCGGGGGGCAACCAGTCAGAAATGAGGGCACCCTAGACTAACTACATGAGGTAAAAATCCCATTATGAAAACACTCTTTTCTGTCAGGTGTTTCTGCAGTTTTCCACACACATGCCAAAACACTTACATTGCCTCTCATCAAGCTTTTTTTTTTTTTTTCCCCAGCCTTTACAGAAGAATTTCCTGCTTCTCAGCAATTCCACTCTTGCTCTAAATATCTTGTGTGCAAATGCCATATCCTTAATTCTAACCTGAAGTGGATTTGTAAAGCAGAAGCGAAATTCCTCTCTTTCCTATGCTAATTCTTGCAAATGGATCATTCAGATGAAGAGACTACCACTTGGCAAAGTTTTCACATTGCTATCCTGCAAGCCTTCCCCAAATTTAGCACGTCTTGGCCTATCCAGGTTAAGGATACAGTCCCACTGACATGCAGCTTGCTGGCCTCTATGCCAGTTCCCTTCCTTCTCAGGGATCATTTGGCCCTAAACTGTTACTGAGTGTCCAGGTGTCATGACCAATGCAACACGGTCTCTCAGCTGTTTTGCAATCCTATGTGCAAGGGCTGTCCTTCATCTGCTCTATCGGGCTCCAAAAGCATTACTTCTTGGTCCCAGAGGCCTTAAATCATCCCAAAGGGCAGCAGCGGCAGCTTTGTCTCAGAACTTGGCAATTCCCAGGCTCCTTGGTGTTCCCTTAGCCCAAATGTTTTTGCTAACAGGTCAATGATAGAAGTGCTTACAGGGTTTTCATTCAGGCTGCTGTAGATGAGTCTTCCCAAACTTGTCTTTGCTCTTCCAGACTGCCTGGGACTGGCAAACTCTAACCAACTAGGGTAAAGAGTGATTCTTTTCACTACTGTCATGACTCCCTATGCTTCATGTAAGCCACACAGCTTACAAGTGCTATCACATTCTTAAATAAATTGCCTTCAAATCACTGGTGGTCTCTAAAGCCCTGATAGGTGATGCACAGTTGACATGCAAAATCGCATTAGGGAGTAAAATACATAGTATTTTTAGTCAAAAGTTTGATAATAAGGTTACACACTAAGCTACGAGAAATGCTGAAGGAGCCACGGATCCATGCTGGGCAGCCTGCTTTGAGAAGAGCTTTAGCTGTTGAGTTAAATTACCTTTTTCCCTTCCAAGAGAAGAAAACCAAGTACTGAATACCCTCTATGCTACCAATGCTAGAGCTTGATCTCTCAGTGCTGATATATCTTCTGAGACACAGCCCCAGGACTCCAAAAATGGGGATAACAGAGAAGGGCTAGTTAACAGCACAAAACCCTGCGATATGGATAATGAGAAGCATTTCCTTCTGAAGGTTCTCACGCAATCTATCTGACCTTGGGATGTACGGGCTTCAGGGAATGGTTACGTAAATGAGCACGGCAAACACCAAAGGGAACGGAATTAGATAGACAGACAACGCAGACCCAAGTGAATTTGAGCACCGCTTTCATAGCACTGTTTACATTTTTTTCTTTCCAGAACAAAAGGAGTCAGTAGGCATCTGCACATATTACAAGACAAACTGCAGAGCAGCTCAAATCCCCATACCATTTCTTTTGGTAATTGTCATATATGTTTGCTTTTTGAGCATTTCTTATCGGAGGAGCCATGAAGCGCTGAATGGTAATGCAGAGAAATTAGCAGAGCAAGAAGGAGAGATGATAGCAGGCAGAAAGAAGAGGGAGGGAAGCTAAATGCAGGCTTTCCTTACCACATCCCTTCACTTCAGACTAACACTGCCTACTTCTGAGAAACATCCTTGAGATCTTTTGCAGTAATTATTGAGCACGTTGTCAGATTTACTTCTTAATTGAAAGACTCATGAAACTATTTCAAGAGATTGACTCTCAGTTACTTCATTTCTGCTTCCGAGTTGGGCTTAAAGCAGCGTTTAAATCTCATGTTTTGCACAATCTAGCCTGCCCAGCACATTGTGCTGGTCAAGATTACAGAACATTTTCCTTGCTGAAAGCCAAACAGATGTTTGCAACACATTTGGTGGAACATATACATCCATCTCAGTGTTCTTCTCAAAATAATAGCTAACCTCTCCCCCTCAAACCCAATAACCCAGAGTCAATGGGAAAATGTGAAATTAAATCCTAGTCCATATCAGGTCCCCATGACACAGGTCCTAAATACTTGCCATGACCCAGGCATCTTCCAAGACAGCTTCCAAGTCTGAACAGCCATCCTACTAAACTTTCTTACACTCCAAAACAGGGAGACCACATTCTGCTGCAAATGGCACCTTGCTTACGCTAAAACCTGAATGGTGAGTTACCTGCTAAAGAGATCTGGGCCAAAACTGTCCAGAGGATTTTCCTAACAATTTACCAGTCTGGGCAATTGAGTTTTACTGTCCAAAACATCTTCTAGTGTTAATTTACGAGCATGGATGTTCACAGTTTCTCTTGGCCTCTGTTTACAGATCCAGAAATACCCTCAAATTCCCAGATTCAGGTCCATGCCTTCACTGACGTGGGATGCATGCATACAGCAGGTCCTCCTCAAGACTTCAGTTTGGAGGAAAGAAAATAGATAAAAAAACAGGACAGCAAAGGACAGTCTTGGTGGACTCCAGCCCTCTGGCATTCACACGGCAGCTCCTGACATGGACAGCCCCAAAAGCAGCTCTTTGCTGACTGGAGGGTTTCCAGGAAACTAGTTTGTCACTGGCTTTTGTAGGGCCATAAAAGTGTACTAGAGATGAAGGTCACAGGCTTTTTAGGTAAAAAAAGAAAAAAAAATCTAAGATAGCTATAACCATACACTGATAAGTATATTCAGGAACATAAAGGAAGATATTCTGAAAATAAAAATGGTACTGTCAGCCTTCATTAAAAATAACAAATGAATTAGGTTTGTCATGGTTTCACAGAGACATATTTATGAGACAAACTTTTCAGCCTAGGAAAATCTACCAGCAGACGGCACAGGGGGAAAGGGCTTTCCATAATGTTTTTATTTATTCTCCTAGCCTGGACCTGCCCTAGTTCCCTTTAAATCTATAGGGGCCTCATTTTGGACACTGACTGGAGCTGGACGGAGAAGAATGGCTCTAATTTTCCCACTTCCAGAGCATGGAGATGACTCTGCCCTGTCTGACTAATCATCCACCTTAATGATTACCCGCCTCCGCAGTTTTTGCTGTTCCTCCTAGCCCTCCATAGTTGTCTGTAGCACCTGTGAAATACTGCAGTCCATTTCTTATCAGCAACCCGGCACCAGGAGGGCTCTGCTAATCCCATGGTCCCTCGGTTGGAGCCCTGGTCAGGGCGCTGCAAGCCTGTCCCTGTGCTCCCCAGACACACTTGGGCATGGGCCCTCTCACACTGCAACTGTTAAGCATCGATGACTGCCATGGCCAAAGGACAGGGCGCAAGCGACTCAGAGAATTTCGGCGATGTTAACCATTGACCTAAGGGATCATGACAGAATTTCATGCTCAGTCTCAATTCTCGTTTGCCAAGGAATAACGATTTGTTTGGAATGACGTCCCAGCTAGGTGATGGCTCTCTTCCCTCTCAAAAGCTGAAAATGGCCTGTATTTAAGTCATACCTGTTTTGCAAAGAAGATGTAAGCTACATAAGAATGGGATAAATGAAGTGATTGAAAACACAGTAAAATATGAAGACACTGGTAGCTATTACAAAGCATTTTCTTTGTTATAATGAGTAGAAAAAAACAGCCTAATACAGCGTATACTAGAGTCCCTCAGTTTTCAGCAAGCTTTCACTTTCTCAGTACTTCAGTAGCTACCGGTTCAGGCCCCAAATACCCCCAAAATATTTAATTTTAAAACCTTAAAACCATCCCCAAAGTCATATTCCTAATGAGTAAAATATTCAAGCATGTGCTCAAATCCAGCTGACTGGACAAAACTTAAACAAATGAGTTCTTGGATTGGGTGGGCTAAGATCCCCTTCAATCATTATTCAAGTCCTCCTGCTGGGGTGAATTATATCAGAAAACAAAATGCCAGGATTTCTGCAAAGGCATCTTAAGCTTTTAATCTTAATCAGAGTTTAACTATTCACTTCAATGGAGACAGCATTTCCCTTACAGGGAACCTGCATTTCACCCAGGCAACTCAGAAGTGAAGCTGATGCAACTCCACTAGCAACTCCCACATAAAATGCTGTAATGCAGGAAAAGTTTGTGTGCGAAGTTTTCATTCCTGACCTCTAACACAACGTTGACCTGAAATATTGGTCAAGGTCCCAGTCCCTCCCTACAATGTCCATTAACCTATAAAATATCTGCAAAACTGAGTTGAGTCCAGTGTTAATTCCCAGGGAAGCAGAAACAATTATTTGATTAATATATGAAGAAGCACATTGAATTTCTTAGATAAAAACACTTTGAGTTTCTTAGATAAAATATGCTGCAAACAAATATGATCCAAGCCATTATTTTTAACTTGTAAGCTAGGCTGAAAGTAGAAAGAACAAAGAGGAATGGATTAATTGCTACATTAATGTAATAAAATTCATAAATAGATAAATACTTGTAGTTATTTAATTTGGCAATAGCTACAGCACTCTACAGTAGCAAACCAAACAGATTGACAGAGGCCAGAAAAAAATCCCCGCAACAAAGACGTAAGTGGTAGACAAGCTTTAAATTTTTGTTTAGGATGCTTTTCTCTTAGAATTGTAGACATATGTATATATAATATTCCCACCTGCTTTTAACAATTCTGAATTTACTTAAATTATTCAAATAGCTACATAGAAGAGAAATTAAAAGAGAATACGGGTGGGACTGCATTTTGTAGTACTGTTAAGAAATAAGAACTTTAAACAAAACCTAAGAAGTATCTACTGTAGGAGCTATATTTAGTTAACTGGACTTTTTTATAAGATGGTCATTTTTTTTTTTCCTTTTCTTTAACGTAAAGGTTAACATCAGAATATCCTGGACACTATGGAGAAGATATGGACATGATGATGTATTCTTATGACCATTACATTCGTGGGGCAACTACAACTTTCTCTGCTGTGGACAGGTTTGTTTTTTAGCTCTGTTTTACTGGAGATTCTTTTTTTAAAAAGCTCTTCCTTTCCTATTTCCCCCAAGTAGTGATGCATGGCTACAGATCATCAGGTGAGGATTCAGCATCAGGCTAGTACTTCTGAAGACCAAAGTCTACAAGGCACGTGGCTAATTGTCCGGGGTAGTGTACATGGAAAAGGAGATCTTTGTGCACCATTTCCATTTCCATCTGAGTATGAAAAATACAGTGGTAGTAAGCTAGTTGGCTAAACCTGAGCTCCACAAAACTTAACAGAGCTTCAGTTTGTTTCCCACGTTCTTCTAGTCACAACATCCTTTTTTCTAGCCCTGGGAAAGTTGAACCTGGAACGCTTTGCCCTTTCACGCCCTTCATGGGCAAAGCATTCCAAGTTGAACTTTCACAGTGATAGATAAATCAGTCTAAACAGATTTCAGGCCACATGAGGAATTTAAATTAATGCAACACACACTTATTCTTTTCCAGGACTTCACAACTGTGAAGTTGTAAAAAGCGGACTACACATAAACCCAACAGTGTGTCTGTCCAGGACTACAGATATCCTAGCGCTGCGGGTCTAGGCAATGTGTGAGCATTTCACAGAAATCTGAATGTGGGAAGAGAGCCCTGGCTCTTTTATCTCTGGATGACCACTAATTTATCAACCATGAGAGCTATTTTATTACTGATGCTTCCTTCAGACAGTCCTGTATATTAAAACATTTGTTATCGAATACAACATAGACAGCAAATCAAGAGCACTGCACTAGCCAGTTGTTGCCAAGAGTGGCTGAGAGAGGAGACAGGGGAGGGAGAAATGGAGCTTCAAACATATCAATATTTAGAACTGCCTCCAATGCTGTCCAAAGGAGTTGAGATGTTTTGGTCACTCTAATGTTCTCAGCTTGCTGGAGCTCACTAGGGTTTGCCTGAACCGAAAGACTACCTAAACTAAGGAGGTCTTTCCAGAAATCCTAACACAGTGTCTCAAAGCTGCAGATCTAGAATTTGCAATTTTCTGACTAAAATTCATTAGCCTGTTTGCTAACGAACTGGAAACTGCATGAACAGATTGTTCCTACAAGTGGAAGAATAGCTTTCATGGTTAGTTGACTCAAATGTATCTCCCCTTCCTGCGGATAAAGAAGACACAAGGCTGCAGCGTATTTCCCTATACTGGGATTTTCTCTAATATATTCCTGAGTGCTGCTGTTTTATCTGGTTTCTCATGGCCCTTGCAGAGAGCAGGAGAGATTCTGTAGAGAGTGTACTCTCTGCAGCTGTGTTCCAGTCATCACCTGATACAGACCAAGGTAATGTCAGACACACACATGTGTGACTGCCAAAGGCTGAGCACATCTTTCAGAACAGGGTGACAGTGTGGACTGGCCAAGAGACAAGTGAGCAGGAATCAGGACATCAGGAACACAAGTCCTCAGTGGTTACAGGATCGCAGTATTTGGGAAGGGCAGCAGCCACCACCATCTCTGTTCCACCCCTGCTGTGATGCTAGAGATGAACCTGCAATAGCAGCAGGTGAAAACTATGGAGAAAAGACATTATCAGCAAAATCTGGAAAACTTTTCTGAGCTAATGAACTCACAACTTCCAGAACAATTAAAACCAGCTTGTTCTGTCCTAGTGCACCAAATGAAAAGATTTCCTGTGATGCCAGTTCACAATTCAGAGTCATACAAAAAATCTCATGAAGAGCTCCCATGCAGAGGTGCACAAAGTGTGTCTTTCTAAATGATTCTTCACAGCTGGCTGAGGCAGAACAGAATGAAGAACTGCTATTACCAGTTCCGACCTGCCCGAAGCACACACATGTGCAGCTTGCCTGTGTGCGCATGCTGTACATTTTGAGTTTGCTTTCCATTTTCAAGCACATTAAACCTGTGTCTTTACTATTTACCCCATGTCAGGCAATACTCTTAGGCCAACAAGAAGCACTAAAAAGAGTATCTGAAGCTATTTTAGTGTAAGCTGTCCTAACCATGCCAAGTGTCCTTGTTGAACCTCATGAGGTTCCTCTCTGCCCAACTCTCCAACCTGTCCAGGTCCCTCTGAATGGCAGCGCAGCCCTCTGGAGTGTCGGCCACTCCACCCAGTTTGGTATCGTCCGCAAACTTGCTCAGGGTGCCCTCTGTCCCCTTGTCCAAGTCACTGATGAACAAGTTGAACAGCACCAGGCCCAGTACTGACCCCTGGGGGGCATCACTGGCCACAGGCCTCCAACTAGACTCAATCCCATTTTTCACCACCCTCTGGGCGCTGCCATCCAGCCAGTTCTCAATCCACCTCACTGTCCACTCACCTAACCCACACTTCCTGAGCTTCCCCATGAGGATGTTACAGGAGACGGTGTCGAAAGCCTTGCTGAAGTCAAGGTGGACAACATCCACTGCTCTCCCATCGTCCATCCAGCCAGTCATCCCATTGTAGAAGGTTACCAGGTTCGTCAAACATGACTTGCCCTTGGTGAATCCATGCTGACTACTCCTGATCACCTTCTTCTCCTTCACATGCCTAGAGATGGTCTCTCGGATGAGCTGCTCCATACCCTCTACATCCAACCACTGGAGTTATCCAGTACCAAGGAGTCTAAATAGGACAGCTTCATTGTGCATGCTCTGCTTCATAGCAGGGCAGCACTAGCTTCCCTGAACCATGCCTTTCTGTCAGGGAAAATGTAATGTAAATTAAGCTAAGACAGAAAATGTCAGGTTATAAGGTATTGAGCACTAAATCACTGGCCTCCACTAGCCTCCACTCCAGCATCCTGCTGCTCCAGCCACGTTTCTTTTTATTAATGACTATTACTCGATATCATACTGCTCTCACAAGAATTAAAACATCCAATTAGTCACAAAGCAGGAAGAGTGTAATCTGTGCTTACACTAGTAAAAGTTAGTCTGCCTCACCTGTGGCTGGTGGAGATCAAGGATGAGATGTGAATTTAATTTCTTTCACATACTGATTTTTTCACATCTTTAATAAAATTCAGTAGCTAGAGGAAAAACATGATTTTGCTATGTGGATAACTTCCTACTAAGAAATGGCTTGAAGCTCACCCCTGCCTTTCACTTTGTACATATTTCTGAGCAAAAAAACATATGACAGTGACTTTTGACTAGAACCATCCTTTCCCTCTTGATTTCCTTTCTCTTTAAAGCTGGTTCAGGACTGATCATCTGATCAAGAGTAACTGTCTTCTGAGAGATACTCAGAGAGGTGATTTTCCTGTCTTGTTGGGGAGTGGGAGGGAATCACAACTTGCAGACAGAGTTAATCTGCTTCCATTACACAAAAAAACCCACAAAGCACTCAGAGGAAAGACAGGCTAATGGCAGACAGATGTCTTTGCTGATGTAATACCTGATGCAGAGCTGTTCTTTTCTGTATAGTCTTATCCTCTGCAGTTGCCCTTCGTTGCCCCATTAACACCTATGTCTTGTCTCTCTTCCCACGCAGGGACCGTCAGTGGAAATTCATCGTCTGCAGGATGACAGAATATGACTGCCCATTTCAAAATGCTTAAAAGGATTGAGTATCTCAAACTCAGAAAGCTAGGGAGGGTTGGGGTGGGGTGAGGGTGGATGATTATGGGAGAAGGCCAACTAGGTTCACCAAAACAGTACCCAGACTCATCAGCTGTCTGCTGAAGATATAATTCTTCTTTGCCTCTGGAGCTATTAAATAAATTGCCATCCCACATGCTTGCAACAGCAGTTTTGAAGAATTCCCTCAAGCTGCACTGGCAGTTGCATCCTCCAACTAAAATTGCTGATGACATACACATTTATGGCACACAAGTCTATAACAAATACACAGTTACCTTATATATATATACGCAGATATATAGAGAGAGCCATTCTGAAAACATACAACTTACTTTCACATAGCACCTTTGTATAAATTGCTTCCTAGAGAAAAGTCACTGCAAATTAGGTGGAAAAATGCAATAGTCTTCCCTATTTTCTGCTTTTACTTAGAAACCAGTGATCTCTACCAGCTTCTCAGCATTTAGCAGCTAAAAGTGTGCTGAAAGTGGTATCAGTAAGTCCTCACACACTGCAGTTGGTGTTACCTGGTTCCAGCTCTCAGGACAGCTGCACTGCAACAGATGCCTGTCTACACAGGGGAATTCTAGTTATCTACAGTAAGGAAAGATGTTAGTAGCTGATTAAAATGAGAGTAGATACATCAATAAAAACAGAAGCCTAAGCCAGCTTTACTGATACTCCAAGTCCCTTTTATATTGCCCTAAAAGTTTTCAATACTGTAACTACCTTGAGAGTATCAACCTGGGCAAACCCAGGGTGAACCAGGCCATGCTCGCTCCCAGGAAATGTGTATGCTGTACCCATCAGGAGGCTGCTTTTGAGGTGCATTGGGCTATCACCACAGGTGCCTGCATGATAATATCTTGCCCTAACAATATATTCTTGGCTCAGGTCAGACAAGTAAAACTAATGACTTCAGATCACCTCACTTCCTCTAACTGGCAGATCTCATTCCCTGTAAAGGATGATTTGACCAGGTTTCAAGACACCACAGCACTTGTGCAGCTGTAATACAACAAGAAGGACCACTGATGTCCTCTGGGAAGATCTGGGGTGCGACTTTCCTTCTTGAAGAAGTCAAAATTCAGGGTTTTTTTCTTTATCTTGTGAAGACAATGACAAACTTACGGCAGCTTCCATGGTACCCTCTCGAGGACTGTGAGGAAACCATGCCCCAGTTTCAGATTCTAAGCTACACAGCAACAGTGGTGCTGGTCAGTTGGCTTCTATGTACCAAGCATTTTTTAATACACTTACCAGTATACCCTCAAGTATGAGCATTAAAACTGCACTTGTCCAATAAAAGAATAATAGGTTTTGCACTGCTGTAGCCTTGTTTTCTTGATTATACTGTTCCTACACTGACTCATTAATTTGCACACAAAAACCCCTCAGCCACTCTCAGAGACCATGAGGGTAATTGGGGAGTGTCTGTGATAGTTGCTGAGACAAGTAAAGTAGCAGCAGGAAGGAGCAGTTAAGAGGCCCAGGGAAGCAGGAAAAGCTTTTTAGTGAACCTTGTCAGGCAAAGGAAGCCAAGGGAGCTATAAACAAGACAGTACTGGAGAAGAATAAAGTCACTGCTGAAGAATTTGATGCAAAAGGATAGGCAATATAATTAAGAAGGTAGGGATCATCTCTGGGAACACCTGCCCTAGATGGACACCCAAGAATTATGTAGCATATCCTTCTCCCTGCACCAGCTATAACATGATCATTTAGGCTGCTCTCAATGTATGTGCATGCCATGTCTAATACGAAGGTGTTGTGGGCTCATGGAGGCTTCTGAGGGAACAGCTCAAGATAAGCCTACCCTGATCTAGATACACTGTGTTATGGAAAGGAGCAGTTCTGCTCTCTCATCCCCTGGAACCACAGTTCATTTCTGCTCCTTGCCTTCTGCTAGCACTCCTGCTCCTGGAGCCAAATAGTCACAAGGATATCAGATAGCTCATCCAGAAACAAAGAAATGAATAAACATGTTTGCTTATTTTCTGGTAGCATTAGTTTTCAACTGCATGAGGCCTCTGAGCCTGCTGACTCTGCAAACATGAATGCGCTCCAGCAGCACTGTGGAAGCATCAGGAAAGGGGGCTATAGGAGCTGGTGGTCATCTCCAGACATTGGTCATCTTAAGGTGGATGTGAACCCCCTTCTTCAGTATTCCTTTAACTTAGTCAGCATCCACACCTGCTCCTGACATGCACACTTTGAAGAAATCATTCTACAGTTATTTGCAAATATTGAAGGTACCAAGGTACCCCCTTCCCACTGAAACAGCCTGAATGAAGTACCTCCCTCCTTCCTGCAAATTCTGGCTCTATTTGCTCTATTCAGCCCACCAGCAGTAAGGGATCACTCAGGTTTATGGGCCACTCCTTGCAGCACACTTTTATGAGGCAGATTTAGCTCTTACAAAGCTCTGGGATAGACAAAAGGAATGGCTGATGTGAAGACATTTCGTCACCATGCAATCTGCCACGACAGATTAGCTGGAGGTAACTGAAATCAGTAGTCTTAAGCTCTGCACACCTGTTTTCTCTCTTTCTCAAAGTTACAGTCTGAACACTTGTTCCTCCGGCAGTGGCGGAGGTCACCTGGCGATGTGCAAAGATTCCTCTCTGTGAAGCACTTTGAGCTAGATGTGGTGCACAAGTCACACATACACGGGCAGCTCCCACTGGACCCCTGATGGTCCCATGTTTGGAGCAATTCAACATTAAGCCAATTCTGTTAATTCAGAGAAGCTTTCTTGTCTCTAGACAGGCAGAGTTTAGGTATACTGCAGTCGCAGAACAAAAGCCAAATTTCCAGAGAGAAGCACTTACTAATCAAGTGCTGTGCTCCTGAGTTGAAGCAAGGAGGCAAGAAAGGAAGAGAGAAGCTTTAGATAACCCTGACGCTTTCAAACTAAACTGTGGTCAATTAGTCCATCCTGAATAATTTTCATCTTTGTGAGGATGACTCTAACTCACACCTTGCTATTGAGCAGGATAACAACCCTATTGCAGTTATTCTTACTCTAGACAAACTTCCAGTCTCTCCTGTGAATAGTCATTCACAGGTAAGAGAGCCAAATGAAATCTCTTTTGCTAGTTTTGCAGGACTACGGCAACTTCCCAAATAACTCTCTCTTCAGCACTGTTACTACTCCTTTTACTGTCTCACCAACAGAAGAAACACAATCCTTAAGACTCAAGCCCAGGATATTTCCCTTAACCCAGGCAACTCTCTCCTGTTGTCAGGCAGCTCCTCAGGTCCCAGGGCAGGGGACATACTCCACCTCCCTCAGTCTTCCACTTGCGAATGGGTGCAGTAGCCCCTGGATGAGTGAGTGCTCTCTGCTTTCTGTTTTCTTTCAATTTCAAACCGCTTAGGACACCCTTATTGTACAAAAAATGTCTTGAAGCACCTTTGGCTCATGCTACCACAAATCAGGTGCTACTGCAGTGAAATGAACAGCTGCACCTGAGCAATTAAGAGCAGTTGCGCTGTTTGGGGGAGCCCACAGCACTTCTTCACTTTCATATGTTCTGCGGCACAGAAATGTTCCACTTAAACTTGCAACATGAGGCGCAATCATCCCCATGATCTGAAAGCCTGCATAGGGCCTATGCATCACTAAAGCCCCCTGTAAGTCCAAGATTTTAAATCATCCTCTATTTCTTCATGAATACAAAGAGCAGCAAATAAAGCCTTATTTATTTAATAAATAATAATGACACATGTTTAATTCAAAGGCTTGGGAGAAAAGCACTCCTTGGTAAACAGGCAGCACTGCTTCAGTCATTCTACTAGGCAGAAGGCATATGGCCAGCATCATCAGGGGCTCTTTTAGCTAGTTATTTGCATTCACAAAAGAAAATGAAGAAAACTTAATAAATAAATAAATAAATAAATAAATAAATAAATAAAGCAGAACCTTTGAGCTTTTCTAACTCTTAATACCAAAGTGAAAAAGCAAAAGGTAAGAAGGGTGGAGGGAGAGACGTATCAACATTTGCTCCCCGTGTAGATCTCCTGAAATTCAGGGAAGGCTGTTGCTTGTTCCACTCCTGGTGGAGAGAGGTTTCATGTGCAGGATAACTTGGGAAAACTTGGGCAGTTTTACCAACCCCAGAAAGGAGGAACTTAGTGGGGAGGACTCAGCTGCTGTTCTTCCCAAATCACAAGATTAACTTAAAAACTGTAAGAGTTTAGTAGTAAAGACTGAGGTCCTTTTTTTCACACATTCTGACTTCTCAGATTTTGCTCAATATTTTTCACTTTCAATATCTTTCAAGCACTTCAAACAGCTTGCTTTTCAACTACTTCTCAATAACTCTCAGCCTAGATTTTTCGTTTTGTTTTAAGCGAAGGCTGAGATTCTTATTTAATCACCTGAATCTGGGAGCTGGGACTACTTTTACAAGACATCAAATACTCTGAGTCTAATGATAAAAAGATCAGACCTAGCAATACAGCACTGGTTAAAAAAAGAAATGGCAAACTCACAACCACGTGACTGGAGGCATACTTCCCCGTAAAAATTAAGAGGGAACTTGCAACCTCTGTCAGTCCACTGTTCAGGATTTTGTAACATAAGATAAGCTTGGCATGGAGTCATGGCATCACCTAAGAAAAGAGATGTCAACACTGCTGAAGAGAAACCAGTCCATGGATGAAGGAGAACACCTGCCAGAAGACCAGCTGGCTCTTAGGAGAACTTACTTAGACTTGACCTTTGACTCACAGTTATTGAATCCTTTTCTGTTTTTAAACTTTATTGCAAGCCCATGTTGACCACACTAGCATGTTACTGCAATGACCTGCAGTTTTAAGGTTACTGTGCTGTTTGTAAGCAAGTAGTCCAAACATCACCGCCAGTGATGCTGGCATGAACCGTAGGCAGGAAAAGTTCTGCTAACAACACAGTATCAACCATAAAACATTGCTTTTGCCTAGATTTACTTTCCAAGACCCAGTAGTTGCACGGGGGACTGCTATCCCACTCATCAGTGTGTCAAGGTAACAGCATGCGTGTAGTTTACGCTTTGCATAGTAATCAGTATCTAGGCACCAAGAAGTTTAGAAAAGGCAGTAGGGCTGCCCCATGCTTAAAATTAAAGACATGTGGGCCAGGGCCCACAGGCTTGGCTCAGATCTTTGAGCTGTATAGCTGAATAGAATTGATTTCATTTTTGTCCACTGAATTCAATGGGCCTGCTTGTGAACTTAGGCCAAATCAATGCAGTTCAGTCTCAAGCAAAAGTTAGGCATCTAAAAGCTTTTCAGGCTCAGAGCTTACCTGGCATATGTCTGCAAGGAAGACTGGAAAAACTGCACCCCATGTTAGAGGGAATCAATCCAAGAGTGTGCCAAGATAAAGATGGATGGATAAGGCACTGTGTAGTCTGTTATCACTTTCTCAGGCATAAACTTTAACTGACTTCACTTCGTGGACAGCAGGACACATTATGCCTTAGGTTATCTGTAAACCATTTAAAAAGAATAAGTAGAAGTTTTGCTGCAGGAATAAATCCTTGATTTCCTACTCATGTATCAGCTTCACAACAGCTATTATCTCGCTGCCTTCAATGGGAACTTTGCCTAGCACTCCTGTTATGCCTGCTGAAGCTCAGCATACAAGCCATGCCAGTGGGATAAATCCTGGTATATAAAGTAAAAGATACAGCTGTATTTTTGCTGGATATGAATTTTAGTTTACACGCAGCCAAGCAAGTCACTGCGCTGCAGAACAGGAGGACGCAGACAACTACAGGCCAGTCAGCCTCACGTCCATCCCTGGAAAGGTCATGGGACAGCTCATCCTGGATGTCCCCTCTAAGCACGTGGATGATAAGAAGGTTATTGGGAGTAGCCCAAGGATTCACCAAGGGGAAATCATGTATCCATGGCTCACTCACACAACACAAAGGGCTTAGATTTGCCATCACTTCTCGCTAGGAACTGTCTCGCAACCATAAACTTAGTTTAAGAGCAGCAGTCAAATAGGTATTACATGGTAACTACCTTGCATTTGTACAGCTCACAGGCTGGACTGTAGCATGAAGAAGAGATTTTTTCAAGGATTTTTGCTTGCAGAATATGCTGCACTAGGTTGGAGACAGCCACCTACTTCTTCAATTAAGAGTCCAGGGAGAAAACTCCCCGGAACTAGATGAGAAAAGATTGATGCAAACATCCTTCTTTACCCTATACAGAAATGCTAAATCTGAACCATTTATCTGAACCGTTTTTAGCAGCCTGGCCTGCATTTTGCTCATTCCCTGGTTCAATATTATCTGCTTTTCAGATAACTCTGTCTTACTTCTGCTTCACTGCAAGTGGGAACTATGGCATACACATCACAGACTCTGCACTTAATATTGCGGCATAGTAAATGCTGAACTCTCAGTTACAATAACATCAAGCCAAAAATTGAACTATCATTCACAGTTATTCTCCACATTATTTACAAAGCTGGCAAGATGAGAAGGGCTTTGAGAAATGAAGAGTTCTTCAGCAGATAAAACAAATACATAGATAACCATGGCATTAATCTGAAACAATGTCTAGGAGAACATCTATGATCTGCACCGACTTCATACAAACTCAGAGCGTTTGCGGGGCTACTATCAAGAAATGTGGGTCATGACTTTAGTGATGACCTTCCTGAGTATGTCTCCCTTGGCTAGCAGTACCAATGGGCTCAGTTCCTCAGTGGTCGGGACTGATCACGTGGCTGCTCTGTTTACTCTTGGTCAAGAAATCCCACAAATAATGGCCCCATCCAGCCTCTGCCCCTGCCTCAGCAGTGCTGCATGCCATGAGTTGTTCTGCAACATAGCTAGTTCGACCTGGCTCCTGTCAAGCTGCCTATGCAGCTCCCACAACAATAACTTCCTCCCACAATAGCAACTGTAATGAGTAAGCAGCAAAAAAAAATCATTAACATCAGCAGAGAAATTATTGACATCAAAAGGAATGTCAAATATTTAAAATCAATCCAGCAGGGTGTTCACAAGTCCTTCTCAACAAAATTAACTTAATACTTTAGGAACCTCTATTCTGGTGCCTTTGAGCAAATCTCTCTCTAATAGAAAGGGTTCTTCTTTAAAACGACACTTGGGTTGAGCTTACTTTAATCCACCTCACATTGAAAGCCCTTTTCACGCCCAGTGGCTGGCCTGAAAGGTTAGCAGAGATTTCTCAGACAGACTTAGCTGAATCAGTTCAGACATAAAATATTTTTTCCATCTCAGGGAAGAGGTCTATGCATGTGCACTTGTTCCTCAGCTGCTGTGCCCGTTGATTTCATTACCTGGGTTAAACAACTCTGTTTTGCAAAGCCAGACTCACATGCACTGCAACACTCTATGCTATGTGCATATTCAAGAAAGCTCATAACATTTCCATGATGTGCTCTATGATAACTTGAAAGGTAGTGACCTACAGTTACATCTTTGTGAGCTGCAAGTTTACAGCAGCAATGACTTAGCTCTTCTGATCTAGCAGAGGAAGGAAGAGCAGGTGACATTTTATTCTTTTGCCCCCTCTAACAACACACTAAATACTGATTTAGACTTCAGTCTGTTGCTTGAAGGACCATGTCAAGTAAATGAAGATGGCAATGATGTGTTGTGGAAAGAGCAGAACTGAAGAAAACCATGTTTTAATGCCTTCAGAGCCAAACACCCTGAGCGAGACAGAAGGGCCATGGAAGACATGGCTCAGTTTCTGTGCTGATCTCTGGTGAATCACCGAGGTCTCAGCCAGGATGGAGAGCAGATGGTAGCGTGGTGCTGACACACCGGGGCATTTGAAATGAATTTGTTTGTTAGAGCAACCTAATTCCAGTTGCCCAGAGCTCACCATGAAGAGTACTTCTCCGGCTGAATTAATTAATATCAAAACTATCAAAACTATCAAAAATGGTTAGTGCTTCAGAGACGTCTGTTTTTAAAAAAATAGACTATTTTCTACTACTTGATCTTCCTTTCTGCTGAGACCTACTTCTCCTGATCCTAATGCTTTTCTAGACAAGCAAGGTAAATTAGCCCACCATGACCCATTATGTCCCATTCTGTCATGACCAGATGTACTCCTGTATCTGAGAGTTTGCTTATCACTTATTTGGGTAGTACTAGGTATTACCCTGTGCAGTGCACAATACAGACAAACCCTCAATGTCTCCACTCCTCATCGGTAATCTGGAGACTGATACTTTCTCTAGCTCCTGCATGGCTAGTGAAAATAACTCTGTTAGTACTTGAGACCACAGATGTATAGGAGATAGGAAAGAAAAAGAAGGTGACACCTGCCACATTATAAGCACCACCTTGACACATCACACATGGTACCCTATGCTCTGGCAAACCTCAGCCATATATTTGAAAGCCAGAGCCAGACAAGTGCCTAAAATATCTTAAATTGAAAAGGAGAAGGATAGAAGAAACATATACCCTCAAGACATGTGCAGTCAAAATGATAGTGAGGGACCAAGGTAATGTTTTCTTTAAATGTTTTATCTGAGCGTGAAAATGTGTGAAAACTGTGAAATGTGTGAAAAGTGTGAAAATGCCAATTAGAAGCAAATTAAGAATGGAAATTCATCACGAGGCTTTGCTAGTGAAGCAATCAGTTGATAGAAGTCTTAAAAAATGAAGAGTGCTTGCATGGGTGCGTGATAATAAACTGAAGGTAATTCCAGCAGAAATAATCCTAACTGCTTGTTTGTTATGGGCCTTTCAGACAGAAACCCCTGGCTGGTCTTCCAGTCTTTGCCTGGGCAGGAGGACTTTGGGTGATTCACACCAAGTCCTTCCTTCAGTCAAGGGAACAAATCCATTATTCTGTCAGAGAATCTTGCTCCAACAAATTGTTCAAGTACCAATTTGTGTCCTGAATGCTGTGCAAGGCAAAGAGATGTCTAAGTCATGCCAGAGCGTTTCACAGAGAAAAGAAAAAGGGGAAGGAATGGATGTAGGAAGAAAACACTCCAGAAGATAAGGGAGTGCTGGGGAATGGGTGCCCACAGCAGAACTGAAATGAAATTAGTCCCCTTGAAAGGCCCTCCTATGAATGACTGTGAACAGCCCCAACAGAAGGTGCCTAATGGTTCAGGCACTAGCCTGGGACATGAGAGGCTCAAGACCAATTCCTCTGCTTTGCTATCCGCTCTCCATGTGAGCTGAGCAGGTCCCTTCGGTTGTGCACACCCTTAAGGGCACCTGGCTGAAGAGAGCAAGTGCACCAATGATTTAGGCAGGCATCTTCTTTTTCAGCCATGCCAACTGCCTGTTTTCTGACTTAGGGGTTTGCAGGACAGAGCAATGGAATTGACCTGCTGCCCCTAAGGTACCCACATTGCGGGGGGGTATACAATGGGTGAAGTGCTGCAAGCATCACACAAGCTCTAAGGGAATATATACCTTCACACCTCAGTTGTAGGAAAGAGGGAAAAGGAGTTGCTAAGGGATCAAAGTGAGACTTAGATTAACATTTTTTTTTCTATTTTTCCATCTTTAGATGCCAGGCAGCTGCTTGGTGCTGCCAGGTGTACCCCCGCCCCGACCAGATCTACCAGTTTATAGTAGCAGTAGCAGTGTATAAGATCTAAAGCAGTATATAAGATCTAAACTTTCTGCTTAGGAAGAGAGCAAACTGTCATCTGTTTGCATTGCTGTGTTACTACAAACCCAAGTAATTTCACATACTTCATTTCACACAGGTGACTTCTCACAGAGCATGCGAACAGAGTCCAATCTCATCCAAAGGCACTGCAATAAATCCATGTTATTTTCCTTTGCTCTTTTATTCTCTTTTATTCCCTCTCATCTCGGGGAGTAAGAATTGCTGAGGTTGGCATCTTTGTGCTTTACACAGGCAGCAGCGTACTGTTTTTACTCAGAAGAGGGAAAACAAGTCCCTCCATCAGGGCAGAATGCCTTTTTTTTTTTTTTATTTCTCCCCCCCGCTAGAAGCTTTCAAAAGATGGCAATCCTGCTGGAGACGGTGGCGTCGCGGAGAAGCAGAAGGAGCCCCGGGGCGCCGGCAGGCAGCCAGGGCCCCAAGGGATCCTGCTGAACCGCAGCTGGTGCCTCCAGGAGAGGACGGCTGTGGGGAGCTGCGGGCAGAGGCGGGCAGGAGGGCAAGGCCACGTCTCAAATGCAAGCCCACTTCTCAAGAAGGACAGGACTGCGCAACTTACGGGGAGTCTTTCTCACGTAGCCCTTCAGCAGCAGTGCCGCTGCTCAGTCGCAGTTCCTCGCTAGGGCTGATTCGGTGGCTCAGAAAGTGCTTTTGACACACATGCCCCTCGAACTGTGTGACGCTCCCGAAGAGGAGGAAAGGGCTGCCCGGTGGAGAGGGTTATCAGGAAGGTGAGAGCTTCACGTGCATGGGCATCTGCGTGCGTAGGCGGTTTTGCGCTGCGCCCCGCAGCCCTGCACAGCTGCGATAGGAGCTGGCAAGGTGAGCGACCTCTTACCGTCCTCCCAGGCACGGGCTGCTTTTCCTGCTGTCATTGCTCATCTCAGAAGAATATGATTGCTGGTGCAAGGCCAAACCAGCAGTGTACACCGTTAACACTCGCTGAACCCCAGAGAAGAAGAAATCAGCAACTTGATCACCTCGCACATTCAAACAGCAGAAGCAATTTGCTCTAATAAATGCTTAAGTAGTTTGTTCATACTCTTAATCCAGACTGGACAGAGGAGGGACCTTACCTTGGTTCACCTACACCCTAAGTGGCTGAACCACCAAGAGTCCCTGCTGTTCTGTGGCCAGCATGAAGCAGTAAGCAAGTCCTGGGAACACCTACCAGACTAGGTCCTGCACGGGAAAGACGGTTAATTTGATGGTCCTGTTGGGTTTTAGCTCTGGAGGCAAATCAAGCCAAGCAACTGGATTTGTGTCCAGCAGCATAAATTAGTCAAGATTTTCCTGGAAGATTCATACACACATAGAAAACAGGCACTCCTGAATGAAACAGCTGCTGGGTAGGGTTTGAAAGGAATTGCCAAGCACCTGACCATTACGGAACCAGCTCTTTAAAAACACAACGTGTACCTTCTGGGGTGTGACTGTACATGCATCTTTTGGGGCAACCCGTGAAAGGCAGATCGGGCTCTGTGCTCTAAGTCTGCGGGACTATTCATTTAAAGAATCTCACTTTGGAAAGTCCCAGGCTAGACAGTGAAGGTCAAGGCTGGATGTAACTTGAAGATGTTGACGTAGAGCTGCTTGATACAGTAGCCAGGAAATTGTGAACCCGTTTTAGCTTCACATTCTCAAAACTTGTCTCCTTAGGTAGCTAACAAAGTACAGGGCTAACCACTACACTAATTAGCAGAGCTTTGTACAGGTTTAAAGAGAATTGCTGAAACTGGCATGAGATAGTGTCTTAAGACAAATGCTAGCAGACCAAGTCAAAATGCTACATAGCTAATGACTTTACATTAAACCATATTCTTCTGTGGAGGAGGTTGCTATGTTTTTTGTAATAGAAGGTTTTTCCACTTTTAAACCACCAACTGCTTAAAAGGGGATGACTCAGTAATAGTAAAGACATGAGAACATGGTAAACCTGCTGCATTTTTATAAGGACAGACTATAAAGATATTTATAACAGTGCCCTTATAACCTCCAAAACATAGCCCACAAACAACCATGAAATGAATATGCTTGGAAGATTGCTGGGCTTAATCCAGTGCAAGCTGAAATCAATGGAAGGACGTCAGGGACACTGGACTGGCTCCAGGGTGTGCAAATTAAGAGCCCAGCATAGAAAGTGGCGATCCTGGCAAGCTTCCTACAGTGAGCCAAGCACAATCAGACACTGTCAGACTCTGCATGGGAATTCTCTACGGAAAATCCTTGGTAAGGCAGAAATTGCCTCACATTTGCACCATGATGAGCAACTTTTCAACAGCAAAGACACCAAACCACAACTAAGGCTTTCCATGAGATACAGTAGGTCTAGTGTGAGTCAGGCTTAGTACAATATCATCCCTGTCTTTGCAAATTCTGTTAAATTGTTTCCATTCTCGCACAACTGTTTCCAGTAAAGAGCATTTAACATAGAATAAAGGAAATAAAAAGGAAAAATTCAGTTGATTATCAGTAAAAACATAATGACACCTTTTACAAATGGCCCGGTGGCCTGCAGTGCTGAAACACTTGGGGTGTTTCAAACAGGACTGGACAAGGGAGAACTTCCACAGTTCTGTGTGCTTGTCACTGATTCCCAGGTACAAGGAGGCTGTGTCGCCTCCTGAGATTTCTGTTCTTCCACGGATACCTTCAGAAACAGTCACACAAAAAACATCCCTTTCTGGATCTCCTAAACATCTCTCTCTCTCCATCTGCAAAGGTAAATAACGATCCACCCCTTGGCTCTGTATGGCCTGCTGGAGCACAGCAGGTCATGCCTAGCCAGGAAAAAGGTTTCTTGCACATTTTCTTGGCTCTAATACTCTTCTCCTCCTGCCTCCGCCACAGCACACAAACACCACCGAAACAGAAGAGGAGAATTCCCTGGAATTAAGTGGCCTTTAGACCCGTGTTTGCATGGGGACAGAAGAAGAGGCTGTGTTACCTGAAGGGAGTTGCTGCCCTTGGTGTGTGCATGCAAGGAGCACGATGGCTTCCTGCTTCCCTGCGGAGGCAGCGCGAGGTGCCGGTGTAGACACGAGCGCTGAATAACATCCCCTGCTCGCTCTGACTCAGCACTGTTTCTCCTTTTGCTCTTTGTCTTCCCCTAACGTAAAAACATCACCAGGACAGACGTGAGATATTCATTGTGCAAGGGAAACAAAATGAAGGTCCATTAAAGGATGCTGATTTAATGGGCATATCAGTGATAAACAATATAAGCACAGGCGGGAACAGCCCTGCAGAGTGGTAAACTGCGGCGTATATACAAGAGAATTTGGTCTACAGTTAGGACACAGGGCAATATATCAGCAGTAAGAATTATCTGCCTTCTGAGACAAATTTAAGCTAAGCTATTCATTCTCCACTCTCTCCATTTAACATGACTAATAATGCTAATAGTCTAAGTTTCCTATGCACAGTAAAATGTGTGCATCACTGTCTTTAACTGTGTGTTTGCCAGAGAAAAATCAAGTACCAGTAAATCTCAAACAAATTATGAAACTTGGCTAAAAATCTTCAGTGGGCATTTAGCAATGTTACTCCACAAAAGTCCCTGTTTCCCTCAAGAAAATACAACTCATTATTAATGTTCTTCTTGATGACAACTACACTAGAGTCCTGGTAAACCTGGAAAAAATGTCTTTCCTTTCTAACAATCAGGCTGGACTATCTAGGTATCACAGTATGCTGCATTTCAATAGAGAGGAAGAGGGGAACCTACATAATGCATGAAATATGTGCTAGAACCTACAGTAGGTAAATTGATGGTCTTGACAATTAACAGTGTTCTTTTTGACCATGGGAAATAGATGCAGAAGCTTCCCTGGAGAGAGAAAATTTGTTGATTCTCAGCTGCCTTGGCCACCGTGGGCCATCCCTTCTCCCACCATTTCAGCACAAATATCTCAGTCATCCAGCTGAGGTGGATCAGAAATGAACTATAAATGGGGCAGGGATATTTCAGGTCTTCATTTGAAACATGTCGGAAAGTTCCCTCGCTTTAGTACTTCCTCTCGAAGCCGTGAGCAGGTTCCGAGCCTTGATCCCTGGCTTTGCCTTTGCATGTTTTCTTCATCAGAATAGCCTGCCGTTACAGGAAAAAATGACGAGGGGATTTGTTTACACTGTACTCGGGCTCCCTGCTCACCTGTCACGCGATTAGGTGGTTACATAAATGGCCCAAGGTGTCACGTTGCTCACGTGGGCACTGACCCTTGGCATACCCAGACAGCGTGACTGGCGTAGGTGGAGGGCCTGTTTGGGAGACGACTGCAGGATCGGCTGCACCATCTGCTGTTTTTTTTTTTTTTGCTTTTTGTTTTTTTCCATTTTCATGGGCACATTCATCACCTCGTCGCTATTTGAGGATAGAAAATTTCAGGCAGCAGTGATGCAGAGAGCTTCCAGGATCTGCCCCAAATCTGGCTGTAAATCTCAGTAACATTTCCACCACCTTCTGTTCTCCTGAGGACCAGCATAGAGGGCAATCATATCAGAAGTTCACCAGCTTGCTTTGTTCTTCAAAAGACAAATGTATGATGACCTTGCATAAGTCTTTTCACCCTCCAACCTTCCTGCCACACTTATCGGATTCAAAACCCCTAGAAATCAGAGAAAACTTTTTCCCAGACTTCAAAGTCAGCCCTTTTTCATCTATCCCTTTAAAACACTCCCAGTATTTTATGCAGCACAGTGTAGTCCATAAATCTGGTGCCATTGAAGTAAAGACCTCAAAGTGTTTTCCAGACATTTACTGCTCATGATAAGAAAGGCAAATATTATTCTACGGAGATCTGTGGCTCCTGGAACTGAGTATAAGTGAGGGGAAAGGATTTATCCAGGATCATACTCAGTTAGTATTGGGATTGAGATGTGAACCTTGCTCCATGTGGAGTGGATTAACACTTCCGTGGAACAAAAAAATCTTCTGACCACCAAAAATGAAACTTTTTTTTCTTCATTTTTGACAAACAACACAAAATTATGACAAATGTTGATCAAAATGAAAACAGATGTCACCTATTGCAAATTTTTATTGGGATAAAAGAATATTTCAAAAGCAAGCCTGCTGTCTTCCAATCACTTTGAAACTCTGGCCTGCGACGACAACTACTCCGTGCGTCTACAGAAGGTGAATTTAGACCGAAAGAAATCTCACTATTCATCAACTTGTCATGCGCTCCGGTTTCCCATCAGGTACTGGATCTAACTGGTCTGGTATATTATTTCCCAGAAAAGGAGTGGCGAAAGGGGGAGGGCAGCCACTGGCGTGTCCGTGGGGGATCTCGCAGAGCTGCGCGGTGACCTGATACCTCGCAGCTGTTTCAATGGACCGGCTCTCTTGCGCTCACAAACGACACACTGCACAACGCTCACGCTGTTGCTAACTCAAATATAGCTACAGAATGGCTGGGACTTAGGAAAAGGCAGGACGTGGGTTATTTGAAGATCGGTTACAACTCCTGAATATAAATTTAAGTCACAAACCCGTGTAGTACCTATCGGTAAGCTATGGAAAAGCAAAGTTTTAATTCTGCAGAAACTATGACAGCCACAGCTCTAAGATGTGCTCGAGCACGTGTTCACATGCTGATACTATAGGCTCTCTGACACAGGGCCTTTTCCTCTCTTCCATTTATTTAATGGTACTGAGTCTAGTACAATCTATGGCTACTTCTTCTTGGACCTCAAGGGTCTACCACAGTCCTGCCAGGAGCAACTAGCATATAGTTTTATTAACCACATTTGGTGGGATTGTAGTCCCGTGCAAGGATGATTTATTTCCAAAATGTAACATTTAACACTGATGATACTGGTTTCTTGAAAGGTTGTTCACAGTAATACTTGAAAGTGCACAGAAGATAATGTAAACTCACACTAAGTCAACTGCTTCACCTTATTTCACATCAGTTCAGTCAGTGATGCTTTCAGAAAGAATAAATCCGGGCTCGGTAACTTTCATAGGCATGAATGAAACAAAAAAGTAAGTGACATTGATTTAAGGGAAACCTACCACACACAAAAAGTATTCAAATTACCCTGATTGCATTAAGTATTGCATGATACGGTGAGAAAACCTTGGCGACTGAACCTGACCTCACAGATCAGCAGATTGGTCAACAACTTTGCAGCAATTTGTTTTAGTTATCAAGCAGCCAAAGCTAGCACCAGAAGAGTAGTTTTCTTCTTATCGTGCACCCTAAACAAAGCTCACACCTTACAAGCTAGCAGTTGCAGATAACTTTCTTCAATGAGGCAATACCTGGAATAGCTGAGCAGCAGATTTAGCTTTTAAAGACAGGGACTACCAGTGCCAATGTTAAGGCAGCCATTTCAATTATATGTGTCAGCATGCAAACACACTCCATACATTACCATCAGAAGCATCTTCCATCAAAATAAAAAGAAAATAAAAAGGAGGAAATAAATTCCGTAGAACATACAACTGATGAGCTACTTTTGCTCTGCTACCTTCTTTTCCGAACCTTGCAGGATTCTTCCTCCCGCTCCAGGAAATAAGCAACAAATAAGCAACAAAGGAAATAAGCAAAAAATCTACTTGTATAGATTTTTTTGGCAGCAGGGATCTCCCCATATTGCAGTAGATAAATCACCTGGCAATAAAGACAACATCAATCTCGTCTGACTTTCCTGGGTGTCCAAGAAAACTGTGTAGGTACGAATGTTGGTACTGAAGCTGGAGAATGTGCAGGTTTCTGGTATTTTCTCGTTTTCACACGCTGAACTCCCAGATGCCGTGTTTTGGCGCTGCCATGTCTTGGGAGCCAAAGCTGCAGTCTGGGTTGAGCAACCACTGTGGTGTGACCCTTGCTGAGCAGGGCTGGCTTCAGTCTAGTCACACGGGAAAACCCGGCTGTGGATAATTCCTGCCTGGGACATTTGCGTGGCAGTTTGTGTTGTGGCATTGTGTGGCCTCTCAAAATCATAGGGACTTTCAAAACACTGCCCTACAGGGTCTCTGCCAGGGGAAATTGCCCCTGACTCTCTGTGGTGGGATAAGGCAGTTACTGTTGCATCAGGTACCATTATAGGCCAAAACCAGTCATTAAAAATAGCCAGTGGCTTAGTCAGCAGCCTTCCCACTTGCCCCTACCTCCTAATACATTCTCTCAGCATTCTGGAAATAAATTGAGCTAGCCTATGACAATCAGTCACATCCTTTCATCAAGCAACAAAATCAGGGAAGTCATCAAGTGAAAGAGGATGATTTATATGTCTGTTTCTAACCCAGGAGCAAAGAACTTTTTTTTTTTTTTTTTTTTTTTTTTACCTCATAAGAACATAAAATCATTTCAGCACAAACACATCTAGATTTCTGCCAAGTCACAATTCTCACTTGAGATTTTCTCTCATTATTATAGGTTAAAAAGTGAAGAATAAACACTCTATAAATGTGTGTAGGTGTGTGTGTGCGTACACAAGGCAAGAGTCACACAGTTTGCTCTCAATTCCTAATAAAACTTTGTACAAAATGCTAGGTCAGAATAATGTTCAGGTTAAAAGTGGAGCTAAAAAAACTGGAAACTGCTACCTTTTATCAAAATTACCCTCTTAAAGTTTTGGTGGCTCCTGTGCACTCATTTTCTCCCTTGTATCTCTTATTTCCCTGTAAGAATCATCATTATTTATACGCATCATTATTTTACAATAAGAAAAAAGGCAACCACGATATAAAGGATAGAATAAAGGTGACATGAAATATAAACTACACAGAAATTAGCAACAGCTAATATGTTTACAGAAACTAAAATTAAACTGAGGACAAGCACTGGCAATGATGACAGGGAACCAGATAAGCCTTTCTGGCGCAAGGAGGGATTCACTGGGTTATTAGAAGACTGATAACATTTCGGGTCCATATGACCCAGCTGAACCTGGTCCAAATTCAGAGTGGTCAAAAGTTGGTACAATCAGATGTGCTCTTTAGTGACCGTAGACATGAGCCAGGGATTTCAATCAAATTCCTCTCAGAAGGCAGAAATGAGTCTCATCAGGCTGCTGTCCGAGAGGCTAAGAAGGCAAAGGCTTATTTGCCTTTTGCAGCCCGAGCTCATGCCTCCAGGGCAGTGGTAAGATAGGCTGCTGGGAAAAGGCAGAGTAGCTCACCTGAATAGGTATTATGGTCATATGGGTAAAAAAAATGGCCAAAATAAGAGCTAACTAGCCAAAACTAGCAGCCCAAAAGCAGCAGGAAAGCCTTGCAACAAAATGTGCTATTTTAAATACTAATTGTAGTGATTAGGCACCTGTTTATTAGTTTCTCTGAATTATGAAAATTTCAAGTAATTCTTGCAAAATGTTTCTGATCTCCTTCGGCTGGCAAGAGGGCTTTTTTTCAACTCTATGTTTTGCAAGTTCTTACCCTATGGGAGGATAATAACTATCCTCAGAGGATACTGCTTCTGCCCAAGCAGTACCTTTCCTGCTCATTTTTGGCCTTTACCTAGCTAAAGGAGCTGTCTGACCAGCCTACTGATTTTTGCACAGCCAAACATGCTTATTTATTTATACAGGGAAACTGTAGTAAACCCAACCGCTAGACAATAAAAATGAAGCCACTGAGAAAATGCATACATTTCTAATCAACTTAGAAGCCATTATTTCTCTCTCTTAGAAGACATTTACTAAATATGGCACTATCTCATTCAGCATTTATTGCCTTTCATTAACTCCAGATGTAACGTGAGATCTCTAAAAGCAAAAATAATGCTCCCTTCATCCCCCAAATGCTGGCGTTGCAAACTCGAGCACAGATTTACCAGCAAATTAAGCCTTTCTTACAGCACTGAGCAGTGCAGTGTGCAGTGCTGTGGCACAGTCATAGCTCTGCAGCGCTCTCTTTAGATCAAGGTCACGGCTGCCCTTAAACCTCTAAATCTGATGGGTTCAGTCATCCCGGAGTGAGAATTCAGCTCATGCTCTGCCGAGTGCGTGGGAAACACATCATACCTGCGTCTGTCTCTCAGGAGCAAATCTATTCGGAGAGCTGGAAGGAAGCAGGAGCTGTAAATATTTCTGCTGTTTGCTGAAGTCACGATGCACGCAGGGCTCCGGATGCATTTCAGACGCCCGTCGGCAAAACACGGGAGTACCATGTTCACTTGCCATGGAGTGACAGCTCCTTTGCGCCCCTCCTCAACTCGGCCAAAACCTGGTCAGGAAGCTAGTCAAGGAGAACTAAATTCACTGCCTAACAAATATAACCCAGTAAAGCCCGCTTGTGTCAGGCCCAGGGGAAGGTAGGTATATTCACTTGCAAATTATCCACCCTGATCAACCTATCTGGACTTTTTAACAACGTCCTGATTTATCCTATCTCTTGACTAAAATACTAACTGTAGGTGGCCGGTTCATTTTCATAGTTGTACATCCCTGTGTAAAAGATTTAAAATGAACAGCTGCCTTGTCTCTTGCTTCATACTTTAGTACCCATCCTGCCTCAAATACTGAAGTGCCAAGAGAAAAAAAGAGCAAGGTGAAGCAGGAACTTTGCATATGACTCTTCAGCCCACGGAAAACTAGAGGCAGGGCATGGCAAAAAGAAGTTTTGTGTACGTATGAATTTGAGTGAAACATATATCAGAATTTTAGAGGGAAATGTATACAAAAGCAGCTGATAATGAGATGCTGACAACGTTGCAAGATGCGGTCAAGTGCAGACACTACTGTGAACTGTCGTTTCCAGGATACTACGGCTGTAATACTGTGAAGCTGCACAACAGCAGTCTTAGCGAAAAAGCATCACAGATTAAGAGCAAAGACTTTTCCTGGAGATGTTTTGCAAAAATTCCTACAGCCTGTGACTTACCACCAGGACCCCCTGTTCAGACCCATTCCCAACAAAAAGCTGCTCCCAAAATGTGTTCCTCTAATTGGTTTGCTTTGGAAATGCAGAGTATGAAACTGAAGCTTCCCATCCCATGTCATTTAACAACTTACTTTGCTTCTCATGCCTTTCATATGCTTCCTTTTGATCCATGTTATATGATTCAGATCAAAATACACCTTCAGAAACGCTTTATGGAGTAAGCCCAGGAGCACCATTTTAAGTGCCATGGCTTTCAAGCTTCTCAGCAAGCTACTCTCTGGCTGTCTGCTGGCTCTCATTTATTTGGACATGTCACCACCTGGAAAAACAGTGAACTGAGCCAGTCTGTGCTCTGCTAGCTGCTCAGAGCACCAAGTGCCGTCAGCATGGTAAGAAGTGGGAGCCTCCATAGGGACAGCTCAGCTCCAACAGCCACCTTTGCCCAGACTTCCACAATGCTCCAGCTCTTTTCAATTTTCTTCTCCAAGAGCTGAAGCAGCAGCTCATGCAGATACCACTACACCCTATCTGGACTGTAGCTGGCTTAACTTACATCCTTTTGCCAGCTAGCCAGACAGCATTTGCATTTTCAAGCAATCACCTGTGGTGATTTCACAGAAAGAACAAGTATTATCTAGCACACTTCAATAGCATTAATTATAATATAAATCCCTTTCTCAGACTCGTTTGCTTCCTACCAGTCTCATACTGGCTCCTGACTCATACTCTCCCAAGATTTCCACTCTTCTTCCCTGCTGTGCGCTGAGTAGCAATTTGACGGACACTGGGGATTCCACCTGCAGGAGAGGCTTTCAAGCCTGTTGGCATGTCAACTGCCGCTGATCTTAGCGGTTCCTCTGGCAACTTCAAAAGGACAATCACTAGGGTTTTGTAAGAGGAATGCTGCTCCCAAGGTGACCACTATTGCTCTTGCCTTGGGACGACCTCTGAGGATGGGGGCGATGCAGCGACTCCAGGCACAGCTCCAGCACAAGCAGCAGCGCCAATGGACTAGGATCTCCTGCAGAACCAACCACGCTGTATTCCATGAAGAAAGTAAGGGGACTGCTAGGATTTTTTTTTTTCCTTTGTTTCTCTTGGAAACTCTTAGCCTGAACACTGTTTTTAGGACCAGGTGACAGAGCTCGAATTCCATAGGGCAGTACATAGTTCAGGCCAATGCCAAAATCTATCCAAAGGCAAAAACAAAATTCCACTTGTGAGCCTGGCATTTTCTTGTGGCAGCAGTTTGTTTGCTGCTTCCAGAGTTACAAGTGCACATTAGTGATCAAATGCTGTGGACCACTTAGCAACCACCACAAACCTATTCTGTGCTCTACATTTATTTTGTCCCCGTTGGGCTCTTACGGCCTAGCTGTTATTAAGATATGAGTAATCCACTCTGGGGACTCTGCGGAGCTTGTGTGGGTCAGTTCCAGACAGTTTTGCACTAAAGGAGAGCAGTATCAATCATGGAAAAAGACTCAAATCTAACCAGCAAACTTAAGGGGCATCATCACAAACCTTCTCCTTCTATCCAGTAGGACTTGTGGTTATGCACCAATGATTAGTCACCTTCCCATCCCTACAGGGTGACAGCAATAGGCATTTCCACCTACCTTAAAAGAGTACTGGAATGTAAATATATCCATCCAAGTATGATTCAGACTGGCCATAGGTTGGAAAATGCAAACCCTGCACATTGTCACCTCTGAACAAAACAAGCTGGATGAGGAGAACTGCATTTAGACAAGCATGGCGACATCCCATTTTACTTTAAATTAGCTGGAAAGATTTGGACCACAGCTTCAGAAGTAAGACAGCTGGATTTTCTTGTCCGACAACCAAACTTGCCTGCAGACAAGTGATCAAAAGAATATTTTTTTCTGCTTCTGGGACATTTATTTTTTTATTCATTGAACTAACTGCGGTAGTATCTGCAATTGTTGCCTCAAAGATAGTTCTTAATTCTTTGATCCCCAAGTACAGATCTTCAACAGAGATTTTTGACACATTTCTTCATTGCCTTTGGTAACAGAATGACTTTAATCCTGTGCTTATGCACAGAAAACATCCTGAAATTCTGATAGATGTCTATGAAAAGTGATGGCCCTTGCTCCAGTGTCAATGTAACACATATTCCTTCCAATTTCTTTTCCTAATCCAAACGCCTAAGGGGAGGGTAAAACCTACCACCTTGGGCAATGGGTTTAAATCTTTTGTTTAGGTCCTGGGCTGAATCAGTTCTACGGATGTAGTTTTCCACCTGACATCTAGCAGGCCTACCTACAATAAGGTAAAGAAACAAAAAACAGGTGGAAGAAGAAACAGAAAAGGTAACACGAAGAAAAGGGGAAAGGTAGAAAGAGCAAAGGAAGTACCAATTAGAGAAGAAAAACGACTGTTCAGCTGATAGTTTTGCTGCATTTGATATGTATTTCAACCTGTGCATTCTGCAACACGTACACCATGAGTGCAGTGCTTGGTCTGTTTGATTGCCCCATCTCTGTCAAAGGTGAGATACCACTTCCCTTCCTAGTCTAACACAGTATTTATAAAAAGAGGCATGACTAAGCAATCATTAGGAAAGAAAATCTCTCCGGAAGAGATGGAAAGTTCTTTAGAAAGCAGATTACAGATGTCTCATGAGAGACATCATTCCAGAGTCCAAGCACTTAATACTTTACATATCCCCATCACAATAACCTGCACTGCTTTCGCTCTTTTTATGAGAACTAGAAAGCAGAGGAGAGCTAATCTTTATATATTCTTCTAAAAAGCATACAGCCAGTTTTAAAATAATCCTGCAGCATGCATGCAACATGATGGCTATAAATAACAAGGTGAAAGTCTGTAAATGGTATTCATGTCTACAGTCACACATTAGTTATGAAATGAACGTAAACCATGATGTATCTGACCTCCTAGCATTAGCTTTTTAAAAAGTCTGAGGCATCTGAAATGCAGGTAAGGAAATGAAAGTTTCTTCCCTTTCTGCCCTTGAGTAGGATGTGCAGACAATTCTGAGAATAGCATAAGTCACCTCTATGCATCCTTAGGGAGCTAGAAGTATTTAAAAATGTGACATCTTTCACTTAAAAGAGGCAGGTTTGGTAGTCAGGCTGATGCGAATGTGAGGTTGCAAATGTATCACACTCTTTGTTCCCTTTCTGTCTTGACACAAGCCTGGGATGTTTTGCACTTGATAAATCCTTTTTCTTTAAATCACAGCCCCTCTCTGTAATGTATCACAGTGTCAGTGGCTGATTGCTAGGTGAAGATTAACTGTTGAACCCTTGTTGGATTGCTAAAGTGAACTAGACAGATACTAGATAGCTGCCAGTCTGTAAGAGCTCATCAAAACAGTGTCTGCCCAAGATACTCTTTTCTGATATTCTTTGCCTGGTAAAGTTCTGTCCTTCATCTTTCAAATTTATCCTCTCCCTTCTCCCCTTGGCTCAGATGATATCCCTCCCTCTCTTCACAAAATGCTTGTTTCTCTTAACCACAACCCCAATCTGACCATCCTGTCATGCACTCGGACTGCCCAGAGGGACTCTTTAGGAGTGAGACTGGTTTCTTTTTCTGACTTATTAAAATGTGCCTTCCAAAGTGCTGGGACCCCATGGAATTGTCCCATGAACCTGGATCCGGATTGGCATCAGTAACCACTTCACTGAAGGAGCAAAGATTTTTATAGTCATAAAACTGTTCAACCTGCAATCAGGAAGAGATCTGCTCTGTCTTCCTGGTCCTCTGTTGCATCTTGGACATGTGATCGGCCTGACTCCCTGGGTGATCACTGAACTCCCCTCAACCTCCATTACCTTGAACTTCTTCCACTATCACAAATTTTGCTATTTCTTTAAAAAGCACTGTGCCCAGAAAAGGGCAGTTTCCACAGGAGCTAATTCTCCAGCATATCCTTTGGAGGAAACCATACCAAGCGCTCCAGAAAGCCAGGAGCCCAGTAGCAACTGTTTAACTCAAATCGCTTGCAACAACTTTGGCATTTCTGGCATAACAACAGCTGCAAGTTGCAGAACATAGAAAAAAAATGTGTTTGCATGGGTGGACAGTACAAGAAGACAAGAAGGCTGTTAGATCTTCCTTCCTCAGAAGGCCCTAGTTGCCAAGTAAACTTACACATTCAGAAAATGAACCGAAAACAGGTCTTCCTCAGTCTGTCTGATAGGCAATCATACGTATCAGTCTACAATTAGAATAAAGCAGCGCAACCACAGAGATGGGTAAACACCACCATTTCACTACTTTTGGTCAATCAGAAGAGACTATCACTTGGACAGTTACATAACCACCTGGGCAAGCATGTAAGAATCAACTCCCTTCCCCACTCAACAGCCCCTACATTTATGATCCTCTTCAGTCTGACAAACCACAATGACTCGCAGTTTCTCATCTGGAATGATCTTCAACTGAAGATGTTAATAGGAATTTTGGAGTGGAGGAATGAACTCCAGAGCCCAGCCTTGCTGCCGTCTACAGTTTTACATTGCAATATTTTGTCTCAAAATACAACTCGTCTTTTCATGAGGAAAAAGCTTCTAAATGGCAACTTCTTGCCCCTCCATGCAGCACTGAGGCCTGCAAGCCACTCAGCTCAAGGGGTCTCACAGTGATATAAGCTTTTACCAAGAGTGGACACAGCCATGGCAAGCACATGGGCACTGCACAGCTGTGTGGCTGTGGTCAGATAACCTGACCCAGCCGCCCCTTCCACATCAGGTCAGGTGAGAGGAGCAGAGACGTGACCAGGAGCTGCCCGTAAGAGAAGGGCCCAAGAGCTATCTGCAGCTGTTCAGAGAGCTGCTCTGCTCTGTCTGATTGGCAGAGGTCAAGGAGCTGGAGCAGGAGCTGGGAAACTCTGAAATCCAGTGCTGGTGTTACATTTTTCACTCGGTACTGGACCATGACTCAAAAAAATCAAAAAAAAAAAAAATGAGTTGGTCTATTGGAAGATAAAGCACCAGTTTCCACAATAAATAGCTATAACGGATATAGATGAAGGCATGTTACACAGACAAATATGGAAGAATATAAATAACCTCCATTGACAACATTCAGCATTTACTTACATGGCTGCATCCTGTTGTCCTTCACCGTCTCTAAAATAACGGCTTATTCACTCAACCCTCTCAGGGACAAGGCAGTGCCATTCTCCTCCATTTCGTAAGTCAGAAGCCAAAGCAGGGTGAGAGATGATTGGCCCCAGGTCACACATGAAGTTCGTGATAACGAAGAGTCAAAATTACAGCACTTTCTGTTGCTACTGCATTCCTTGGTCAGTCTTCAAGCCACAGCATTTGTTCAGCAAATCAACCCCAAACCTTCAACCTTGAAAAAAGAATTAATGTACTATTAGCAAAAGAGACATTCTTAAATACACACCCTGTCTCTGTGACATAGATTGTATACTTCTGTAGAACTCTGTAGAGCTGTGCTCCTGCAGCAACACCAGTAAAGAGATTTTTAGATTTCTACTGAAAGGTACATTCTCTGTATTGAAGTAACAGACCCGGAAAATTTATCTGTTTTAGAAACAATGAAAATGTGAAAGAAAAATCAGGTATCAAAGATTCGTCTTAATTGATCCTTTTATGTTAGAAGCTAAAACATCAGCTACTGTTAATTGGTATATTTCCATGAAGGTCAACACAACAAACACATGCACACTCAAGATGTGACCATCTTGTGTATGTGTAAAACCACTTCTATGAGTCTCATCACTCTATACTTTCTTCCCTGCATCGTATTAAATATCTGAAAAGCAGCTGTATCTCAAGTTGATATGTCTCTACTTTCACACCAGTCATTCAGCTACTCATTATGGGAGAACAAAAAAAAGGTATCCTGCTTTAAGAACAGCAGCAGTGTTACGGAGAGGGCAGCTCTCTCTTTTTCCACGCCAGATATGTTTCCATTGCACCACAATGAGCTTTGAGCCTAACTCTGTGCCCAAGAGAACGGTTCTGTCTCCCCAGTGCCCTAAGACTTCCCCTACTCTGGCAATGAAAAAATCAGGGCATCAGCTGCTCTGGAAGCTCTTCCCTGGGAACGTAACTGAAAGCACCCTAATGCCTAGCATGGAGGACATTAGGAAGCCATTAGCAGGAGGAACTCTGGGAATGGAATGGATAAAAGTCATTAGACAACAGGTGAGAAGAAATGTTTTCCACTACTTGTCCCCAAGGAGATTTCCCCCCAAGCAACTTCCACTCTTTCTTGCAGCTCTGTGGAGCAGAATTACGGCATAGCTCTGATGAACTGCAGCTACACCTGCATTTGCTAGAAGCATGAGCTGAAATAAGGTTTCATACTATGAACTTTTATTAAATCCTCTTACTAATGTAAATCATATGCAAAATAGCCCAAGCAATTTCATTGGGATGTTTATGTGCATTTGAACAGCTGTGCTACCATAACAGCTCTTTCATCTGCAAGATACAAGCTATTCAAGACATGTCATTCCCTGTGTCTTGAATTTGTAGAGACTTGGGAACAAAATATTCCTGCATGGAAAACTGCTACTATTCGTTTAATTCATGGCATTGGAGAAATCCTGGAAAGGAAGGACTATCTTCTGATTAAGGTAATAGAAAAGGTTTAAGAACAGAAACCAAGCTTTTTCCATGGTTTTCAAGATGCTGCTCTTTGTCTATAAAATAGGAAGAACTGTTCTTCCTCCCGAAACAGAGCACTGATGTCATTTGTAGTCTTCAGACTGCACTGTAGATGTTATTAAACATTATTACGTGCTACTAATAAAGCTGATTTTATTGTGGTGACAGGTGCAATCAATGAACAGAGCCACATTTCCAAGACATAGGAAAGATGAGAAAAAGGAAAATCTGTATCAGACTGAAGATCCCTGAGGAAAACAAACATTTCACAAATGGTTGAAGACTACCAGTCCATTGGTTGCAAATGGGTTATGGATTCTGGAAAACTGTGAAGAAGCCAAAGCAGTTGGGTAAATGTGACTGGCCAGAGTGTGGAAGGTACATCCTCTCAAAAAGCAGCACAGAGAATGCCACCAAGAACATTTTGGTGACGCATCAAACTAAATTCTTCTTCTCTGCTAGTCAAGTCCAAGGCCAAAAAGAAAAAGCATATAAACCTTCTTCATCTGCAAAACAAACTATGTAAAGATAGAAGTAGCAAATCAATGAAGTAATGACTCCTAAGAATAATATGAGAAATATATTAGCACAGAAAGGCTAATAAAGTAGCTGTAGCCACAGCTTTCCTGCAACTGTTAAAAAATGGGAAGGTCACCTTAATGAACTAGAAAAGCATGTAAAAAATGGCAAAAAATAGCTTCATAAACTGAAGTATCTTGAGCAGCCTGGGAAGTTAGGCATCGGTTTATGTTTTCTCTGCCATGTTCCAGTTCACAACTTTGCCTGTAAAGTGAATAACTGAAAATTATTCTGGCAGATATTATGAGCTGGTGAGGTCTGAAATGTACCATGAGCAGCTGCCTGCTCAGCTGCAGTTTTCACTGACACACAAACCCCCCTAGCTACTTAGGTAGCCACTGACTTCAGTCTTGGTCTCTATGTGCTACATAACTACTTTTTAAAGGAATTAAAATGTCACTGACATAACACTATGGCTGGAAGAGTCTTCAATATCCTATTGGATTATGCTTCTCTTCACCCCTTAGATACATTAAACCATCCAGATATTACTGCAAAGTAATGTAGCTAAAATTTCATTTAAGAACAAATTAAATCATTTTAAAATGAGGCTCTGACTCTTAAAATGGTGGAAATTTGGGAAAAATTAGCTTAACATTTGGCTTGCTTGTTTGAGTAGATCAGTCACGGTTAAAACTGTACCTTAACAGAGTCTGTGATCCACTGTATGGAACGGGCAGAACTCACAGAGGTTGGAAATATGGCTAGCATTTGCACAGTGCTAGGGAAAAGCAAAGACATCCAACTGCAGATAAATCGTTACAAAAACACCTGGCCAGATGCTAAACACATGGTGGTCCCGGATAGCAGTAGGATACAGACTGCCATCACCCACATGGTACTAATTGCCATTTATTTAACTTAGGCTAGTGAAAAGCAACATAGCCTAAGGTGTTATATATTGGACCAACTTCCCCTGAAAACAATCCTGACAGACCTTTCCAAAGTTAGATTAAGTGGGAGAGCTGCATAGAAGGAGCATCTATTATTAACACAGTCACTTTGGACAATTGGCAAGCAATGCCCTGCTAAGGCCAAGATGTGAATTTGGAGCTTTTGATCACACTGGCAAAAGGTTCTCTTCCCTACTTGGGATTTGGTCTTCAGGAAAGAGCAATCCTGGAACCTGCTCATGCACTGTCTGTGTTTACTTTCAAAAAAAGAGGGGAAGCTGACCTTGCCGGCACAGAGGACCAAAGGGCAGGCTCATGAAGTCCCCTGGCACATTTACAATCAGCATGCCTGTTGTTTACAGCTTTCTTTTCAAATTTAGAAACAGGGCCTTTTCTCTTCTCACTTGTTCCTGGCTGCAGAAAGGTCTCCAGCTATTTACGTATGTTGCAGAGGTGCCAAAAGACACACAACGCGGCTGGCAGCTTCCAGGGAGCCTGGCTCCAGTAACACTGCAACTATGCAGAGTTTTGGAAGCTACTTGTTTCCAGAAAATCTTTTTTTTTTTTTTTTTTTTACTGAATTAGATCCTTTCAGTGCCAACATGGAGATGGCAAGAAGTAGGTGGGAGTGAACTTGGAAATGGACTGCCATGTCCGGGAATATTTAGAAATGAGCTTGGAAAAATCTTTTTTTTTTTTTTTTTTCTGGGTACACTTTGATCCGAGAACTTTTATATATATATACCCGCTTCCTGATTTTATTTTAAACTTCAGGATTAAAAACGGTGCAGAATGCCTTCACTTCCTTGATAGCCTGTTAACAACTCCTATATTTATTATCAATGCATGAGCTGGCTCAGATCAAATACAAGCTTTTCAACCGATCACATAAAATGTGAGGTGCACTACAGCTTGGTAAACAGTGCAATTATTATGCCTTTTTTTATGTCTACTGCATCTTGAAATCTCTGGCAGCAAATATAGATCAGGAGTCATTTTTTATTTTGTCAAGCAAAGACAAGTAGCTTCAATTCATGCTGGCTTTATTTTTTTCTCCAACAAATGGAGAAATATTAGCTTTTTTCCAAAGATGAAAAATAAGATGAACATTTTTAGTAATATTGAAAATTTAACCCCAATCTAATTTTTCACCTTCCTTCCTCCCTCCTTTCTTTTTCTTTTTAGATTGGGAAGAGCAAAGAAATGATATGACAGAACTAAGTCATAACTTGTTTGCAATGCTTGCCTTTCCATGTGTTTCTTAAAAACTCTACAAATTAAAGAGAAACTGAAATAACTGAGGAAAGCATTCTTTTTTCCATTCTCCTTCACTACTGTATATAGTGTTTTTCTGCAAACTTTCCCATGGTTACCTCTCAGTTACAGTGAAACACTTTTGTTCCTTGTTGTTTTTAGGAAACCTCCATTAGAAGCCATGCAGAGCGACAATGAAGCATTGCTAACACATCAGCCATGCACCGTTTGATTCAGCACCCTTTTTTGTGTTTATGTTTTAGTGCCTTTGAATGTCACATTATTCTTCAGTTCAAAGGAGGTAGGACTACTTTGATTACTGTTTTACTCCCCTCCAATGCTGCCTTCTTTTCCGGTTTCCCCCTTATATATATATTTCCCCATCATATGCTGTATGTCCTTCTCATTCAGATCCCCTTTCCGTGTTGGTCCTGGCTTTCTCTCCAAGCAGAATCCTTCACACCGGCACCGAGACGGCCTCCTCTCGGAGCAGACCCTGCTCAGCTGCAGACCAGCCTTCAAGGCACTGCTCTTCCCAATCCCACGCACGCTGCTCCTTGATACGGCGCTCGGCCACGACGGTGGAGCTCCAAGAGGGGAAGGAGATGAGCCACTCTCGGGCCCGGCAGCTGCTTCGGCCAGTCACGATGCTGATATGCAAAGCTCAGTTGGGGAGCGGATGGGTATTTTAAGCACCACAAATGTGCAGTTGGGAAGCAGCCCAGCAAGCACCCCAGAAACCAGCTGCAAGGGATGACATAGAGCCACGCATACACTTCAGTAACCGAGCGTGGTTAAGTATTTCGTAGCACAGTCTCCAGCACGGACACAGGCTCTCCAAGCCATGATGGAGCTGTATCTCATATGGACAGCTCCATAAGTACTTGCGGGTTCTCTCCGAGCAGCAGAAGAATATGGGATATTAAAGGAATATGTTCAGGAGTATGGAAAATTGGTTCACTGGGGAACCAGAAAGCACCGAGGTGGATTGTGGGGGAGAGAGAGGCTACGCAAGGAAGGAGCGATGAAGGCGAGAGAAAAGGCGATTCAGGGCTAGCAATCACTCTGAGGAAAACCCATGCACACCCCCTAAAGGCAGAGTCCCCTCGTGCTACTGCGCTTCCGGGCGTAAAAGCCGGGGCATATTCTCCAGAAAGCCTGAGAACGGCTCAGTATGCTTAAGGCTCTGACTGAAAATGTGAGTCATCAACCCCCAGGATGACTCATGGCCTCACTCCTCCACCCTGAGCGGCAAATGAAAATATAGATGAAGAGGAAGGTCGAGCTGAGGACAGTACTACGAGCCAGGGAATTTCTCAGCCTCTCACTATGTCAATGCTCATATCATGAATCTTTTCACATTCAGCAGTTGGTGGCTGAGGAGGAGACAGCAGCGACCATCTGGGGACGGAGAGGGGGCTGTTGTCCTTTCTCATGTTGCCTGCCAGGGAGGGAAACATTTTTGGCAACAGAAATAAGCACCTGAGAGACAGAGGAAGGGAAACCAGTACTCAGTATCTAGCTAGCAGGTGAATTAGGAAGGTGGAGGGAAAACATCACCTGTGGTTTCCTACCTCTTGGCTAATTAGGCTGCAGGCTATGGCCCCGCGGAGGGTGACAACACTGCACAGCTTTGCGGGCTGAAGCCCCGGCCTCACGGAGTCGCTGGCAGCCCGGCTGCGCACGGCTGCTCTCCACCACGGCTTTGCTGCAGTGGGATGTGGAGGAAGGGCAGAGGCTCCACGCGTAGGTCCGACGCAGAGGGGCCCCGGCGCTGTAGGGGTGCTGGAGCTGAGCTATCGGACAGCAGCTTGGAACCGCCATGTAGCCAGGCCCGAGCACCTTGCACGGGGTTGTTCAGCCGCTGCATTCTCAACTATGACAGCACTTGTATCATATTTATTCCCACCACCTTTGCTTAAGTGCATATTTATTGGGAAGGGAGGCTAAGGCACTTTGCTTGTGAAACATTAATACTAATGTATTAATATGCCAGATTGGCATGCGTTCCCATATCCTATCAGGTTGCTATCGCTTCTCACATCCCATCTAGTTCAATGCTAAATCCTCCCTTGTTTCGTGATTATATTTGTTTGGACTATGATTTAGGTGGGGCAGTACCACTTAGCTCTTGGGTACCGTTTTGCCCAGCAAGGTCTCCATTTCCTCTGGGTCTTGGACCTAACAGGGAGATAGCATTTAATCACTCACATGCTGTCTGAAGGCGTATCACAGAGTCGGTTTTCTTTCTACTGAATCTTTTGCTGGAGTCTTCGGGACACTAACTGAATTATAAGTAATCTCTTCTCATGGCAATAGGGTCATGCAGTAGCACATATAAAAATCATTAACGCAAATCTCAGCAGCAACTTTTCAACAGTTTTTCCCGGGCCAGTGAAATTCAGCATTAACTCTAAGCGCAGCGAAGTGTTCACTTCAAGTGCTTCGTCTTCTCCAATTACTTTCAACAAGGAATCCCCTTCTATTTCTGCTTCTTTCTAGTAGTGGCCCTCCAGCTAAAACAGCATCTTTTCTTTCCCCTTTTTTAATCAGAAAATTGCCCAGAACATTGGGCAAGGGATGTCAAAATAGATATACTTTTGCAGATACATTTAACATTCACATATATGAATGAATGCTGAAATCCGACTGTGCTTTATGGGTACCAGACAAGTCAGACCGGAGCTCAGCTTGTCTTTGTGCCAGTCATTCCTGGCCACAGCATGCAGCAAACCTCACCGGCTTCTGCACGGGCCCATGTACAGCAACAGCTACTGATTGCAGGGTTGCTTCTTCCCAGCAACTAGTTCTGCTTCGCTGCATGCACCAGGTTTTGCTTTTCAGAGTTGCTGCCCTGCTCTCCACTTCCATGCATATTTGTTTTTCACTCCCTGCCAGGTCCTTGCTAGATACCGGCTCAAAGGAGTGATCAAAAACTATCAGTGGCAACTCATGAGATGCACGGAAGCTCAGGCAGGAAACAGATGCAAAGGGAACACAGGCCTCTTTCCAGTCTAGGACACTGTCATACGTAGAGGAATATTCCTCTTCCCAAGGACTATCCCCTCCTAATATCTGAATGCTTTCCTGAATGTTTTAATACACTCTGGACATCTTGCAGAGAATCTGGGGAATCAAGATGTTTCGAAGGCTATGATTTTCTTTCCTTGCTATTGCTGCTTTGTTCTAAATCCTCTCCTCAGGTCACGCTCCTTGGCTTGTAACGGTATGATTTTCTCTATAGCAACTGACCTATCTGCTTGGAAAAAATAGGACACAAGGTGCTAGAAGAGGCAAATCACCTATCTAGGCAGTACATGGTATTCTGCATCAGATAAATGGTTCCTCCCGTACAGTTTTCTGTCTGTGAAAACTGCTCTGATGCCACACAGGCACTCTGCTTGTTTAGCCTAGCCAAAGAAAGGCTGGCACACGATATGATTATGCCAGCTATATTTATAGATTTGATACATCAGGGAGGAAGAAGCACTAATGAAGATCAATGGCACAAGAACAAATGAGAATAAATGGGCTACAATAAAATTAGGTTGGAAATTAGAAAACGCTTCTACCTGCGGTGCGCTGAAACAGCCTTTCAGGAGGAGTATGGGGCCAAAGATCAGCTATTTTTAAGAAAGAAAAGGACCTGTTTAGAGAAGCTGTAGCATTGTGTGACTTGATGGTTACAGCAACAGGGCATCATTTCAGGAATCTTCTGGTCCTGCATATCTGTCTTTCTACAGCACTTATGTTTCTCCAAAACCAGGCTCCCACGGGGCTTTTGGGATACAGAGTGAAGGCTGCCTCCGGGTTCTGCCGTTTTTGAACAATTTTTTTTGCAACATTGTTCAAGGTGCAGATTCCAGAGACTTGAATAAAGAGACAAACAGTGGCTTGTGCAGCCAAACCGACCTGATGTTTGTCCAAAAGGTGCCTCCCGATTCCCTCAGGAACTACGACCCCATGACTCTCACGACCCAAGAGGCAGGCTGAAGTGAACTGCGAGTCACTGAACGCCCGCTTACCTTCGGCCTCCGCTCCCCTGCACGCGCAGCGCACGCGGGGCTGAACGCCGGCTGTCCCAGCACCTCAGCCGTGCCGTGCAGACGCGGCAGGGCCGCGAGCCCCCCAGCGGCGCGCGCGGCTCCCGCTCCCGCTGCCGGTCCCGCTCCGGGTTCGGGTGCGCTCCGGCACCGCGCAGGGCGGGAGCGCATTGCTCCCGGGAGCCGCTGCGCCGCCGCATCCCCCCAGGCAGCCGGGTGCCAAGCGAGCGAGAGCCACGGGGCACCCGCAAGCTTCCTCGTTTCCCAGCCCGGCGCATCGCCTCGCTCGGCAGGCAGTGTCATCCTGCCTTGCAGACCTTGCCAAGCTGGTATCAAGCCAGCTTTGGGAAGAAGGGAAGGGCGCCCCTTCTGTATACGGGGCTCCGCACCCGTTTCTGCGCGTCGCCCAGGGGGCCGCACGCGCTGCCCGGGCCCGGCGTGAGCGCCCGGGCGCTGCGCAGCCCCCTCCCGGCGGCACCGGGCGGCGCAGCGCCCTGCCCGCCTACGCCCACGAAGCCAAGATAACCACGGCAATCCATACCAAAAAAAAAAAAGAAAAATTCAGGAGTCCAGCCCTGCACAACCCCCCTTCCCCCCCCGCCCCGTTATCATCGCTGCCTGCCCGGAGGGGGAAAGCCCAGCGAGGCGCTGGGCGCTGCTTCTATTCCTGCCTCTGGGACTGCAGAGCACCTCGTGGTTTAGCCAGTTACTTGCTGAAATCTGACTTTCAGAGCACTAAATATAGGAAATGTGCACTCTGCAGCGGCTAAATTTAGCTTTGCTGCGTTGGGAGGGGAGGTACCTCGTTGCTGAAGGCAGGGAAGCAAAACCACTGCAGGCAGGGAAGCCGCATGATGCGGCAGCAGCCTCTGCCCTACTGTTCCAGCAGGGAAGCTACTGAACGTCTAGCTCTGATTGTGATCCTTTCTTCAAATCTTTTTAAGCAGATTTGTTCTACATTCTGGTGAGGTCTTCTGGCACCGAGCTGTTCAGCTTTTCTGGGAGAAATGCCATACCTCCATGTTATCCCAGGAAAATGCTTAGGAATATTGCTTATTTCAATCATGGAGAGGCTACACTTTCAGTGCTGCAGGCAGCTGAGCCTACTGCTGCTGCCACCACAGAAAACCTTACAGAAAGACCCTCACATGCTGCAAATCCCAACTCCGGGAACAGCCGGGGCAGGTCCTCAGGACCGTGGATCGCTGTGGAGAGAGCAGGCCTGGCTGCCTGTCCTGTAGCCTACAATGGTCTGGCAGGCCGCTTACAAACAATTGAGTCACACCAAAATTTTGGGTTCTGGTCCTTGGAGCCAGTGTAGCCATAACCCACACCTGGAGGGGCCGGAGGAGGAGAGTGCTCCCGGAAAGGCCACAACCACCAGCTGGGTGTAACTACAGGATTTGGAAATTCAGGATGCTCGTCCGCTCGCTCGGCTTACACATTTGTTTGGCTTTTGGTGTGGGAACCAAGCCGCCATGGACGCACATGCAGAAGGCCTTTGGGCAGTCAGAGGGCCTTACAAAAACGCCTTGACCTATTTATGAGGGAAAAAAAGGGGAAGCAATTGCCAAATATCAACTTCTCACAATAAAATTAGAAAGAACATGGAAAGGAAGGGAATCCCTACAGGACAATCTCTCTACTTTGGGCATTTTGTGAGCACTCAGTGTTTTTCACTTTGGTCCCTAAGAGAATGAGGGTAGGTCATCTCAATTCTTCCTTCATGCCTCTCATGACCCTGATATTCTTTCTATGTTCTGAATATTTCAATTAGTCTCATAAAAGATGTTACCATTTCCTTCAAAAGCCTCTGCCCTCTCTCATGACCAAAGGGCCATGAACACCAACCAGAGAAGTGAAACGTTAGAGGGGGAGCCATCACATGGTAGTTACTCACAGCTACGTAACAGGGCCAGTGACAACACAGCTGGAAAGAAGCCTAATGACATATGCAAGATACACAGATTACCCCGTAGATTAATGTTAACAAAACAAACAAAGAAGCAAAAACCCAAAGCACATGACTATGTAGAATAAGATATTCAGGGCAAAAAAAAGGATAAAACTGAGTGCATGGAGCCAGCTCTCCAGGAGTGCCCTTGTTCACAGGCTTGTATCAAGAACTCTGTTAGTGTCGTGTAGCAATTCAGCTGCTCCTAACACTACAGGCAGCGATTTTCAGTCCTCCGCACTTTCAAAAGGCAAGGGGTATTTCATCCCTGGGCCTGCCCTACCTAAGCTCAGTAGGCAGCCTTGAAGAGGGTCGTATCCATTTGATGTTGACACTGTAAAACAGGGATAATATTCCTCTCACATGCTGCTCTGTGTTTTTGCTAATCATTACTCATGCTCTCGGTGTTTATTCTTAATTTTCACCTTGTTGGATTTAAGCCTTAATAATGATATTTCTCCTTTTGGGTTTAACACTTCTCATCCTTACAAACATTAGCATGTACCCCCCCTTTTAGTGGTCATGTGGGTGAATATACTAATTTAATCTTTAAATCACTATCCGCTGAGAGAGAGAGAAGTTTGGGGAATATAACTGAGAAGCCTAACTTCTTTTCTGGGGCAAAATAGGGTGTTGACTAGTTTTGCCTTCTCCACGAACATTTTTGAGTTCTTCACAACCTTCAGCATTCCAAGTTATTCCCCCCCCCCTTTTTTTTTCTCCTATTCCTCACTGCTGTGTGGGGGCAATAAAGGTACTCATAAAGAAACACAGGGGAAGCCAAATCTTGGCTCACGTCAGCATTGATCACAGAAGCTTTCATAAAGAAATTCACTGAAAAGAAACGTATGCACTACCTGCCTGCCAACTCTGACACACGGAGTGAAGGGAAAAACAGGCTCAGAGGACTTCCATCCTGTAAATATCTGCTCTGTGCTATTAAAAAGAGCTATTAATGTTTCATATTTAACTATGATTTCAGGAAAGCCACACAGAGGAATTATCATCCTTATCTAAAAATATCTCTATAAAGCTCATATGTAAAAAATATAATGTCTACAGGCTACATAAATAAATGTTTATATGGTTTGAGAGACCTACAGCATATCATGACATCATCTGACGAAATGATCACTCTGTCATCATTTTGAGGGTTCTTCTTTTGAGCACAGTTTTGGGTCCCTATTTGATATGGACTTTTCAGCTTATTTACTTAGGTTGTAGGCACACCTTTCACAGAAACTTGTTCTGTTACATATTCGTCTACCTGCCACAATGGGGCTTGTTGCGAGGCTGGAGTTCCTAGATCTTACTGTGATAGCAAAGAGAATTTGTTCCTATGGCCAAGAATAGCTTTCTCAAAGCTATCATTTGAACTGATGATTACATTCACATGTGGCCAGTATCTCCAAATAACTGATGAAGCCACAGACAGATGTGGAAAATATACGTAATCCAATTAAAGGATCACCTACATTGACATAAGTTGAATATGGGAAAAGATGTAATCAGGTAGTCAACACCCATTTTAGGCTTATACAGCTAGTGTCATCTCCTTTGGAATCAGAAGGGAAAGGTTGACTCTACCTTCGGTAGAAGTCAAGAAATCAAGACATGTAGAAGACCTTACGAAAAAGAAATCAGATCTTTAGAAGACCTTCTTGTCCATGAACTAGCTAATTGCTAGACAAAATAGTAGAAGCAAACTTCAAACAGAAATTCTTTGCCCCAGGATTATGAGGAGGATGAAAAGAAAGGAAGTCAATATAGGACCACATATCTATCTTGAATATTCTGTCAGCATTCAGCCTTTTATTCTGAAGATAATTCACATAATCTGACAGCAGCCTAACCCCAATGATCTTGCTGAGGCCAAGACTATGATGAACTACTGTTACAGTATATATAGCATGCTAATGCTATATATAGCATGTTAATGAGCAGAGGGTGGTAGGTACAGTCATAATCCTATTAAATTAGTGGTTCACAATTCAAGCAATGAAGACAAATGCTGTGAAACGTTCTTCACATATATCCAGGGAATATTCCAAATATTCTATACCTACATCTACCTTTTGTTTTTATCTTATATAAGCTTATATATATTTTTGCCCAGCTTATATATATTTTTCACTCCAACTTTTAGCAATGGCAGATGATCTGAAGAAACCATCTCTTCAGGGAAAGAGATCCTCTGCAGAGGAAAGATTCAGGATGCTTGACCATAATGTGGAAAGGGAAAGAAGATAGCAATAAAAAAAATGAGATGAATATAAGGTTTTTCAACCTATGCAGAAAGTATTCATGTGATCACTTCATACTAAACCATACAGCATGACAAACCTGTCTGGATTGTATCACTGTCATTAGGTAATAGACTCACTTTATTTTTCTTGGAGGATATAAAATGCAGACAGCCAGTAAAAAGCAAGCTCAGATTCAGGGTAAATTACTAGAAATAAGGCAGCAAAATGGGGCCATTTGTGAATCTGTTTGCTTTCTTTCTGCTCTTCACTCAGCCAATGACAGGCTCAGTCAACACTGCTACTTCCAGTACTGTCTTTCCGAGCATATTCTTGTCTTTTTACAAGGTAATGATCACATTTTCCCCCCTGGCAATGTTAATAACATCAAGCAAAAAAGGGATTTTTTCATTTCGCTTACATATATGTACAATATTTTTTCAAACCCACTTCTTTATTTTCACCATTTTAGAAAGTTACTTTGTAGTATTCCTTCAAATGAATCAAAACTCCTAATTCTATGCTTTCCCACTGAAAAGGCCTGGGCTTCCACACTGAGAAGGGCTGACTTTCTCTAAATGGGGGAGAACTGGCCTCTACATTCATGGAAGTCTGTCATTCTAAAATTGCGGTTTCGTAAAAGCAGCTAAAGAAGGAAGGTTTTGTGATCAAAACAGCAGAGAGAGACAACATCAGGGGAAGAATAAAATGAGATAGACAACACAAAATCCGAAGACTTCTGTCCCACTGCCCTGCAAATTCAACCACCCAATGCCAAAGCTCAGACTACCTATTTCACACCAGCCAAAGAAAGTAATACCAAAAAAAGAAAAAAAAAAAAAGAATTATGAGGTAGAGCTCCAGTTTATAAAATGCTTATATATCTACCATCCTCTGCGGACACAAGGAGCCTGTTTGGACTCCAGAGGACTCCAAAGGACTGCAGCTTGCGTTAAGGTAAGCAGAGGTAGGTCCAGCCCAGCAATAAGGATCCCATGGGTACTGCCCCATGTGGTGCAGCCACCACCTGAGGATGGAGGCAACCTGTGCCATGTGAATTCCCCACTCACAGCACCACTGGGTCCAACATCAGGTACACAGCCATCTTCTGAAGAGTATAAACACGTTCAAATAATTTAAAATACAAGCAAGCAATAAATAAGCCTCTTTTACTATTCTCAACATGAGGGAAAAATAGATTTGTATTGCTGTTAAACACTCAAGCTCTTACTCCAAACTATCCACAGCAGTTTGCTGACTACTTGTTTTCTACTTTGATGTCAGAATTCTTTGTAGGTGAGTGAGGTAGCTTTACCTTTCTTGAAACTTGGATTAATTATGAGTAAGTAAGGTAGTAAAAAAAACAAATACATCTTTCTGCAATTATATTATTATATCTATATATATATGTAAAAATCTTCTTAGATAGTTGCTTAATTAAATATGCATACGTACAACTGTATCTGGAAAAAAAAAAACTATTGCTTATTTAGCTACTGTAGTCAAAAAACATGCAACCAATAAGTACTAATCTGGGTTTGGGAAAATAAAAGCACAAGTGAAAAAATATATAAAGTCATTAAATTAAAAAACAATCTTCTGCTTGCTGATTTAAAAGCAAAGTGACCTAAAACCAGTCCCTCATAGATTCAATACACTTACTTGCAAACTAACTTAATCTGATGTTTCCTTCAGCCTAATTTGAAAATCAGTTGAGAAAAAGCTTCTAAACTACTTCATTAAACATGCTTATTTTCATTAATATTTATCAAATAACTGTGGGTCAGCAACACCTTACTATAGATCATTTTCAGTTCCCTTTGAGGATTCACTATTCAAATTTGAGGTGAGCTTTCTTAGCCTCAACTAGTTGCATTACGCAGGTCATACGTCAGGCTTCTGTTCCTACATCAGGTAAGAACAATTCCTGGATTTAGATTTCCACTGGGAATACTTGCACATGTGAATTCATCCCTTTTTCCACTTGTATTTTCTACCTGTTAACCACCGGTGCTTAGAAATTTATTATGCAGACATCTGGCAAACAGCTAGATCTCTAAGAATCAAGCATTGAAACAGCAGTGTAGAAACTTGACTGAAAGCTGAAAGTCTTTCTCTTTCAGAATATATGTGGGCTAGTGCTTTTACAATATTGTAATGGGTTTCCTGTCCTTGTATCCTTTTTTTTTTTTTTTTGAATTTTATTGAAGTTGAAAAATTAAAATGCAAGGCACTCCTGCTCATCAGGGCTTGGTGAGCCCAGACGTGGCTGCCTCTGGTGCAGTATTTGTGCAGAGCTGGCCCAGAAGCATCAGCATTTCTCGCAGAACGAAGTGCAGTAGACGGCCCTGTCCCTACTCACCCCAAAGCCAGCTCATTGTACGAGTGTTGGTTGAGAGGCTCATAGTTTGGTGGAACCTGCTTGCACTAAGCAGTCTCACCACACACACAACCTGTTACCGATGCATTTAGGCTTCGCCGTCACTCCCCCAGTTGGGGCCCTGCAGCACCCCACGTGCCCCGTGGGTGCTGCAGCAGCTTCCCCCACTTGGTCCATTAAAAGTGCAGCCTGCGAGGGCTCCCCGTAAGAGGCCTCACTGTCACAGTACTAGGTCAATCGATAACTCGCACGGGGACGATTCCTGTTAAGAGGTTATTTATAGGCAGGGCAGGCCTATAAATAGCCAGGAGATAGGCCGGGTGCCATTGTAGAGCTGTCCCCTTCCCACCCAGCAATCGCTGCTCCGTAGCAGATATCCCTGAGGTGTCGCTTCACCGTCACCGAGCTGCTGAGTAAGAGGCCAAGGACGTGTCCGCTGTGGCGATAACCAAGCCCTGGAACCCAGCGGATGCTGCAGGACACTACCGATACGCTCAGTAGCTTGGGTATTATGTTCACTAAAGAATATATTTAAAAAAAAAAAAAAGGCCTGGAAAGAACACGTAGGCAAAATGTAACGGATAGCCACAGGTGGGAGGAAAAAAAATCAGCTTTCATTTCTCCCTAGAATAATTTCTTGCATAAGACTTTACATAAGCTGACAGCGCTCCGCATTCTCAGAAGAGGATCCCAAAGCTCCCTGGCAAGGCTGGTGCCGCAGGGCAGGAGCGGCCCCGAGGCCGCGCTCGCTGCACGCTCTGTTTCCGGCGCCGCCGGAGCACCGCTCCCGAGCACAAGAGGCTCGGCAGTCGCCCAGCGCCTTAGCTTGCCGCTTCTAAGTGTTTAGAATCAGGGAATTTAGGTATCGAACACCTAAATCTCTTAAGAGCATACAGTTTAAATGAAGAAGAAAAATAAAGATATCCTCACTGGGTGGGTATAGTCAATGTAAGCAGCATGCAGGAAGGTTACAAGAAGAAATCAGTAGAAAAACATGATGAAAACCCAGATTTTCAGTGTACTTTCATAGTACCTTCTGACTGAACAAGCCTTTATATAAAGAATAACTCTGATGTTTCAATCCAGAATCTCTTAATTAGAGCCACATCCATGCAAGAAGGAAAAACAAACTTCGCAAGGGAAGAAATTGCTGTGCTACCCCCTTCTGGAAGCAGCAAAGTGCAACCTCTGCTCACAAGCTGAGGCCCAAGATAGGAACTAGAAAATGGCCAAGGAAACAAAAGGAGAAGGTTACCGTGAGCACACGCTTGGGAAATGTCTCAAGTGACCTTCACCAGGTTTCCTTCCTCCTACTTGGCACAGCCCGTGGAAGCAGCCTGGGGATGCAGGCAGAAATGTTTGGATGTAGACACTGATCCCTTGGCTCTGCAGCAGCTCAGCCCTTGCCTTTGTTGGGGAGCAGGCAGTGAATTGGGCTGCAAGAAGGTAGCACAGGCAGGCAGTCCGGGGCTGTTTCCAGCAGGAATATACCGTACTTCAGTGGAAGCTGGCAACGTATCAAGCAGCTACCAGTGCAAACTTAGGGAAAGTCTTGTCGTTGTGTCCTACTGTTGGAAGAGGTTGGGGAGAAGAGGAGTTTCTGTACCTCAAAACTGTGTCTGGAAGACTGACTTAACACGCAGCCTAGGAACAATGCTCAGGGGTCCCCCCGCAGTCGGCTGCTGAGAAGAGAGGTTTTTGTATCCAGTCATATGGAATATGGAATCTGTCATATGGAATTGATTTTTTTTTTTTTTTCCAAACCAGCACTGACAGTCATTTCTCTTTCTTTCTGAGGAGCTGGCACACGCTATTGACTTCAACCATCTCTGCCCTGCTACATCAGCTTCCAGCCAGAAGGGCCCACGCAGAGTAGCCGGGGCACAGGGAGCCTCCAAGGCACCACAGGCGTCAGGATCATCACAGCACGAGATCTGACTCTCACCTGTTTGAGCCTGATCCTCCCTTCCCCTCCCGTGGAGGTGCCTAAGCAAGGCCTGCGCTCTTGCCCACAGCGAGCTGCAGCGGCATCGCCGCAAGCTCTGCCGGGGAGCGCAGCAGCCCGGCTAGCCGGGGCCGGCTGCCTCCCGCGAGGCACGGGCTGGAAAGGCGCCTCCTGCAAGCCTGGCCGTGAGCTACCAGCCCCGGCGAGGCCCCGCGTCAGCCTCCCTGACTGGGAAGGGTAGTGGGTGTTCACAGCCCGGCCGGTGCTCTTAGTTTCTTTCCTTGCAACAGGACACACTAGCTCAGGTTGCCCTTGAAGTCCATCCTGCCAGGCTGCTTTTCCCCGAGGCAACGGAGCTCTCCTCTCCTCCCTCCAGCACTTCCGCCTGCTGAGAGCTGCTCAACCCGTTCCTGACAGTTTCTTCTCTTTGCAGTCTCAGTTTTCCTTTGATTCCTTGGGCAAGCTAATTCTCCCAGCTCTAAGGCCCTGGGTTTACGACACATTTTTTGAGCTTTTCTTTCCATGAGGTGGAGCTTACATCACCACACGGAGTAAAAGCAATAATTAAAGTGAGCAGCTGAGCTATTACCCCTGTGAGGGAACTCCGAAAGGAAGCCACATCTGCACACTTTTTGTGGGCCTTATTGTCTCTGCCATAACGCACAGGGGAGCTACTTACACTTTCCAATATTCTTAAACCCTCTCGAGAGCCTCAGGAGAGAAGTGCTATGCAAGAGCAGTTTTATTGCTTACTCTGACCCTGCAGGTTGCTCATGGTGAGAGGCAGCAAAAGTAGGTCACAGGTGGAGAGACGGAAAGAAAAGCTGGAAAAAGCAAGGACTGGGATAAACAAGCAAGGCAGCCCTGAGCTTTATATCTGGCTAGAAAGAAGACCTTGCTAGACTCTAGTTCCTTTTAATTTGGTGTTATGTTCATACCTGCTTAGATCTGAAGGACAAACCGCCCCATCAAGCAGAGATGACAAGTCACCTAATCCCATGCGTGTCTTTGTTATTATGGTCCCAGTAGCCTCCTTTTCATTCTGCACGTAAAATGGAGAAAATTGCTCATCTCCAAGAATGACAGAGCTGAAGAGCAACACGAGCAGATGGATGGAGGAAACCATCCTATGCCTATAGGCCAACGTCACTAAATAGGACGAACAGACAGCAAACTGATAGTCCCGAGCGAGACCCGGCACAGCCGGTAGCCTGACGTGGCCCCTGGGAGAGCTGGCTGATTCGGGGCAGTTTTGTGCACCCCGAGAGCGCAGGTATTCGGCCGGGGCGGCAAGCTCTGCTGGGCTGCGGGGAGCGCGGCGCGCGGCACCATGCCGAGCCCCACGGCAGGGATAAAGCAGCTCAGGCCCGTGATGAAGTCAGCTGAATTAACAAATGCAACAGCCTTGGGATAGGGCTCACATTTTTTTTTTTTTTTTTTGCCTTCGCAGATGTGGTGGGGTTTTCTGCAGCCCATAGCGAGAGATAAAATTAGTTTGCAAAGGAAAAGTAAAACAGCATTTAACAGCCACAGCCTGCTCTTTGAAAGTGCAAAGTATAAAATGAATGGTACCTTGAGGGGGAAGAAACTTTCCCATCCCTTCTTGCCTCCCACATTGCATCACTCCGTGCAGTGACCTCCGGTGAATAATTAGACTGATTCTCTAACCAATGCATTTGTCTCGTAGTGGTTATGAGGGGAAAAACCCAGAGAACAAATAAAACCCAAGGATTTTCTTTTGGAAAGTTCAGAGTGGAACATTTTCAAGAGTAGGTGTTTGCTGCAGGCCCATATAAGTTGATTTCTTTTTTCCTCACCCCTCAACACGGGTGTTGTGACTCTCCCACAGCCACAGGCTCGCAGAGCAGACAGCTAAGGAAATATAAAAGCCAGCTGAAAGGAAAATACCTCTTCTCAGTCTCTCATCAATTTAAGGGTACAGCTGCAGGGCCACAATATTTCATGGCAGATGAGGATCAAGTGCTGTGGCCAGTTTTAAGAAACACTGTAACACTTCGTAGAACAGGATGTGGCCCGAAATTGCCGGATTATAACCAGCATGAAGCAAGGCAAAATACCCCATTAGTGGTGTGGTTAGAAAGTGCGACAGTTCTTCATCTGAGAGATGACGCGCTAAAGGACTTTTTCGAAAGGCTGTGCCTATCATAACCTTTTGAAGGAAGAAAAAGATACTCTTATGTAAAAAGAAGAGGACATTCTCCCCATTTCCTTTGCAAAAATTCTGGACTGGAAGACTTAGGGGGGGGGTTACACGATAAATATGAATTAAAATTGATGGGCATCCTCCCACTTGTCGTAGGACCTCATGAAGACTTGCTTACTACATGCTTATATGTATAGATGTTATTTTAAACAAATGCATTTAGTAGGAAAATATGCAAGGAAAAAAAAAAAAAAAAAGAACAAATATTAGGGATTCCCTTTTGCAAAGTCCAGAAAAGGAAACCTTTTCAAACAGTGAATTATTGCATTGTTGACCCTTAATATTTATTTTAATACAATCACCAATTTGAATCAATGCTAAAAAAAAAAAATAAATAAATAAAAAGAGGAAATTCCTACAAATTTTTTGAAAATCGGTGTCCGAGTAGGAAAAAGATTCAATGTGGTGCCTCCACTCTAAAGAAAAGCCAGCAGAATAAGACGCTAATGGCTTGGCCTGAGCCAGCAGCAGTCAGCACAGATGCACTGGACAGCCACAAGCACACGCAGAACAGGTATAATTTTCTTCAGCTGATGGAAACACCTTCTGGAGAACTAGAGCAATTCTCAGGTAAACAGAAGAGGAATTAGCAGCTGAAGGACCAAAAGTTGAATGCAGGTTTATTGGTTTGGCTCATTGCTCTGCTCTCCAGAACCTATTATTTTATTTGCAACTCCCCTTTATCTAGCCCCCTATTTAAACATTAAATAAAATATATTTGACTGCAAAATTACGACAATAATGACAAGATAAACCTTACGTACTTGTACATAATAGTACCTGCACTACAAATGAGCCTGCGGCATACAAATGTGATTATTTTGTGTTCTTATGCTTGCAACTCCTCTTTTCTCCAGAAACCTTAACTTTTCCACATTTTCTCTACAAAAATCCTCATGTAGGAAAGGAACCCAAGTACACATTGATTGACCAAGAGTATGAGATACAGTTGAGCAGACTTTTCCCACTGAGAAAATCTCTCATTTAAGCTTCTTCAATTTTCCGAGGAAAGCTCAGGTTTACCCAGAAGCAGCATATTGGGTCAGATCCATCTCCAGGGTCTGCAAACACCGACTGCCCTTGGTTAACCAAGAGTTTTGTTTATTTTTCACACAGTTCTCTTCTTTTGAAGACTAACATGATGAGAGTTGGTTCCCTCATCTTTGATCTTACAGATAAGACACGCAAAGAAACACTAAACAAAATCTGCATTCTCTGATTTACTTGACAGATGAGGAAGAGAGAGCAGACAAAGAAATAACAACAAACCAAAACAAGAAAGAAGAAAGAAAAGAATAGGATGGTCTGAGATTACAGGACAAATTCCTAAAGATATTTTGCTCCTGTTTCAGCATATACAGACATATACAAACACCATCAGAGATCTGGGCTCTAGCCACTTTGTGATTTTCCGTAGCAATAGAATTGTGTGATGCTTAGCTAATTTCCTGGTATGCATATGTCACACAGAATTTAAACAGTCATGATTAAGTAAGATGATGAAGAGAGGAGTCAGAGACTTCCTCCTGTAGACTCTTGGTTGCCTGTATAACCACTCATTGAAAAAAAGCACTGAATGAAAGACACACCAACAATCTCTCCGGTATGGAAAATGCCACATTCGTGTTGACTCAGCCCAAAACACCAGCAAAACAGGTGCATAACTGCATACAGCTGACTGCACAGACTTGCTTTTGTATGTCTGGTTTGAGGCCACTTCCAGCCCAAAGCATTCTCAGCTTTATTTTACATGCCTGATTACTCCAGGTTGGATGACTGATGGAGAGATTTCTAAAAAAACTAATTGGTTTGAGAGCATGTGATCGATAAAGGAAGGAGCATTCTAGCAGGATTAACAAAAAGCTGTAGCCTTACATTTTACAGGACAGTATGGCAGTGGAAACAGACAGTCTACAGACCAAAAGCTGTAATATCATTACAAGAAAGCACTGTCAGTATCTAGATACATCTAGATTTTTGCCATAACCAATACCAAATAGAATAGCTATTAAAGATGGGATTTAAGTGATCAAAGTAGAGCTAAAGATCACCAGCTCTCACCTGAGGTGTGGTCATGGAGCATGGGTTTGTTTCTACTCCATTACCTTATGAATCAAAAAGATTGAATGTGAGCTGCCAGTTCCAGGTGAGAGGCAAAAACTTCCTCCATCATACTAATTCCATCAGCAGCAGTTATCTGACCATACTACAATAGTCCAATTGAACCAAAAAACAAAGAAGTTAATGAAGCAGAATATTGACTTCCGTAGGATTTTATTATACGCTTAATTTGCATTCTCAGAGATGAATTCAACAGTGACTTAAAAATACGTAGATATTTTACACTGTGCTGAACTACAAAGCAAGACCTAACAAGACTGCTAAAAAGGCGTGAATAGAAAGTGGACAGGAATTACAATAAGAAAGTGAAATTAAACATCTTTGACCATGAGGCAGCAGTGCCCTCGTGGCCAAGAAGGCCAATGGGATCCTGGGGTGCATTAGGAGGAGCGTCTGCAGCAGGTCGAGGGAGGGGATCCTGCCCCTCTACTCAGCCCTGGGGAGGCCACACCTGGAGT
>VZSV01000025.1:3137079-3194590 GCA_013398735.1 Nothocercus julius
TCCAGTGAGGGTGCCAGAGCCCTGGAACAGGCTGCCCAGGGAGGTTGTGGAGTCTCCTTCTCTGGAGATCTTCCAAACCCGCTTGGACGCAGTCCTGAGCCACGTGCTGTAGGTGACCCTGCGTGTGCAGGGGGTTGGACTAGATGATCTCTAGAGGTCCCTTCCAACCTTAAGCATTCTATGATTCTGTGATCTTAAATACCCATGGAATCATCATAAAATCTAATAGCTAAAGTGATGAAAAACAATGGAAAGCTTCACGGAAGGGGAAAGAAGGGAAGGCAGTCTGGTAAAGATCACACCTGGATGTCACTTGCTAGTAATTCTTAAACCAATTCTCCAGCTTTTAATAAACAATGCAACAGCAAAATACAGTAGAGTGAGATTCACTTCACTTGCTTACAGTGTCCAGCTGAAGATGTATGTGCATGTTCCTTCTGCAAAGAACAGGGACAGGCACGCATCTCCTGAGGGTGGCATCTCCCATCCTGGAACAGTTGTCCGAGATGAGGATGCTGCTGGAGCATGTATTTTTTTCTCCGCTACGTACAAGCTAGTCAAGATTAGGTGAGCTGAATACGAATTAAAACTGGGGCATACATTTGCCACCAGCTTTAGAACTGAGGGAGGAAGGAAGTTTGTGAAAAGAGAGAAGAGGAATGAATTGCACAGGCACCACTTGCATAGATGCAGAAGAACAGAGCAGGCCTCATCACTGCGGAGGAGCCGCAGCAGGAGCTGAGGATGCATCGCAGAAGACGTGAGCTACGTAGCACGGAAAGCGAAAGCAGCCTGCATGCTGTATTCGTACTCAAATCGGCGCTGATTTAAGTCAGGAGGTGTTTTGCCATGCTGTTCAATAAGGATGTGGGCAGCCAGGAAGAAATCTCACAGGCAACAAACACATCAAAAATACTTTTAACAATAAAGGCTTGACATATTCATCAGGCCATATAATGGTGTGATCCAGAAAATATATCATTCATTCAGAAACAATATACTGCAAAGGCAACTAAGAATATGATGGCAATAGGAAAAACTGATGCTAGGGGCAGCTTACTTGAATTGAAAGTAGAGATGAAGGAGATGCATTTATTGCTCCTAAGGACATCACAAATTGAGGGCTACCTTTTGAAAAAGTGTTGAAATGAAAATACCACCCCAATAATGTTGTTTTCCAGTCACCAAAATCCCACATTTTCTACCAGCTTTAATAAAAAATAATGCAAAACATCTTTGTTTTGTCCAAAAGAAAAGTTTTCCACTGGGCAAGAAAAAACATCTTGATTTAAAAAAATTGCCAGAAAATTACATGAGTTTGATAGCAGAGACAAAATTCAAAGAATATGGTAGGAATAACGATGTTCATTTTATTCTTAAAACGTAAATGCAATGGGAGAATGCAATAAAATCCTTAAGACTCTCTGTGGCAGAACTGTTTGCTACAGATTTACCAGGGAGACCTATGGTGGATTGAGTGGATTGAGGCAGCTGGACTGTTGAGATAGCACCTGAATGAACAATAGTGGAAAAAAAAAAAAAAAAAAAGCTCATAATAATCAGCAGATGATTTTAGCTTTACAATAGACCTTTCAGGAAAGGAAGGGAAGGGAAAGGAAATATATATACAGGCCAAAAGAAAGATAAAGAAAAGATACAGAGAGAAAACTTTCTTCTCTGTGATGTCTGCTGCAGATTTTTCAAAACCATGCATCTCACCTGAGGCGCTGAGACCCTGTCTCGGAGTGCCCAGTGTTAGTGACTTGCTGGCTCATCCTGGACTTTAAAGGGCTGCCAAATCTTTTCCAGAGGTGCTCATTTCTAGAAGTGTACGAGGAATACATAAGAACTTGGGAACATTTGAGAAGCTCTTTGCCTCTCTTTCTTGAAAGCTAACTACAGCGTGGCAGGCTGCTTCATACCCTTCACTCCTGTAAGGAAATTCTGATTTTATGCCCAGCGCTCTTGCATGTTCCTTTCCCTCCAGAGGGACTGCTGATGAAGAACAGGGTATAAACAACAGTTATTTCAGTTAAGTTTATGTGACATTGTTAAAAACTAAGAAAACTACCGCATTCACCAGCTGCTTAGGAGCAGTGCTAGCGTAGGAACAGCCAAAGGTGCCTTTGCTTCCTGCTGTGCATGAGAACTTCTCTAAATCCTTTCACCTCTCTGTGCCCCAGCTACTTTATTTGTAAGGTGAAGGCAGCCTGCTCGGTGCAGATGAGGGCTGAAGGATTTCAGAGGGTCTTTGAAGTCCTCAGGAAAGAGTCTGCTGTTGCTCTGCTCTCCCAGGGCTCTGTTTAAGCTGGATCATTGGAGCTGCTGGCAGAGTCAGCAGGCAGTGATGAGGATTTTAGAATCCGTGCCCTCAGAAAGAGTGTCTGGAGTCTAGATGTCCCCTCCCCCACATTAGAGTCTGACCTAGTTTGTCCATTGCCTTCTCTTTATCTGTTAATTTTTACAGAATTATTCCATTCAATACATGGGACATCGCAAATTGGAGAGTCGGGCAGTGTCTAGCAATCCCTAACCCAAAATATCAGGCTACTGGGAGATGAAAGGTGAGGGTACCAGTCTCTTTAAACAAAGCAGAAATTTCAAACTGTTTTCCACTCATCCTGACCAACTGCTGTCACCCCAAATGTGCAGGCTGGTGGCACGGGGGCTTCCACTGCCCATCTCCTGCCGGCTGCTCTGGGAGAGCTGCCCTGGGAAAAGCCTCAGGGCTGCAGACCCCAGACAAAGCCATGGAAGAACCTGTGACCCAAAGTCACTCCAGAGTCCCACACTTTTTCCTACGACCACTTCCTAATGCTTTTGGCTTTTTTGGTCCCAATTACAGAAGCTTGATTCTTGTCCCACGTTATATGGAAAGCCTATGAAACTAACTCAAAGCTGGCAGCTTCCTATAGTTGAGGAGGTTCCAAAGGTTGGATGCTGCTGCAGCTACACATTCATACCTCCAGTACCCACTGTCTGCATTAGCTTTCCCTCAAAGGGTGCAAGTTAATTATGAGATTTGCTGGAGAGAGGAAGGACAGCTGTAACAGCCCCCAGAACATCCTACCTGCAGCTGAGGCTTTGGGAAGCGTTACGTTAATGCTAACGAGTCAGTCCACCAGTCAGCCAGTACAAACAATTAAATCACTCCAGAATCTTACCATCTGTTGCATCTGCGGCTATAGCACGAGCTGCACGTGATTGTTTCACACCAGCGTGAGCTCCGGTGCTTCAGATTGTACTTGGGCTTTGAAAGCACCCTCTGATGAGCGAGCCGTACACGGGGCAGGGAAGCCCCGGGACAAGCAGCATCGTTAGCGTGCAGCTCATCCAGAGCTGAGAAGCAGCAGTAGAAAAGCACTGTGGGCATATCAGCAAGAAGCCAGAAGGAGCACCGTGCTGACGTGCTTGCACCAACTCGCACCACGCTGCGGTGGCAGGTGACAAATGGCCCTTGTGGGTCCTATTGCAACACCAGAGATCACAAGGGCCAGTCCACAGGGATGTGCCATTCCCACCCATAAACTGCCCTCTAAAAAGTGAGCGTCACCGGAGGTAAACCAGCTACACCACAAGACTGCCCGGGAGACAGTGACAACTGACAGCTACAAAGAGGAGCATTTGTCCCAAAGCCCTTAAGAACAGTGGGAAAGCTGTGACTAAGCCACAGGCTTGGAAACGCCGCATGGGGATGAACCCGCACTCTGCAGGAGCTCCCGCGGGCCGGCCGGACTCTGCGCAGGCCCGGGCTGCGCACGGCTCCCTCAGCGCGGCGGGCGCTCTCGCCGTGAGCGTGAGCGTGCACGTGCACACCACGGCAGGGAGCAGAAACAGGGAAGCACCTCCTTTCTAAATGTGCAGAAAACCTCTCTCTGCCGTCAATGATAAGGCTGCTATCTTGTACATCAAAGCCAACAAATAGCAATGAGCTGCCATTTCTCACTCAAGGAGTGATTTCAGGCAGGGTTCAGCAAAACACCAGGCTGTCACAGTGCTTAGACTTTATGTTTTCTGTTAATGCTGCTGAGGTCAGTATGACTGCTCGCCCCTGTGACCTTAGGCATGTGCTTTAGGTGCTCTGCTTCAAGCTTCAACTTCAAAGACTTATGCCTAATTTTCCATTTCTTTGTGTTTGTATTTCTTTTGTTAGACTGAAGCAGGCTTTCATACAAAGCAGCAGCTTCCACCCACTTACAGACTGCTTTTGCCCTGGTTTGTATGGCATGCATGAGACTAAATAATCGCACACAAAGCAACAAAGAACGTGCTTATATAAGTAAACAAAACTCTGTGATTTTTCTGCCTATAAGAGCCATAGACTGTCCCTCGGGACACCGAGCAGTCATTACAGTCCAGGCTTCAAATAACAAGTTCTGTCTTAGTATTCTTGTGGGATCTCAGGGAAGTTATTCAACTCCCATATGCTGCATCTCCCTCCATGCAATGCAAGTTTACATTAAAGTTATCAAGAATTTGGAAAAACTGGAAGTGACCAGCTGAGATAAGGCCTGCAGGCAGAAGCAGGGGGAAATTTGGGCTCCCGTGACCGTACTCCAGGCTTGCTCTAAGCACTGTTGTGCACCACTGCCTTAAAGTCTCATGCAAAAGGCAGCCTGGTGCTCACCTATTTATACTGGGTCCCAGAAGGGTCTCACTGGATGCTCTAGATGAAGATGCTAGTTCAAGTGCTGATACAGGCATTGCTTAGGGAGTCACAGCTTCCTTGGAAAATATTTACAGGCACAGAACAACTGGCATGCAACAGTGCTGTCCAGTAAATCCCACCACCTTAGCACAACATGGAAAGGACACATAAAAACAAGTAACACCCTCCTGCTGAAGCACAGGCTGCATGTAAGGACTCCTTTGATAGAAGCATAGTTGGAGAAAAAAAAAAAAGAAAGAAAAGTTTACAGCCCTGTTATTAACACTATCTTTACACATGAGTGCAATAAACTTTTTTCCCTCTCTCATATGAATTGTGTCTGTTTGGTTGCCTGTGGTCTACCTTGGGCACCCTTCTTTATATTAAGGAGACCACAACATAAAGAAAATTGTACTTTATAACCTCTTAGTTATCTTCAAAACCACTGTATTTGAGTTATGGGTGGCCATAGGCTGAACTATTGCTGCAGGTAAAGATGTCTTTATTCTTCCTTCTTCCTGCACGTAGCGATATAAGCATTGTCCCTAAAGCACAGGGAGAAAACAGAAGAGCTTTCACAAGCTCCACCACGCACAGGAGATGGGGGTGATACTCTAAACAGGCATCCGACGTTACGCATTAAAGTGGCCAAGATGCTACAGACACCATAAAAAAAAAAAGGCCGCTCATTCCTGTTTCCATTATCCTTCAGCTCACAATTCCGCTTTTAAGCGTCCCAATGGGCAAAAAGCTTACTCGGACTGTCTTTCCGTGCCTCTGTGGTGGGGCTTAGCTGACACTCTCTGAATCTAGGCGTGAAAGGACAGGAACATTTATTAAAGGTTTCCACTACAGAACAAGAGCTCTCACTTTCTGCAGCCTGAAATAAACTCAAGCTGCAACGCAGAAGCAAGTGCAACCACAGCGGGGTTTGGGCAGGAAAAGGCTTCACAGGGGGCTAGCAGAGAATGGGTGAGGGAAAGGAGGTGGTTCTCTGTCACCAGAAAAAGTACCTCCGCTCAATTTTTTCCACTCACAGTCAGCCCTACCATGACACCCCCCCAACACCGAACACCAGAACTGACCACTGAATGAGAATATATAAACTCCTCGAAGGGGGCTCATGTTAATCACTTTCTTCTCAGCCTTGATGAAGAAGCCACCAGCAATGAAACTCCACGCCGCAGCTATCCTGGTCATCTTCTGGCTTGGCGTCTTCACTGTGAGCACAGTGAGAGGTAAGTTTTCAACCCAAGAGGAAGGCAGCACCTTGCTGTCCCAACCACATTGTGCCATGGGGTCTGATGAGTTCGGGACTCATCCTGAACAGAGCTGTTCATAAGGTTTAACTTGTAAGAAATCCACATCAAAGCCACAAGAAATGTGCTTATGGATGCAGGAGATTTATGGGAGATTTCATCTTAGCCCTGTCAATTAGCAGTTGGCTGCTGTCTTAATGGAAGGAGGGTTTCTATGCCTTGTAATAAGAGCACTTTCTGGGCTCTTATAAATGTGAGAGCTTAAAGGCATGCATATAGGCAACATTTTATCTCCATTGATGCCTTATGGCAATGACTTCTATAGGTTAATGACACCTTAGGAAAATAATTTCCTGAACCAGTTTCATATGCTCTATGTTTTCCTTTTTCTAGATGCTCTATTGCAGTTTGTATTTTTATTACATCTCTTTTTATTTGTCCTTCTCCAACCTTATCATCCTGATCCTGCTAATGTTGTTATTTTTAGAAGTTCTTCCAGGCTTGTATTGTATATTAGCTATCTGCTTTTCTCCTAGACAAATATTTTAATAAGTATTTTGGTATGGATGGGTAAATGAAAAACAAAAATTGCAAAGGAAACCAACTGATTTATACAATGTCTTTTATCACAATTTCATATAATTTAAGATCTTGTTGGAGACTATTTATAACTATGACTACCCATGTTTTAAGCTGCTCTGAAATCATACTGAAGACTGACTTTTCAATGAGGATGTGTAACATGCTAGCACATGAACATATGCATATAAACACATATGTTTACATACACACAATCAGATTCATGCAAACAAGACCAAAAAATCACAGAAAACACTCATATGCAAGCCATATGTGCACCCACAAAACTAGGCAAAAAAGAATGCATTGAAAGGCATCTTCACAAAACCACACCAAAACCAAACTGAGACCTTCTACACAGTCACAAAACTATGTAGTTAAACATTGAGGATGTTGACCTAGTGCTACTAGGAGTGGATCACACTAGATTTTAGGGTGTTGCCTAGTGCTACTGCTGCTCATCTCAGCAACATGTGCCTTGGTGTCACAGTCTGCCAGTTTGTAATGTCACCTTTGGGATTTGCCATAAGTGTCACCGAAGTGTGAAACAGCACACAGAGGTCACACGTAAGGTGTAAAGGATTAGAGAAAAAGGAGGATAAAAATGGGGGAAAAAAATGGAGAAAAGAGTAGTGACAGGTGCAGATTTTGTCCCACAGAGCAGTTTGAGTTGTTCCGGGCCTTAAAGGAGCTTTGCTTATATTCCCAGGTCATATCCCCAGGGGATGGCTGAGCAGAAGAGAGAATGTTTTCCAGGATACTAAGGATTGCTTGTCTACATTACTACTCCTTAATGTTTGTTGTATTTTGGAAACCAATCTGGGTGATAGAAATACATATTTCTACTGAATTATGCAAAATACATTGAGCCGCTCATGACTATTCAGGCAAACTGAAACAGAGCAACTGTGCCAGTACCTGTACACTGGTCATGCCATAACATCTCCAGGGGCTGATGTGTGTTCTCCTGAACCAGTCCCCCTATTTCAGACAAAGAAAAGCTCACAGCTTTTATACTTTGCAGATTGTACCTGTATGACTCAGACTTTTCTCAAGCCAGTTTCTCTCTGGTTTTCAAAACAAAGACTTCAGAAAGAATACACTGTTGTATTCCAAGATTTCTGCTCGTCTCCCTCATGCCTACTCAAATTTGTCTTTGAAAGGTGGAAGAAGCCAGAAATTAGCAAGCAGTAATACAAAATGTATACGTATACTCCATCTCACGTAAATAGGCTGCCATTTTTAATTATCACGATGTGAGGAGATAGCTGCCCAGAGAATTTTATACTGATTTCCCCCTAATATTAATCATCAGAGCATTTCCCTGGGACATAGGCAAACGTGGGATGGAAGAGAGTACTCGTCACCCCTTCGCTAGCTATAAATTAGTGTTATAACAAGAGAATGCAAACTCTTGGCTTTCTGGCAACTATAAACCCTTTCTTTCAATAGTGACTATTTCTTTTTCCTGCTAGTTTTGGATGTCAGGTGTCAATCAGCATAACACCCTGTCCTTCACTTAGAAAGTAGGGATAATAGTACTGATCCACTAACAGATGACATTTGAAATCCACCCAGGAAAGGTGCCAGTTCTAAATGCAACTCCATGCGGACACTTACACGCAGGTGCTACAAATCATGGCATCATGCATCATGCTAAATCTCTTTCCCACTAGTGGAAGCAGCTCAGCTACTCACTGGCAGCAGAAAGAAAACACTGCTGTTGAAGAAACTGAAGATAAGTGTCGTAATTAAAATAGCAACAGTAGTTTAGAGACGTCACAAAAAGACAAGTTGAGCTGTCTTGTGTAAGTGGTGTTCTGGTTGTACATCTCAGGAGCACTGATGTTCAAATGGAAATTACGCCTTCTTGGACTTACAGTTTAGAAGCAATAAGGATGGCTAGTTGGAAACATGTTATTGAAGCTCTTGTCATTTACCTTTTTGCCCCTACTAGGGAGTGCTGGAAGTCAGCCCATGCGCAGATTCACGTGTGTAAAACTATCCACACAGAAGGTGGACATCAGGTCGCTTGTCAACTATGAAAAGCAACACATCCCAGTAAATGCTGTCATGTGAGTATCTGGCACACTGATCTCCTTCAGACTCATCTGCACAAACACACCACGACCACAGAAGAGCAGGGTGCAGGAGAGGACACTTCATCACCCCGCTTACCACATCAGCCTTCTCATTCAGCACGGGGGAGCTACCAGTCACTCTGGTGAAGCAGTCACCAGACTGAGGAGGGTTGAGCCTTGGAGACCTGGGGGATGTGTGCTGCTCCCAAAGCTGGTAGAAACCTGACTGAAGAGACAGACTGTTCCGACCCAGAGAGTGGGCAGAAATCTGGGCAAGGTGTTGGAGCAGAGCATGACACAAATAGGGAACTGATGTTGCTGGTTGCTATTATCCCAAGTAACAACCAAAAACTCAGGCCTGTAAGATACTTTAACCACATTGGTCCTCTCATACGTTCTGCATAAAAACAAGAGCACTAAATCTGAATTTGAAAACCAGAGTTTAATGGCTGTCTGTCTTTCTCCCTTCCTGCAGGTTTATCACTGCAAAAGGCATTAAGATCTGCGTAAGCCCTGATCAGAGATGGGTAGAGGTTGCTATAAAGAAAATAGATCAGAAACGTAGCAGAAAAGGCAAATAATCCTGTTCCAAGCAAGCACCTAAGGCCTACGAAAAGGAATGATCATCAGTCCTGCCTGTAACAGGGAAGAAAGCCTGAGTATCTGCTTGTAACTCCTATTTATTGACTAGCAATAAAACCTCTGAACATGAACTCATCAAAATCTGTTCACCGCTGATTGAATAATGAACGTGGCTTCTTCATTTTGTAGCTGGACTCCGCTACACGGTTTATTTTCTGAAATGCTTACTAACCATTTTTGCCAACTGTAGGTAGACACCTTCTCATAGGTGGTGAATGTCCCTGGCTGCCCTGACTAGTCTGGCACTTAGGGGAGAGCAGCAGACTGTTTCACACGCTATGGAAGATCAGCTCCCATGGAGTGCTGATGGAGAGCAGCGTGCTCTGCATCGAGGGCTCGGCTGGCTCTGAAAAGATTCTTCTTGTTTAATGGCTACTCATAACTAGATAAGCTACAAGTAAAAGTCATCTCATGCATCAGGGCATTACCTGACTAGTGCAATACTCAGAAGAAAATCCTTGGCCCTTCTACTTGTATCTATAGTATTGTACTATTAGTTCTAGCTTTAGTCTCAGTCTACTGCAATGTATAGATACATGCACTAAGGGATGACCTTGAGCAATTCAGGCTGGCTATGAATGTAACTCTTCAGTTTTGTACTGGAAAAGCCTTATTCTACCCATGGACTTCTGTGAAGTTATTTCTATTTCACCTTCATGTAAGATGGACCTGATTTTTTCTTTTGCTTTATTTTCTCTCTTTTTTTTTTTTTTTTTTTCCTGAATAACCAAGTATAAACCATGGCTGGAAGCAAGAGACTGCTTCACAAAATCATGGTGATTCCCTGCCCTAGAAATCTAAATATATTTGATGTAAACATCTATTATATTTTTGAAATAAGTTCTACTAATATGAGGTTCTGAATATTAATAAAGGTATTGCAAACCTGAAGTATAATAGCACATTTATTGCCTGTGCATAGTACAAATGGAGACTGTTGGAAAGGACACTAAGATAACAGCACAAATCTGAGCCTTTAGGGTGAATTTAGCTAGAGCTGATGCTTCCTGCAACTCAGCAGTTTAAGAACAGCATGATTCTGGACTTTCTACACCATGCCTTTGGCTACAAAGCTCATACTTAAGACAATAAACACCTCTTCAAAAGTTTGGGTACTTAAAAGTCAGTCTTCGTATAACCCTAGGGTGGTCTTCACACTAGCAGAAGTAGACACAGAAGGGTTACAGACACAGAGAGAGAAAACTTCTGGGTTTGAGAAGGTTTAAGGGTGGAGGAGAGGCACGAGCAGAAGGGCTCCAAGAGCAAACGTGCTCTCGTGACTCACATGCACACAGCCTGCAGTGCTGCTGAAATGCAGAACTTTTCACTGCAGAAAAGCTGTTACAGGTGACATGACACTATAGCACTTCTGAATTACACTGCAGAAATAAGAGCACATCACTCCAAAAGCCAGCCTTTAAACACCCTGCTCTTGGTTAAGTCTGCATACAGAATTCATCTCCTGTAGTTCCTATTTTGTTATGGCTCAGTCTCGTGGAGGGAAATGCATTTAGTTTGCACTATCCCCAACAGACGATTTTAAAGCAAGGCCACAGCTCAGGCAGACTAGAGAAGGGTGATTCTATGTATTACAATACAAAATAGAGCCAAGGAAGGCTACTGAGTCTCCATTTCAGGGAGCAATGCTGTCTTATTGAAGTCTTGGTAAGAAGATCTTTACAGGTAAAAACATATGTTGAAGGGGGATGTTTCAGGAGTTACACTCATTCATTCATTCATTCTCAACTGCCTGTCTCAAAGCCCCAGTGCCTCACACATTATGGACAACAGATGATCTTCTATTCATTTTAACAGGCTGTAAAATCAGGTCATCTATAAAAGCATGAACTATATCGATGAGTAGCATCAGCTTCCACTGATCTAATTTATCCAGGACCAGAACTAAAACCATACTTTTGGCAAGCATGATTTTAATGCTTTTGCTTGTCCTCAGTAGTATCTTAGGCTGGAATTCATCTTACTGAAGTATCAGTTTTTTAATTAGGACTATCACAACCCGAGGACATATTAATTAAGCATCGGATAGCAATTAATATTTTATATCTGCTTACTCTCATCATAGTTCATAAAATGATTAATGACGGTTGGTGCGAGTGAATCACCCTACTTTATAATTATATCTTGCTTGCTATTCCTTGCAAGAGCTTGCAAGACCTTAGTGCCTTTCTGGGGAGTTAATCACCATGGGCAGTCAGCAGTCTCAACAGCTCTTCCTCCTTAGCCACTAAACCCAGGGACTTCCCTGTCTTTCCCTGACTACTATTTACCCCAGCCCTTACTGCAGCTCCAGTCACAGGCTCCAGTTTCCAGTTGTGAGCTATTTTTGTTCTCCCTAGCTGCATGCTTCTGGAAGGCTCAGCACCCCTGCTCCTGGGTAGCACTTTGCCCTTTCGCTCTCCAAATACTTTAAAAAGAAAGGAAAATGTGTTTAAATCTCCTTTCCCTCCCGCCCCAGCTAAAAATGCGTGCTTCCTGGGCAAGGACTTGATACAGCTGCAACTGTACTGCTTCCACTGTTTGTTTATATTTAAGAAGGTGCAAATTTGTGTTTGCAATAAAAAACAGCTTTCCTTTAAACCATTATTATAACATTCACTATCCCAAACCCCAGTGACCAGCTTGGCTATTCCTTGACTGTTTTGCACGTGCCCTCTGACTCTCATTTGTCTTTTCCTTTACACTGGAGGTTTTCACCATCTCATCCCATAATTTAACAGATTGCTCAAGATTATGTACGGGAAGAAGAGAAGGGAGGAGGACTGGCTACCTGCATGCACATGCATCAGTGCTGCTATTTTGCCAGATTCTGTTACAGGACGTGAAGTGCAGGTGCATTCAGAGAGCAAATACAAACACTTTCCTTCTCTCATCCCTGTGGAGTAATCCAGTAAAACACAGATTTTGGAAAGCTAACCCTTGCATTTGAAACTGCAGCTGAACTACACACATTACTGCAGTCGCCACAAAAGGGACAAACTCAAGTTTTATGACAAACCAGGGACAGAGTGGGGGGAAGAGGGGGATAGCACTACAAAGAGCTGATGCCAAAGCAGGGAAAACTTTCCTCTCCAGCTCCTTCTCACCCTCTAGCCCAGACAATGTTAAAACAACTGAAACAGCTGGTTCAGACTGACAAGAACCTGGGTTTCCATTTTTGTACAATCTGTCTTTGTGTTTCTAAACAGGGAAGGAAGCACTGAAGGAGGGAAAAAAAAATAAAGCCCTTCTAGTAACTTCACCTTGGTTAGAAATGGGATGTATCAGTCCATAAAAGTTCCCATCTAGAAAACGATCTGAGCAAACTGTGGGCAAACTTCCCAGAATCTGATCTCCAGGGAGTTGGAAAAGTCTTGTTATATAGAGCAATAAGCAACTATTCCAAAAAAAGCACGGGACTGCAATTTAAATGAACCTTCTGACTCTGTGAGGCTCATCCAAGACATTTCCAGAGAATGTACTCTGATTGAATTCCTGGTTTTTGTTTCCTCAGACCTGCACTTTTAAAGAGAACACATAGAAGGGGGTTACACTGCAGGATCTCTCCTATAGAGGTTTTGTTTTTTTCCTTCCTGTCTGGCTGTGGCTTAGAATAAGAAATTCTAGACTAAGTTATCAAAGACGATCTTAACACAAAGAAAGGTGGTCCGGTAATAAGACACAAGAAAAGGATGTCAAAAATGCAAACTCACGTCCTGCTCTGTTAAGAACCTTCATTGTATATTTTCATGCAATGGCTTTCTCTTGATTCAGGCTGATTGTTGTACATTATATTATTTCCTGCCTTAAGCCGTTAAAAACTGGAAGAAAAAAAAACAACTCAAGAGCTATTTAGAAATCACAGAATCACAACACTTGAAGCAAACAAACTTGGTCTGGAATTACAACAATATATTTGCAATCTCTGCAAAAAAAGTCACACTTTGAAGCCCCAAAAACTTCTTGAGGCTGCCTTATGGAGCCCCTAGCCAAAGCGTGATCCACACAATTTCCTGCTGGGTATATCCATCCTATAGTATCCATCCTATAGGTGAGAATACATCCTTTGCTCTTTCCTTCAACTGGCACAAGGGATTGGTGGTATCAGCTCATGCTCCCTGGAAGTCAGGAGGAAGCAGAAAGGTTTTGACAAGTCCCATGTCTTTGGTACCACCATGGGGGACCCAGGTGGTATCAAAACCTGGTGGTACCACAAGGGTGGTTCACCCCTCCAAACCTTCATCTACAAGTATAGTTGAAAGTGACCCTTGACTTAACACGGTCAGCTAAGATTGGGGCACTTCGGTCCTAGTCCCATTAACAAAGTCAGCTTTTCTTTGACTCATGCTCTCCTAAGTGGTCTGTCGGTCAAAAAGATACTTGAGTGTCATTCTGTGCCTTCCTGGGGCTGTTGATGCAGCGTTCAAGCCTAGACAGCATAGGACTGCAGAAGAGTAGCTAAAATTAAACTGGCTAAAATAAAGCTTTCTTCAGAGAACTTCAACCACAGCAGGGTTTAAGTAGGAAAAGCCTTCTCTAACAGATGACTGACAGGAAAGGAGTGGTTCATGGTCGCCAAAATTAGTATTTTCCACTTATGTACCTGGCACCCACTACTCAGATGCCCTTTTAAGGGAAAAGAGGAACTGACCACTGACTAGCCATACCAAAACTCCATGAGAGGGGGCTCATCACTTTCTTCTCTGCCTTGACCAAGAAGCCACCAGCAGGGAACCTCCAAACAGCAGCCGTCCCGCTCATGTTTAGGGGCTTGGCCTCTCCACTGCGCACACGGCGAGAGGCAAATCTTGAAGCCAGCAGGGAGGCAGGAGTTCCCAACCACGCTGCACCAGCGCTCTGATGAGCTCAGGGTTTATCCTTAGCCAGAGCTGATTCATAAGATCAACTCCCTTAGAGATATTAGTGAGGGCAGTTGCAGCATATCTTCCCCACGTGAGAGATTTCATCTTATGCCCTGTCAATTATTGATAGGCTTCTCTCTGAACACAAGGAGAGTTTCTCCACCTTAGAAACTTCTTATCCCTCTCTCATAGATGTTTAACCTTCCTAAGTCATATCTGTAAATCAATGCCTTTTAAATTCACTAATGCCTTCTCACAATGAACTTCATGGGTTAATGACATTTTACAAAAAGTCCAGAGTTGATTTCATATACAAACTTTTTTAACTCTGCATAGTTTATTTGCACCCCTTATTTGTCCTTTTCTAATCCATATAGCCAAAATCATTCCAGTCTGCTCCTTTATCAGTCTGTCAAGCTTTTCTCACTGTATCTTACCCTTTTCTGGCATTCTTAACTTGCTGATAAATATTTTATGGATATGGGAGGCACTGGAAATGAAAGCTGAATTCAAGACAAAAGAGTCTAATTGATTTTTACTATGAAATCCTGACTTTGTACAATTATGACCTTTTAAGCTTGTTGTTGCCCATTATTACATGACCTTCTTACAGTGGTGCTTTGATGCAGTCTAGAACACAGGGACCACACCTGTCACTCAGTTCACCTGTGTACACATAATCACAAATGATAGAAAAACATCCATGTGAATCAGAGCACAAAAATCACAGGCATGAAACAGTCACAGGCAGCTGTATGCAAACCAAGCAAAATGCTGAAATGAATGCACACAAAAAACACTCATCCACAATACAAGGCAAAAACAAAACCAAAGGCACCTCTAGCTCATACATAGTTTATTCATGAAGTTACCTATCCATGAGCAGAGCTTGCTGCTATTGTTTTTGCTGCCCCTGCCTTCACAGAAAGTTTTCTATCTCATCTGCCTTGTTTACAACATTAATAATCTTTTGTGGCCCAGTATTTGTATTTTCTGGGGTAACTTGCTATTAAATATTCCCATGTATGGAGGCACATGCATAAAAAGCCCCTGGGTTCTTTGTTACTAAGGGAAATGCTGGGGGTGACAGAGTTCTCGTGACTAACATGCTGAAGAGCAGAGATTTTAGCCAAAAAAAAACAAAGTGAAATTGAGATGAAAACTATGGCTTGGAGATTATGTTGCAAGGATTTTTTTATTTTATTATTATTTTTTTTTTTTTACTGTTTCCTTCCAAGGTTGAGTTTAATTTAAAAAAAAAGCCTTTGTTAAAGGTACAACAGGCGGTCACAACATTTTCAGGGAATAAAGAATTGCAAGGAATAAAAACAGGGGAGATGCACCAGTCCTGTCAAAAGAAGAAACGGAGAGAAAAAGAGAGGCAAAGGGAGTAGCTATAAAGGAGTTACAAAGGAGTGTGGAGGCAGAGAGGGGACAGGCAAAGCAACAAATGGGGAAAGGGATGACTCGACATAGAACAGAGGAGAAAAAAAAAAAAAAAAAGGAGTTGCAGATGTGGATCTTAGTGCTCATGGCATTTCCTGGTTCCTCTTGGAAAAATGGCTGCAGCAGCGTGAGTTGATTTCTCAGGGAGATCCTACAATAAGGGAGACCATGTCCATAAGTGCTGTGAGCTTCCTAGGAAGAGCTGCCATGGACTTTCATGCTAACGTCCCCATCACAGCAAATCCTCAGCACATTCCCTCTGCTCAACACACTCATGTGGGAAAGACAGGGGCCACCACGGACATCAGCACCCCTGAGCCCTCAGCCTGCTGACACTGGCACTTCATGTCTTCCAAAACAGGGAAATTTTTTTTCCAGGGTGAGTTTCTACTTTTGGACATTGAACCAAGCTAGCCTACATTTTTGGAGCTGTTGTGCACACAGAATTTAGGGATGTTGCACACTTCTGGAAATAAAAGCACCGCAATTCATACACTTGAAGAAAGAGGCATCAGTGCTTTTGTCCTATCTATCAACCTATGGAGAATAATTTGAGATCTTCTCATTAGTGGTATTTACTGCTACTCCACAAATGTACCTCAGTGAGAGGCTGGGTTGGAGTAGGCCCTAAGCAGAGCCAAGGGGAAGGATCATGAGGAAGAGTTTGGAGTAACTGTAACTCCTGCTAGGAGCATGGTTTTCTCCTGCGATCTCAGGAGCTTGCAGCTTATCAAATGCGGGCTCTGTTCCTGGGAGATGTGTGCATCATGGCCTCATATAAAGTCTCAGCACACCAGATCCACTCCCATTTTTGAAAATATCAATATACACTATAGATGTTTTTGCAACGTATGTACTACAGTCATGCACAACATACGAAGAGTTAGTGTTGCTGTCTGGTTTTCTAGGGAACACATGACGAGCAGTGAATTTTAGATGTCTAACTGTAACATTCACAGTGAATCTCGGGTCAGAAAAACGAGGTTTCACAGCTGCCTGGTTTCTCCTCGGCAGGTTGCTCACGTGCACGGCACAAGGCCTGTGCGAGCGCTCGCTGCCAGCGCGCGCCAGGACCTTGCACGGCAGCCACAACACCAGGCTCGGCACACACAAAAGGCAAGAGGAGATGCCAAATCCTCAGGCAAAGTCAGTGCAAAGACTATCCTTTAAGAGCTCTCTGAAGCCCTCACTCCAAGGACCACATCCACTCCTACTACGCCTCCTCCGACCCCATCCCTCTTCCAAAGGCCTTTGCAAAGCCCAATCCACTGCCGAGCCTACTCTCCCAAACACAGCTGCAGGGACACCATCTCTCCCACTCGCGGGGCCGTGTCTATTCCTAAGACCACCCCGAAGTTACATCCATGCTGTCACTCGCAGTGTCTCCCCAGCGCGCTCCCAGAACTGCACCGTCCCGCCAACGCCCCCGTGGGCGACGATGCAAAGTTCAAGCAGCAAACCAAACACAGCACCAAAGAGGGCAGGAAGCAGCCAGCAAACCACCCACACCTCAAACTGCCTGAAACTGCTGCTCGCTAGGGAGCAATGAAGCCTCTGAACAAACACGAGCTCCGTTTACCCCTTCACCTCTGCGTGGATTTCCTGGGAATTAACAACATGAGGTTAATAACTCTCCAGCTGCAACCACGTTGCACAACATGGGAACACATATATCATATGAGCCATTGCTAGGGACATGGCACGGTGACATTTGAGTTCTCTGAGCCTCTTCAGCGCCCTTCGAGTAAATCTACACACACTGAACAAGGCAGAACAGATCATTAAAACCACAGCATTGTATCACTGTAATGAACACTGCTCCTGCAAAGCAACATGTTGCAACCAAAACTTTGACGCCTAAGTTAAAAAACAGCAACAACAAAAAAACCTACAAAGTCTCAGGTAGACCTAAGCAATTTGCAAATTCCTTTCTACCTCAGCAAATTACTGCATGTAGAAAACACACAGCAAAAGTTTAAAAAAAAAATTTACTGTTGCAACAGTTTATACCTATTCTTTGTTTAAACAAATACATATATAAATTTCATGTTTCATGTCTCAGATTTCCTTGAAAATACAGGACTTTTTTGGGGGGTGGGGGGCTGTAGGATTTGTGTTTTGGTGTAATCTGAGCCTAAATGTGGGCTTAGTATTTGTGCAAACCCTCCCAAGTCCTGGCACTGATGCTAATGTGGTGTGGGATGAGGTACTGAACGTTAGCTCTTACAGCTAAGACAAGAGTCTGAAATCTCACTAAGGGAGATTCAAGTAGCAAGTTCCAGTAATTCACTTTGGGCTGATCTATTATATTAAACTTGTCCAGCTTGGCTTATGATGAGAAATTACAGAGGACATTTTAGGTGAGGTAATTAGGCATCTGGGGGTGACAGAAACACTGGCCTGATTCATTTTTAAAGCCAGCTGACATTTACATGTATGACAAAGCGGTGGGCTGGTGAAAGACCTGAAGGAGGTTGGGGGGAAAAAAGCATCAAATAGGGAAGCCACAATGAATGAAACAATTGGTGCATTAGGGCAGCTAGGGGAAGGTCCAGCAAAAACTCATTTTTACTCAGATAACTATGGAAATTAGCTTGCATGGAACAGCTTGATTTGGTGTTTGGTGCAACGTCCTGATCATAAGCATCACTCTCAACAAAAGAAACATGGACAGAAAGACACCAACCTCGCAGCAGGGCAGCGAGAGAAGGCAAGAGAACACAACTCAGCTGTGTGTTCAAAACAGTAACTTAATGTAATGGAGGTTTATTTATGACCACCAGTTACTTGTTTCTTTATACCCTTCAGCAAACCTTTAAAAGCTACCCAGGGCTTACACACTGTTGCTTTGAACTTGCTGTAATTTAACTTGTTCATCTCTCAAAGAACACAGAAAGCAAAGGAGGAATACTCCTAAACCCAGGAAGCTCGCAACTCTGTGAGACAATTAAAATAATACATTTAACACAAAGCAACTAACCTACAATTATTTTTTCCTTATAAAATGAATAACTTGCTAAATGAACCAAGATCCTCTGGGAAATACCACCTCATTTCATGTACAACACAGAGTCAAGATAGAGTCAAAAGAGTGCTGAAAAGTCCATATTTCTGTACTTTAGGCCCCCAGCAGTTGAAGACACTTGGCCTTGGAGCAGGGCTCTACCAGAGTTAGTTCAGCCTTCTCCTTTAATAAATTGTTTTCTTCTCCCCAGTAGCACTTCCTATCAATTTCCCATGCACATAGAGTCTGTCCCACACTTCTTGTTTCATGATAAACAAAAAATCTATCCTGTACTACAGCTGCAGCAAAGCAAGGCCACAAAGGCTGCCTTTCTGTCTGGATTTATCCACCAGTGCTGCTATCATTTCAGGCTTGCTTTTGTTAACAGCCAAGCAGACGTCACAGGCTGCCACGAAGGCGGAGAGATAGGAGGGAGCTTTCTAGAGCTCCATGGACACCCTCATGGTCATCTCTCAGCATCAAAAGCATGCAGCCCTATTTATTTCTCTAAATCTCACCTGTCAGTTCAGCTGTGATTCCAGGCCACAATCAAGTCCTCCTGCCTATTCCCCTCAATGGCAGATGGTGCTTATGGCCAAGGGGTGACCACATCCAAAAGAATATTACCAGCCAAGCTCAGTCTCTCTCACTCCAGCATCACCACATGGTCACTAACCTCTTGAATAAAATGCTGTGATGCCAGCAGGAATTTAGCAAAATACAGGTGACAGAGGCGCAGAATTTTGCCCTGTAGTTTTAACTGACCAAAATCACAGTTGATTATTCCTCTGGGAACTCTTTGCACTGTTGCTCAAGCAAGCTACTGGAAAGTGTTTCCCCCCTTGAGAAAAACAATCTGCTTTAGGGATGTTGCTAGTCTGAGAGTGTTCAGATCAGCTAACCTTTAGCTGCTTTTCTCTGCCAAGGTCTCACGTGGATTTAGTTGACACTATGCAGCTGACTGTGCTTCTGCTTCTGGGTGGTACAGGCAGTCACGGCTGTGCAGGATTCATGTTTCCTTCCATCCCAGTCTCTAAATGCAAGCTAGTACAGTCAGTGAGGGGCCAGTGATCCTCTGCACACAACTAGGTAAGATAAGAAGGCAAAAGAACTGCCAAGAATGAAATAATACCGCATGAGACTGCATTTTTATTTGAGCTGCTCCATCTCTCTCCTTGGCGTTAGATCAAACCAGCTAGAATTACTAAGAGCTAACTGTAACCCGGTTATAAACCCATTCCAGACATGCAAAGAGGCGTCTCTCCTTCCTGTAGGCAAAATTCTTCACGCAAAACATGGCTGCCCCCTTAACTTCCAACTTAGCTGACAGAGAAAGAGGTTCTGCAGTTTAAAGCCACCACCAATTATAACTTTAACTGTTTAAACTTCTCTCTCACACAGGAAAACACTTATTGAACTGATCTTACCTTTGCAATTTCCAAGCAAAAAGCACTTTTCAAGTCCAGATTGACAAAAAAATTCCTGCAAGCGTACTCCATCTGTTGAGGTAGATAGTGAAGCTCAACCTTCCTGCGGGAAGAAAGGGTGGACATTTGGGAAACTGGCTGGGTCTCCTGCACTTCAAGCACGACGCAGGCAGCATAGTCCTTTCACCAGGGTCTCTACAAAGCCGTTATCACCCAGTAGATGACTTTAGCCAACTTTATTCCTTAGTCAAGTGTGAAAATATGAAAATATTCCCCTCCTTGCCCCCCCTCTTCTTTTTTAAAGCACAACTCCAATGGCCCTTGCATCACCAAAACACATTTTTGTTCTGTTAGCTATTCAGCAAAGGAGCTTTCCACTGAAACAACAGGTCTTCTATGTATCAGCATGTATTTAGGATGTTGTGTGCTGATAATGAATTATTTGGATTTCCATGCATCGTGAGTTGCTGATGGTGAAGAAAAAAAGTTCTTCCTAGCAACTAAGAAACTAAAATTACACACCTGAGAGCTTGAGGAGTTTATTGAGCAAGCCATGATACAAGACATTAGGTGGATGAGGGCCAGATAACGAGTTAAAAGGACTGTACTACTTCCATGTCACTGGTGTGACCACATCTTCTGCAGAGCAGTAGCAACAGGAACTTGTCAAAACAGCTGGCAGGTTGTTCACAATGAAGGAGTTGCTTTTCACCAGCTGATGGGCAGCTATTCTTACCAACACCTTTGGGCCTTACTGACAGGTCTAGATGTAGCTCAGAGAACTAGAATTGTCTATCCTGGTCTTTGTCAAACTTTTTGAAGACTTGCCGGTTCTCATCAGTAACTGCTTTCAAATGGCCTCCCTGCCTGCACTGGATCCACAGCACTTCTATTTCTCCAGGCAAGTAATCATCTAATACAATTTTTTAACTAAGAGCATAAACATTACCTCTCCACACACGCACGCGGAAGGAACTCAGATGCTTTCAGCTTTCTGTAACCTCATCATAACCTTTGGGCACTTCCATAGTTCAGCACTTACTGTGGATCCAGGTTACACAGACTGATCTCTCTTCTTGCTTCCTCAGTGGTACCTTTACAAAATGCTAACAAAGAAGGTCACTTTTGGTGGAGTTCATGTTCAATCTACTCTGAAGAGAGGGCATCAGGTCCTGGACCTCTGAGTCTAGATCATCTCAATACCATTCTTTGCAATTATAAAACCAAGTTACTTTTCACATGGGGGATGGTCTCTGTGATCACAGGCTTATGACTAATGGGAAAAGCAGCCAAGGACTGTAACAGTAAAGATGCCAACAGGGTTTCTATAGCAATTTCACAAGCTTTATCCCATTTACAGCTGAGAAGGTGGGATGGTGTATACAGAGCTGGAAATCCAATCTGTGCTTGTTTTGCGAGTATAATGCAGTTTCCCAGCTAAGCTCAGGTGACTGGAAACACAACACTCTCTTCCTTCTAAACCATATGATGAGCATCAGGGACTGAGCTAACAATATAAATAGGATGTTTTCTGCTGAGGAGCAAAAGAGGTCTTATTTTGAAATATTCATGTCAGCTATTTGCCAAAGCCAGATAAGCCCTTTCTCCATGTTTATTTATATAATCAATGCTAAGGCAAGCTTAGTTTTCTCTCATTTTCTATTCAAGTCAGTCCAGTGTTTTTCTTCAGATCCTTATGTTACCCATTGTTTAGCAAAATACAATAAATGGGAGAATTTGTTGCACCAGAACTTCTTTGCTATGAGTTCTTGTACAGTTAACCTCCAGTACTGCTGTTTTTCACCTACACTTTCACCCACACTTCCACCCGTAGCATCACCAAACAAATGAAGCCTTATAGATCCTTATGAAGTAACTGTGGTGGATTACTTCTTCCACACAAATGTACAAAACAAATCACATTAGAACTGAAAATCAACAGGTGTGTGAAATCGTTCTCTAGCAACACTCTTCAACAATCCAGGATGCAGGAAGAGGGAGAGGAAAACGCTCAGGGCATACTGCTCAGCTGGGAACACTGGCCGAGCAGTTTGGAACTCGGTATAACAGAAAATGGTGCACTGACTTTAAGCTGCACTATTCCAAAGTTACAATTAGAGCTCATAATTGACTTTTCCAAGAAAGATAACCTGCTAAAACCAAAATTCAGTAAGGAAATGTCGCCTTTCCAAAGAACTTTGCTGGATTCAATGGCTAGGCTGGGTTCCTTCCTACTGCCCGAAGAAGCTGTGAAGAGCTCAAAGACCACAAGAGTCCCTCAACCTCTGACTGCCCCAAGAGCTCAACAGGAAAGACTGCACAGCACTGGGAGCTCACTGGGAACTGCAGCAAGTGCGGACAACGGTGGCGTAAACTTGGGTTCTCAGAGCTTCTGCTCTCCCTACCATAGGCCAGCAGGGACGATGGTGACTCTCGGAAGCATCAGTGATCCTGTTCAAAGGACGTGCATCAGTCACACATCCACTCAATGTGCATTTTGGGTGGCAACAGGACAGCCCATACTTTGTAATCCTCCTCAGAGCTGTACGTTTTGAAAACCCACTCTTCCAAATTCTGAAAGCTTTGGGGTTCCCAGCATCAAGCAAACAGGTATCATAGCATTTCTCTGAAGTGAATGCCAGATATGTGAGCTTCCACACCAGGATCTGGAAAGCCAACAGAATTCCTACTTGAGGCAGCATGATCATGGATTCCAGAATCCATTCTCTTTTCCAAGGAATACCATTTGACATTGACATCCTGTCAATGCCCCGAAAAATGAAGTGCCAGTGAAGCTGAAATGCATTTGAAGAAAAAATAAAATCATTTATTTTTCCTCAAGAAAAGAAGTTTTCAATTCAATAGAAAGCTCTAGTGATGCCTTTAAAAAAAAAAAAAAAAAAAAAAAAAAAAAAAAGCTTTCCAAATGGAAACAATTGCTTTTGTTTCCCGAAATTTCATGGTTTTCAATGGGTCATTCCAATGGGTATTCTTGAGTTTTCACCAACTCAGGCTGTAAAAAAATTTAAACTTCCATAGCCTTTTCTATCAGACTGTATCTTCTTGCATAATGAGCATCTATTAAGACTTGCATTAGCGTAACACCTCCAGCAATTAGTTGTTGACACATCTTACAGATACAGTGTGCAGTGAGTAAAGTGAGACAGAAGTTGAGTGGTATACCTCCTTTTAAACCACTAATAAGTGTTAGACCTAGGGAAAAGCAAGAGTCTTGATTCCAAGTCATTCATAAGAGTGTTGTGAAATGCTCCAACCTACCAGACTCCTATCTTTGATATTGCTTTATAAAATAATCTACCCAATTAAAAATATTCTTAGCACTACACAAAAAGTTCAGTTGTATAAGTCATCAGTTGCTAATCCACTGTTTAGTTTAGTGAATTCTCTGAACACATCAAGTCTCAGTCATTTCTCAGAAAATATCTGCTGACAAAAGGCCTCTGGTCTGCCTGAACTGCAAGGACATTCTCATCACAGTCAGTTCAATATGCATCAGTTTTACGTATTTTTCATACATTTTTAATGGGCATCCATATCAGACGACAGAAACATTTTCAAAAACTAACACAAAAAACCCACATGTGTGACGTTAGTAGAAAACAAAGTTTGTTTGATTCGTTAGACTGTATGAGATAAGCAGTGAGCTGAATGCACTGGGTTCCACAAAAGTCACTTGTAAACCTGTGTTTTGACTCAGTGTTATTTAACACTCATTTTGAACTAGAATTGATTTGGGATAGGGGGAAGGAGGAAGCTTTGAGCAAGAGAAGCATTTTCAAAGCTGTTCACAAAAAGGGTTTGATATTTGCTGATGTTTCTTCTTGAAACATCAAAATTCAGAAGGGGAAAAAACAGGGCATGAAAATACTTTGTGATGAATGTTTGATTTTTTTTCACTAAGTCAGGGTTGCACATTTACAGCACCCCTACCCAAGGTAGCTAACCCCTTTTTGCTTTATTTTTAAGGTGGCAAGGCTCAAGGAAACCTTTTAGAAGCTGTCAAATGTTGCAGCAACTTCTACTGCATGTTTATATAGTGAGAAAACATCAAACAAACATTGCCAACTATATAACAAAAATTCCTGACGTGGCTGAAGCCTCTCTCCTTATCTATGTGCTTTCAGAAATTGAACATACCTGTCTTAGATGACATAATAATATTGATCTGAACTGAAAACACCAACAAATGGTGACTCCAAAAAAGACACCAATTCCATCTTCAATGATGCTTTTAGAACGTCAGCTGACATTTCTGAAAAGCAATTTAAAATAAATTGGGTATTAGACAGATACACACTAGACAGAAACATAGATGATTTGTTTCAGAAGAGTTTTCAGAAATAACCAGCGCGGTTTCAACCTCCACATTTTATATAAATAGCTACAGATGCATTTACACAGACTCATATGTACAGGGCAAGATTATTCTCACTGTGAGCTGCCAGAAAGGGCACAGCAGCTTCCTGGGAATTAACTGTAAGTTGCCCCACAACATGTGTGTATATGAAAGATCTGTCACGAGATACAGCTTGAGCTAGCCAAGATCCCCACATCATGGACTCTCAAACTCAGCTTTCCCCAAAGGAGTTAGTGGGATTGCTCAGCTACAGAGTTACGATGAGGATTTTGTCTTGAGCTTTTCCGGCGAGTAGGCAAGCATGCTTTCCCGTGACAGCCTATTTCAGGGTCACAAGTCGGCCAGTTCTTTCTGTGCCTTATTTCAAAGCCCTGTCAGCAGATTCCTTGCCCCAGCCTCTAAAATCTGAAGATCAGTCCCACCAACCTTCCCAGATACAACAGATGCTCACTGAAAGCTTTTACAATCTTATGGATATAAAGTCCATTAAAAATGCAGGTATTTTCCAATATAAAAAGGGGCTTTAGAGCTTCTAATGGAACTAAAATAGGCAGCATCTGACTGCTGACGTGGTGCTTTTCCCTTTGCCCTGTACTGGAGATCAGCGCTCCTCTCCATCTCTGGAGAGGCCGCCTCGTTTTCCTTCCCTGGGTCCAAGCAAGGTGCTTGCCTTCTGCTGGTGCTGAGATGCTGCAAGGGCAGCTACATCCCTGTGTTAGCTTTCTGTTTTTCCGTAGCTCTCTCCTGGCAACTGTCCCTTTCCTCAGGCAGAGCCAGCTAAGTGGCAAGCAACTCTGAGGATGGATCTCCACCCACACACAGAGCCCTGCAGGAAACAGGCTGCGTTTGGTGTGAACACAAGGTGAGCCGGGTGTGGAGCTGCTTGCAAGATGATGTAGGAAGAGGGGCCTTTGGTGATGGCATTCACCATTGCTTTCCTACCACGTTTTGTTTCATTTCAGTGCTGATGCCGTGTTTATTTCTGCTATTTTCCCTGTCCTTTTATATTCCTGTTTTACTTAAACTCCCCCCTTCCTTGTTTTTAGCTCCATCTCTCCCTGCACTTTGCTCTGCCCAGACAATAGCAAATACATAAACAAGTCTTCCAGCCAAACCCTGAGCAACTCAGGGTTAATCTTCGCTGCTCAGCCCCTCACCAGGCCCCTGCAAACATCAGGCCAGCCTGAAGAGCATGGCTTAAAACCGATGGGGGGAGGTCTTGCTCTCAGACTTTAGCCACGTATAAATCGGCTCATCTGTTAGGAAGCAGCGAACCCTGCAGCAACCCACGTCCTGTACCCGTATTATTTATTAATGAAGCTACAAGGCTGCAAGCAGTACCCCGAGGGGAGGATGGCAGGGCACGGCAGCAGGCACTGTGGCGCAGGGCAGCCCCGTGGAACGTGAACTCGTCTACCTGCGCGGGGCCAGGAGCCGGGCTCGGCCGGCGAGCGCTTCCCCGCGGCCGCGGCCGGCCTGGCCGGGGCGCCACCGGTTCGCCTCTGCGCTTGGCACCTGCATTGAGAACTCCTGTGTGGAAGGAAGGTTAGAGAAAATCAGTAAAACACTAAACCACGTCCTCCAGAGGAGGACGGCAGTTGTTTCATTAATGAAGCATCTCTGGGAAGCCAATCAGCACTAGTCCGCGAAGCTGGCAGGATCCCCCCGCCCTCCTGCGCCTTGACCCTGCCTTTTCTTAGGCATTCTTAAAGCAGACAGACGGACAGACAGACACGGGCAGCCAGCAGAGCGTGGCCCACACAACAGCCCTTCGTTCTGCTCTTCACGTTTGACCTGGGGGAAAACACAGCGAGGGCCGAGGACGCACCAAGCCAGGCGTACATCGAAACGCGCTCGCCCCCCTTTATGCTTACGTCCAAAAAGCTTGGTGATCACGGCGGCTCTAGGTCGATGCGAGAGGTAACTGCACAAAGTCGTGCTGGCCTAGGACTCCTAAAGCACGCCCCTTCCCAACACACTGTTCTCCAGCTCCCTATCTTTTCTGAGCCTGCAAAAAATTTCAGCCTACACTCAAGGATAGCTGGGCACACATAATGCCCGCAGAGAAACAGCTGCAGAGCAGAGATCTTCCAGATCAGATTTATGATCTAGATTTACGGGCCAAGCTGTTATCTAGACCACACCATTGCAAATTGGCTTGGTGACACCAAGTCACCACCACAGAGGCACCTAACAAGAAACCATCCCAAAGTCTTTGGGCCATCCAGGGATGCTCCTCTGATTCCAGAAGAAATGTGAACATGACAAAGAAAAGAAAGACTATTCGGAGGTGGTGAAACACCATGCATTTTAGTACTACCATGTAAGTGGTAAGTCAAAGCTCGGCTCCTTGGAGTCCAGGACACCCTGGAGCACACGCATCTGCCCATGGGGAATTCTTTAGTCTTAAACAACAGTAGCGCGTGTATTGTGCAAAGCTAAGTGGCAACGGCACAAGTTTAAGAGACCATTTTTCCAGATTGCCCCTTGCTATGAAACAGCCACCACCAAGCACAAAGAGCAGCACTACCTAGGGCAGTGAGGCTTCATAAATAGCAAGGATAGTCCCTGTGATTACGTTTTGGGTTTTTCTTTTTTTTTTTTTTCTTCTCTCCTCATTTTCTTAGGAATATTTTTCAAGATTCTCTTTTAAAAAACTCCACTGCCTGCTCAGATTAAAAGTGAATGCTCTGGGACACATGAAAGGCTTGAGCAGAAAAGTTTCCACTTTGAAGTAAAACCTCCCAAATGAAGTTTCAAACCAACTTGACCTTGCACCTGACAGCGCTCCCACCTTCAGCGTGCTAGAGTCCACCAAGCACGATGAGCTGGCATGGAGAAAACGCCTCCCAGAACAGGAAAGGTGAGAAAATAAAAAGTCAGGAGCAACAAAATCAGCCAATTCTTCTACGACTTCACACCAGACCTGCCTGGAGCTCCAACTGACAGCCCAGCAGAGTTGTGCCAACCATTTTCACGAGCAATAAAAATCCATACGCTGGACCAACATGCTAGACTAATGCTGCTGGACTTACTCAGCCAAACACATCAAAAGTCAACTCCTTCCCAGTGCCTTTGGCCAGAAATTACAACGCATCACCAAAACCACTGCCTCAAGACTGCCTTTAAATTCGCATTACCGATATCATACTGAGGAGATGGCACTTCTCTCTGGAAAGCACATCAGTGGTCCCCAGGCTACCCAGTTGTCCCTTGTTCATTACTCTCAGTAAAGGCCTTTCAAACACTGCATAACTCCAGGAGCAGCCTTAAAAAGGCTTAAAAAATGTTCACCACCTCCTATGCAAAAGGCTTGTCTAAATCAGATTTAAAGGATAAATAGCATATATGCAAATGGAAGAAAATAAGAAAAGGGGGCTCTGCCATGAGAAGCGCATTGATAAGTGTCATACCTTGAACAAATCTTTTAAAACCAAATACTGGAGAGCCTTCCTGAGGCTACAGTTAGTGGGCAACCAGCTGGGAGTCAGGACCAGATGCAAAAATCAGATGTTACCACATAAACAATCAGGTACCAAAACTATTATAAAAGCAAAAGTTTTCAAGAATGAGGCCAGTGAAACTATAAAAAGTGAGGTTAAAATTTTGGTTTTAGATCTCATCTAAAGACATTTCCTGGAATATGAAGTAGAAAAAGTCCCATTTGGATCAGTATGGGGCTAGTTTGGAGGGAGAGTAAATCACCATTGCCCTTGCCAGGGCAGGATGGATGGCTCAGCAGGAGGGCTCCTGTCCAAGTATGTACCAGGTGGTTTTTAAGTTCATTGAATGACACCCCAGACCAACACACCTTATCTTCCAGATCTTTTTTTCCCGAGCAGAAAAATACAGATCTCCAAGTCACAAATACTAGTCTGCTTTTTCTTTTCTAACCCCTTTTCTCTGACACTTTTCTTATGGCTGTCCAGCACATATATAATGCTAACTCAGTAACTCATTTTGATGGTGCGTTGGAAGATTATTTCCATACAGTTTAAAGCAAATGCTAGAGAACACAGCTCTCATTTCAGCAGTCATTTGGCAAGGGAGAAGATGTATCTGAGGACAGATGACTTCTCAGCCGACACAACTAGAGAGCCAATAGTTTCTCATGCTGCTTCTGCTGCTGCTGCTTCCAGTTACCCCAGCCCCTTACCAGGTTAAGATCACAGCTCCTGCCCAGAACCCCATCCCAGAAGGATCCTGTCCCCAGCCCTGCACACAGGCACCGACAACAACGCTGATGATGAATTCGATGGATTTCAGTGCCCCTCACGGTATCAGTATGGCCATCCTTACTCCTCCCCTTTAAATACAGCAGGGCAGACATGACAGCAAGGATTACCCGAGAGCGAGTCATAAGCGTATCACACCACAACCCTTCATTCTTAACCCCCCATAAACATTCTCCATGTCTATGTGGTATTGTGCAACTTTATTAATAGCTTAAAAAAATCATCTGGAAAAGCAGACATGTTTCCCAGTGACAAACTCAAGTGGGGAAACCTTTATTCATAATTGCATGACTGAAAAGAAAAATCCCATTTCAGGCTTATGCTTCTGGCGATGCAAAACAAAATAATGATTTTTGTTTCGTTTCAGCTCACTTAAAGCACCACTCTGGGTTTGTTTTCATTCAAAAATAATGAAAACAGAAGACTATTTTAAGACAAAGCAAGATGAAAATCACCAATTCACTTCCAGATATTGATGGAAACTCAAAATTTGCAGGTAGCTTTTCCTGAAAGGAAATCCCAGCTTTTTAGTCAAAGCCAACATTCCCCTGGGAAAATTTTCACGGCTACTATGCCAGCAGCAGCACAAGCTACAGGACTCTGCAGCACTGAAATGGCCCCCAGCAGGGCCTTCTCCACCTCCACCACACACATTTTCTCCAAATCCTTCACCCCTTCTAAGCACGACTCTCACCTGCAAAAAGAATAACAGCCAGCACTATATAAATACCAAGGTGCATCTCTGCGTCACACCATGAGCTGCTCTCAAGCCAAACCACATCTTTACACGCTGTAAAGGAAGCAGGAAGCCTCTGCAACACTTAGTGCTTTTGGCAGGTGTATTTTGCCCATTTTGATGTAAGGTTGATGTAAGGTCCAAAAGTAGGAAGAGAGATGAAAATAAACAGGAGTGAGGCTGCAGTACCTGGTGTCCTTTTAACTAAACAAAAACACAGAAATCAGTGGATGACTTGCATACCCTTGAGAGATGCAGATTGGGAGCGCTTCTTTTTGTAATTTAACAGCTTCCAACTAAACTGTAATTGCAAACGTTTTTTGCCGGAAAGAAGTGCATACAGGAGCCCATCTGGATTTGTTGATTGAACTCTGGTTTCATCCACAACCACTGAAGCTTAGAAGAGCTTTGCGATTAATTATCTCTGTGGGTTGAATCAAGTCCAGAGATTTTCTTAAATATATTTTTTTAAAATGAAGAATTATCTGAACAGCTATTATCAGCTTAATTTAAATACTGTAAATGGGCATATATTTTACAAAAATAGACAGAATCTCCAAAATCTCTACTTTAACCATGTCCCCTCTCTCATGAGGTTACCCCCTTACGAGGTAAGGGACAGCAGAACAGAAACAAGGAGACATTCCTTCAAATTCTCCAAGATTTCACAGGCAGAGAGAGGCCCCCGAGCCCCGCTCTCCATGGTGCAGCAGGGCTTTCCTGGCAAGGGAGCACGCAGAAGGCAAACCATGTAGATGAGGCACTTAGGGACACGGTTTAACAGGTATGGTGTTGAAGGGCTTGTGGTAGGACTTGATGATCTTGAAGGTCTTCTCCAACCATAATGATTCTATGATCTGCAGGCAGTGAGGAAATGGTGTGGGACATGTTTCCGCTCCACCTCAGCTAACCTATATATATTTATATATACACACACACACACACACCCCTTTATAGACAAGCGCAGGGGAAAGAAGCCCTTCTACAAGGCAATTCAGTTGACTAGTTTTCATGATCTACTTCAAGGAAAGACAAAATGAACCACTGAGGTGGCAGGTGTTTTCCACTGAATATACAGAGTTAAAGCAACCTGCTCTGATTGCAGGCACCTACAGTGGCTCAGGTGGGCTGTGCTTAAAACCAACCTATATAGTAAAGCAGCAGCACATACAGGAAAGCTTTTTGCTCCTCTGCTTTTCATAGGAAGCACTGTGAACTACTGTGAGGATTGCTCTAATGTTCAGGTTGTGTAACTTCAGGTTTGCAAAGGACTAAAGTATGCAAAAAAAGGTATATCCTCCTACTCATTAGTTTCTCAGTTAGAGACTGGCTACTAGCAAATGCCTCTTCATGATTATGACTTTTGATTACTTCTTGCTCCTAATGAGCTTTTAGCCAACAGGGAGAACTACCATTAGCATGGGATACCTGCTTCGTGGTCAACTTGCCTTTTAGTTGTTGCAGAAATGCAAGTAAAAGGTGTTTTAATTCTGGACTTGGAATAGTTTTGGAGGTGACCCAGCTGTGGGACAGATTCCCAGCAATGTTCAGCTCAGCATCAGTTAGGTGTTTCTAAATTTGCTTTTGTCTTTACAGGTTAAAATATCACCTTGTTCCTAAAGGAACAGAGCCTGATTTTTGTTTTAAGATGGGCTTTAGACTGTGCAAAAGGAAGGTGCATCCTGCTTGATTTTGGGGTTGTCCTTACGATTTACCAGACTGGAGCTTTCAAAAGAATAAGTTTGTTACCGCAAGAGGAAAAGTTCCCAATGTTAATTTCCTAAGCAAACACATGTGCCATATATATTCTTTTTATGCTGGATGCTCCGTTCACTTGCTTTGTGGCTTTCTATTGCAATAGATTCAAGCACATTTAACCACCTGTGGCCCTAGGTAATGTTCTCTCAGGTCATTAGGTTGAACTGAAATAGGCCCAAAAACCCAAGCACGTATAACTGAGAATTCACAGGGCAGATGCAAAAAACACATCTCATGCAGACCATATGCAGTGTATGAAAAAAAGTCTATTATTAAAGTCTGAATATCTAAAGCTAAAGATAATGCAGATTTCAGACAATTCATTGTGGGTGGAAATGAGACCTGGTGAGCCCAAAAGATATTTTTAGTTACCTTTCCTCCTTAGCTCCCCACAGCACTCAGTGCAGTACTATATACAGGTATGTTCCTAGCTAACTGCTTAGCTTCCCAGGGCGTGCACACCACGAGTGAAGTCCCAATACACCATACAGCTAGGTATATACACCATATAGCTTGGGTATATACCAAGAGGCATTAGCCTAGTAACATTTTAGCCAGTCAAAATACATTTCGGATCTCCTCCAGCAGAGCTGGATACTTCTCACTGCCCATTCTGCAAATGTTGTGCGTTCACTCCAACGACTCACTTCCCCTTTCCTGTTCCTTGTCTAAAGATCTCTACAAACAAGTGCGATTGGCCATAAATTTATCCTCTCACTGACTCCAGATCCAACCTTGCCACAGACTTTTTAAACTCTCCTATTTGCAGAAACTTCTGCTGCTCTCCTGCTTGCTGAGCCTCCTGGGGAGCTAATAGGAGAAAGCGGTTTTCCATGAAAATTAAATCAGTTGTCAGTCCTTCCTCAATCTCAGGTGAGAGAAGATTCCAACACTTTATGCAATATAGAATTATTTATGTAGCAGGGCAGAAAATATAGTGTCATATTGTGATTGATGCATTTTGTTTTGTTTTTTTTTTCATCTAATATCCAATTCCTTTCATACTCTTGGCTTTTCACCCAATGGCAGGATTCCATTCCCTCAACTTCTGTGCTGACAGACTTTTATTTATCTGGATGCATAATAAATAGATGTAAAAGAAATCTCAGATCCTGGGAACAAAGCTGCCTTTGCCAGAAGTTAAATTCAAGAGCAGAGCGAACAAAGGCGGCAGCTGCTCCCCTGCCTTCCTGTGCCAACAATAACCACCTACAGTGAAACTAAGTCCACCTGAAACAGAAGAAGGCACCAGATCCTCAGCCTAAAACAATCTGTGGAACTGAAGTATGGCATTAGCTGGCAAGCTTTGCTTTGCCCTCACCTTGAGTCAGTGTCCCTTCATCCCCAGGACCTGGGAATCTACTACAGAAATAAGGATTTGCAAGCGCCTGCACCAACATCTGCCTGAATTGTCACCTTCCGACAAATGACAGTCAGCAATCAAGCTGTCGCACATTCCCTCCATATGGCTCAAAGCCAGTGGGATGCAGTGAAGACCCAACTCTCAGATATTCCTCCATGCCTCCTCAGAATGGTTATTGCAGCTTTACTCTTTAACCATTAAAGAGAATGTTTGCTTGTTGTGAAGCCACAAGCAAAAGCTTTGTGTTTATCACAGGTCTAAACGGGCATCAGAGTGGGGGAAGTCAGTGAAAAAGGCCAAGGGTATAGGGAGAGGTCACAGTAGTAACCTCCACACTGAAGTAGCCAGGATCATATAAACGGGCCCTTGAAAGGCAGGCACACCCGAACTTCTCCCCCATGGATTTCCAGCGCCCCTTTCAGTGCAAAGCCATTTATTTTAATAGTGGAACTATGAGCCCCAAATCGTTCTAATTTCATCTTACAGCGTGGCTTTAATCGAGTGCATTTGGGGACTAGCAGCCTGTCTGCAAAGTGGTAAATGCCACAGGGCACCAGGCCGTGCACAGGCTCCTGCCAGTGTTTTGGCAGGTAAACGTGCGTGCAGCCTCGTGAGAGCCGGGCACATCACTGCCTTTAACTCGGACTTTAACTTCAACGGGCAGGAGTTATTTACTTATTTCTCAAGTGAAAAAAAAAGAAATTTTGCCATCATCCTAATTGTGCTTGGACCTTCCTGCACGAAGAAATGGAGAGAAACCCTAGGTTTTCCAGTCACCAATAATTAATTTGCTGTTTGCTTAGCCTGCAGCTTTGGGGACAGGTTGGCGCCAGTGCCATGCCTGGCTTTTAGTCTGGGCTCCGGGTGCTGTGTGATTAACTAGCAAAAAGGGACAACCCTGCAGCAGAGGGATGGCGTAAGCCGCCCGCCATCGAAGCCCAGGGCGATGCCGCTGTCCCTGGGGGAGCACAGCCTGACTCAGCACAAAACGCAGCTCTGCGAGAAGGAAGAATCAAAAAAAGCGAGAAGCTGTCCATAGAGAACCCAAGAGTCACATAGGATCCAGAAACTGGGATCTTAATTAAGCACCCAGATACTAACGCTCACTGCCTGAATTATTTGCTCTCCAAAGCCCGAAGTCCTCAGAGAAGAGGTACACCAGCCATTACGGAAGTTGGACTTAACCTGTGGAGCTTCCTGTGTTTGAGCACACAACTGCTGGCACATATGGGGTTGGGAAAGGGCCAGAATAATCTGGAGCCAATGGTCAGTGATGCCCCCATGGGTTCTGACCTTACCCAAGCAGCTGCTTCACAGCTACAGAGATTAGTTGAAAGGGAAAGAAACTGGACCAGGGCAAACATCCTCCAACCTCTCAGACAACCCACAGCTACGGTTCAGTCTCCCCACAGCACTGGGGACCTCCTGCCTCCGGAGCCCCAGCGCCGCTCCTGGGCGGGTTCCTCCCCGCCGGCAAGCAGCAGTCTCACTAAGCAGACCGCGCGGCCGGCAGCAAAGCCCCCTCCTTCCTCCTCGCCCGCTCCCTTGCCCACAGCCCTCCCCTGCCCGCGCTCGTCACACCGACCCTGCCCCACACGCTCTCCCTGCGCCCGGCTGACATTTCCCCTCCCAGCACGCGGCATCACAGACATATTTTCCCCCTGCATATTTCTTCCCTTACCACACACTTCACACCGTGAAGAAACATTTCCTGGCCGCAAGGCTGCTGTGCTCTTCAACGAGCCGTGCTTTCGGTTGCGAGGCTCAGGCGACTCTTCCGAGGCCATTTCTGCCATGGAAACTCATCCCTGCAAACACTAACAGCCAGCCCACAGCGAGCTCCTGCCTTTGGGTTGCCGCTTGATGGTTTTGGAAAGCGAGAAGGCAGCCACGCTCTGAGAGAATTGTAGTGATGAAACTAAAAAGGTCTGAGAAACAAGCAGCGATGGAAGCAGGTCTGGAACATGACTTGGAGGAACAATTCCCTTAAGGAAGAAATACCAGTCTCCGGGAAAAGATGAGGCCCACATGAAGGCAGAAATAACGGGGGTTCTTCCAGCATAGCTGGCTGTGGTGGCCAGTGCCAAGGACTGCTAGCGCTGCCCCGGGGGCTAAGCCCGGCAGCAGGGTCGCTCCCCTCACCTTGTCGATGGGAAATGCAACAGGAAGGCCGGAGTGACCCCGTGCTGCGAATCCGTAATGAAAGCGGCCTTGGCAACGGCTCCCGCAACTCGGGCATCCACCCCGGTCCTTGGATGCGCGTGCCCAGCCATCGGGACTTGACTGATAACACTGCTTCTTTCCACGCTGGCCACCGGCAAACAAGCTGCGGCCATCAGACATGGTCACCCAGTGCCGCGTTCGGAGAAGAGACCAGGCACGAAGGGTTTTGTCAGCAACACCCAAGGCAGTCTCCGCTGGTGAAGCCCTCGTGGCCAGAGGATCCGTGCAAATCCACAGAGCAACATAAAGCATGATAATGTCCAAAACAACATGCGGGTGCACAAATCACAGAGGTATTGGAGGCAAATTCTACTCCATGGGAGATAAAATTTCACTTAAAAATGAATATATATCACTGGAACCTCAAAAAAGGGTCACACTAACTTTTTGTCTTAATGGATATTTAATCCCTGACTACTTAACATAAAATGTTTTTTTTGTTGTTTAAGCTGATCATTTTCACAATTTTCATAGTAAGTCTGAAAATAAAACATCTTCCTTTAAAGACTGCATCAGCTACTAAAGCAACAGAAATACAATACAGGTCTGTAAAGCCTATGGGTATTGGCTGAAAAAAAATCAATAACCTTTCGTGTCATTTTTAAAGCAAGAATCTAAATAAGTTTTAGAAATGAAGTTTTAGGCTTAGAGAGGATGTGGACAGTAGAAAACTTTCTCTTAACCACCTCAGAATAAATAGCTCTGAAAACAAGACTTAGAAGATCTTGTGAGAGCCAGCTCCACAGTTTTAACAATTTCAGTGCACACCAACAAGCTTTGCTACCTTCAAAATCCGGGGCAAACAGCAGAATCACAATGACAATTCCTCCCCATTAGGCCTCATCTTGTAGATTCTGAAACTCTCTTATCCCCCCTTTTAACACAAAGTTTTTTTTTGAAAACACAAGGAGTTACAAGAGGTTTTAAGGGAAACTACGTGTTCCTTAAATTTCTTAATCCTCCCAATCAGCCAAAGCCATTTCCAAATGACCTAGTGAGTGCTGGCTCCCAACTAACAAATTACAGAGGTAGCACCACGGACACTGTAGCCAGCTGCAGGGCCATGCAGAAACTCAGGGCTATAGAAAAACAAAAAAATCATAAAATGCATAAGACAGGCAATGAAACAAAACATCTGGATCCTGAATTATACCAAACATCATTGTCTGGTCCACTTACAAAGATAGTCTGTGACTCCAGAATGTATTTCTGTCTATGCTTCAGCAGAACCTCACCACGTTGATCTTATGCACATCAAAGTCTTTCCTGTCTCCTGCACTGCTTACCAGAAAAGCGTATAAACTTCATTTTGCTTTTGATTTCCGCAAGGGCATGAAAAAAATCACTCAACAGCACTTGAACATCTTCAGTAGACTTTGTATATACACACACACACATATATGCTGTAAGATTTTGGTTCCTGTACGAAATAGGCCTAGTGCAGCAAGCCAAGCCTGCTGAATGCTGCCCTGCTGGTAGCGATTAGGTGAGTTTTATACTCCCTGAAGAGGATGGATAGGCTCGTGTAGTCCACACACTAGCAAAATTCAGGCCTATCGATCCAAAAAGCCTCAAGGAGCAATAGGACATTGCCTAAAGACACACTGTAAAGTACCCAGTAAAAACGCCTGTCTTTCCTATCTCTGCTCTAAGAGCACCAGTGGAAAAAAAAAAAAAAAAATACACTTCCAATTCTTGCTTTTGTGGAGCAAGACAGTTCATTTTTACCTGTATATATTAGTAGGACTCACAATTTGGGCCTGCCAACAGGACAGGAATTACACAACGCAAGCTGTTGCATATGTCATATCCTACATATCTAAGGATCATATCCCACAGAGGTAACAGACTGGGTTTAAAAACGACGTCCTGGTTGAAGCAGATGTATGGTTTTCTGTAAAACAGGAACTAGGCCAGCTATGCCAAGACTCCCACCTTCCTTTCTCTAAAGGATACACTGCACAACACAATTCTAGATAGAGAAATGACAGAATGGTCTTTCTAGGCCCAGGTCATTCCTTTGGTCATAAGGCATTAGGACGGCCTCAGAGGCACCAGGCTGGAACGACACAGGTTGCATAGGGATGAAGAGAGGATGAAGTCTAGGTCATTCGACCACATTAGCATCTTGAGAATTGCTAAACAGGCAGTTGCCAGCTGGTGCTTAGCACTTGACTGACGGGCCAGGTTAGCAGGGTGCGCTCCCGTGGCAAAGTACGGCGCAGCGCGGGCAGCATCAGACTGCACGAGCAAGCGGAGCCCCACCGCTGCTCCCAGGGACTCGAAGGCAACGGTGCGTAACTGTAGCGCACCGCGTGCCTGGAACCCCTTAAACTTTGTTGTAACTTCCAAGATCCTCAACAGAAAAAGTACAATCAACTCCTTTTTGTGCTCAGAGGCACCGCTACTGTTCTTCACCTCCCTGCATGTGAGTTTGTCACAGCTGCACAGGCTGCCACAAAGATCAGTTTGCTGCAAGTGCAGAGCACAGGCTGCAAATCAATCAATGCTGATGCTATTATATTTTTAAGCAATTAAGTGTTCTTTTCATAAGGAGCAGCCACTCAGAATTGAGCTGCAACTGGGCGAGGGTCGCTAAGGACCAGACATGGCTGGCGGGTGCTCTGGCTGCAGCGCTGAGCGTGGCCGTCCTCAGGGACCCTCCTCTCAGCCCTGCACAAGACATCCCGGGACTGCCGCTGGCCCTAGCTGCAGGAGCTGCTCTCCTCTAGGCCAGCAGCAGCTTTCCGAGCCCTTGCTCTAATACCAGACAGTAGCACACGGAGGGGTGACACACCAAGCTTTACTTCTTCCCCATCCAAACTATTTATGCCTCTCTCCTCTCTCCCTTCAGTTGTACTGCGGAAGAGGCACACAGGAAAGCATTGGGATGTCTTTTCTCTTTACACTTAACTGTTGTTTCCCATCACAAGCAACGATAGAAAGGGAAACAAAGAGCAGGCCTTTAAGAAGCATGAGCCAAGTCCTCGGCTAGTAAAAGCTGACTGGTTTTAAACGCCATTTTTTATCATCTGAGGAGCTGATCACACTCTTTGTTGTGTTTTCTTAGAAACGCAGATCTAGTTTCAAGGGATGTATGGCTGTGGCCACTTCACAAAAGACATGCAGTGTGCAAACCAACATGGTAAATGCCCATATAAGAGCTCCACCTGGGGGAAAACAATTTATTATCTTTGTCCCCATCCCCTCTCTTCCCCCACCCCCAAAAGCAACTAAATACATCAGGCCAGGACACGTCTTAGGACCTGGATGGATATAAGGCCAGTACCAAGAACTACCGTCACAAGCGGTGGCCCTCTCAAAGCGCTCACTGCCCAACAGTCCCAGTGTCCCCTCTGGGAATAGCCAAGCATGAGATTTTTCCTCAGTCTGCTCTAGGGCATTTAACAGAGCTTTGGCAGAGGTAAAGTCATCTGAGCTCCCTGCCAGACCGCTGAGGAACAGGAAATCTTGAGATGCCACCAGGCTTTTCAGATTCCCAGTTAGCTCTGGCTTGCACCACATACCCACCACAAGACTACACATACCTGTAGCTCCAGACAAAGTGAGAAATCTGACACTTTCATCTCTGTATTCTACATTAACAGCTCTGAAATGCAAAAAACATGGGCCTCCTGCAGTGGCTGTTCAAGGGCCCTATGAAATGGTTGGCTCCAGCTGTATTCCTGGGAGCCCCCACTACATCCTCACGATGGCAGCTGACCCCATTACGAACCTACCACAACACGGCCAGGTCCTGATGACTGAACTGTTTTCCCATGCCCAAGTGTTACACATAAAGCACAGTTGGGTGTCTGGGAATTTATCTTGCCCCTTCTTTCACTGCTACTACATGCAAGGAGAACCTCACTCCTCAACGTCCAAACACTTTCCCACTACAACAGTACATGAAAGAGATGCAAATTCATCAGACTGGCAAAGTCAGGGGCAGGGAGAAAAGCAAGGCTGTGCAGTCTGGTGTGATAATGGTTCCCAAAGAATTCTTGCTCCAGGAAAAAGTGTTCGGGTTGTAAAGTGACACCGAACTAGTAATTCATGGAGTAACCTATCTATAACCCAATGTCATTTGATCACCTTATTAAAAGATTTATCGTCTACTTGCTGCATTTGTAAGGTGATAATTATGCTTTTTTTTGCGAATGCCTGTATTTCCTAGTTTTATAGGTTTAAAACATCCACTATAACCATTACAAGTGTTACGCAACATGTAAATGCAATGTTTGTCCTTGGTTCTCCTTCTAGTTTCTGATGCATCCTGTGCTCCTTAAGAGGTCAGTACTTCCTGCATGCTCTGCTGTACCCCAGTCCTGAGAAAGCCGGTGTGGCAGCTCAAGACTTGCTCTTGTTGGGAGTGCGAAGTTTTCCAGACCCTTTGAAAAACCTACCTCTCACATTTTATTCTTCCTCTGAAGAATATGGCTGGTATAATCTTGAGCATTTGTCTTGTGACATGTAATTTAAGGTGCTTTTAATATCTTCTTGTAATATCTGCAATAGCATCTATCCTAGCCCTCTCCCTCCAGAGCAGATTGGAAATTCAGAGCCCAGGCAGATGCAAAGAAACTAGCATTACTCTTGGCAATAGCCATTATCAAAGCCTTGTCCCTGTTAAATTTCATCTGTCACTCTACTACCAAGATGTTTAATTCCTCCTACAGTATTTAAACAAACCCTAACAGCTAAAACAAATTACCATGATCAGCAAAATTCTCCAGGTCACTGTCTCTTCCCTTCTTCCCAGCTAATGAGGATGCAGAGTCCTGCTGACCAGACCCACTCCACCCCTAGGGTCAGGAGGCAGTCAGATGCAGAAGATGCAAAACAGAGAGAAGGGGTGGCAGTGGGGGGAGAAAAAAAAAAAAAGAAAAAAAAAAAGGAAAGATTAGAAATATCCCTCCATGTTTTGTAGCCTGCCGGCTTTGTTGCGAAGGGTTGCAAAAACACTGAATAACTAATTTGGCTACCTGGATGGAGAGAAGTTAAGAGGAATTAATGTGCATTAAGAATGGATGTTAATAGATTTGAGGTTGAGATCTATTGAATCTGGCCCTGTATCAGCTCGTTATTTGTCTGCAAGTCCTAGGATCACTTTCTTGGTCCATTATCAAATAGACACAGTCACCACGTTAGCAAAAAGCCGTTACAATGTGATTCTGGATAAGGCTTTTCCTAGCACCGAACCCAGTACATAGTTGAACAGAGGTGTCTCGAGAGGTAAACGTAAACAGAAAGCGTTCCAGGAAACCACGATTTTCACAGACATGCAATTCGAGTGGTGGAGACAGAGTGTTTTCTCAGTCATTGTTCTCCATTTTGTCATCACTGGAGCACTTCCATCAGTACAATAGTTTTTGGTTAGCAATGCCCATACATAGACACAGGAAAGATGATCTGTGTGGGACTCCCTGGGTTGAATGGTGCCACCCAAGAGAAGGTTCAGAAAGAGCCTTCCCCTCTCCCTGGCTCTTCCTCCCCCTCCTCCTCCCACTCATATCCCAGTTCCACATCTCAAACTAGTGGTCAGGTGAGTCCTCTTCACTGCCTGCAGATTAGCTGTGGTTTTACAATCCACTGTGTGCTCTACAGCCCACAGTGCTTTACAAATTTGGAGTTGAGACCTCAGAAGAGAGGCAAAGCTCACTGCAGTGAAAACAAAACAAAGAAAAAAGGCAGTAATTTCCCTGAAACAGCAAAAGTCTCTGTGTTGACAGAAGAAAGCAGATGAACACATCCTTTTCCTCTGCTTCCACAAGCTGTTTGCATCAGTGATGAACTTCATCTCTTCCAGGTGACCTCACATCCTTGCAAAGCAAAGGTCCACCTGCCCTGGATCCCTCGTACGCACCCAGAAACTGGCCTGAGCTCTCAGCTGCTCAGGGAGCCCCAGCTTTCCAATCCTGGGTTTCCCAGGGCAATGGCACCGAGGGGGACAGGGAAGCAGACTGGGCTGTGGACCAAAGGTTTGAAACAGCCCTTCCTCAGAGAGGCTGCGAGGAAGGCAGTTTCCCAGGAGAACAGTGGGGAAACGCTTATCTCCTACCAAGCTCAACAAGCCCTGAACCCATCTGCATTTGTCACAAGAACCAAAGTCTTCAGAAGAGCCCTGTGATGGGTCTGATGAGCGAGTTACACTTACCTCAGCCCACCATCACACAGGCCACAGCAGCCTAGCATTATTTTAGCACAGAATTTTAACACTGCCTCTTATCTGGTCCAGCATCTCAGTTGCTTTACTGTGTTGAGGGATGTCCTGTCACTTCTTCAGCTCAGCAGTTAATCGTGCACCAGCAACTTAAAAGAAAGCTCCGCAGTCACCTACATAGTTTTTTCCTCTGAAAACTCAGCTGTCATGAGTAAACCTGCCCAGAAAGCCCTACTCAGATAAGTGAGACCTTGACAGCTCTGCCCTGCGCTAATCATTTAGCTATGCACTGGAAAACAAAGCAGCAAAGATGAACCTCGTTATGCAACTGGTGCCAACCTCTCAGCCTTGCAACCTCCACAAGGAGGGAAGCTGGGCAACAGCAAGCCAGATAACAAACACTAATTAGCTTCAGGTATGAGGAAAATCAGAGATTGGCCTAGTGCTACACAGCTAGCAAGACAGTGCTCATCACGTAGCACTGACAGCAAAAAAATAAGAAAAAGCAATAAAAAGTGAAAACAGAAGCCTCTTGGGAAAACTCCACACACAGGTGCCCAACACCACCTATAAGTCTGAGCCTGGGCTGGACTAGCTGCACACCGGGGCCCGGCCACCAGTCAGGCCTCAGGCATGCCGAGCAGCAATTTTCCTCTGCTCCTAGACCCGTAATGCTGCCCTAAACCAGAAAGGGCAGCGGGGGCTGATGCAAGTGGGAAGGCTGCAAGTGTTTTAAAACAGACACCTTGGACTAGAAGTGCCTGTGTGGGACCATAGTCCCACAATACCTCATGACACCTCACCAAATACATGGGCTTGTCGCACAGAGTAATTTTTCCAAGACTGTGGTCCTACCACAGCATCCTTGCCAGGAGACCACAGAATCACAGACTGGTTGAGGTTGGAGAGGACCTCTGCAGATCATCTAGCCCAACCTCCTGCTCAAGCAGGTTCAATTAGACCCTGTTGTGTGGGGTCTGTTGAGATGGCTTTTGAATATCTCCATAGACAGAGACTCTACAACCTTTCTAGACAACCTGTTTCAGATCTCTGTCACCCTCACAGTAAAGAAGTTTTTCCTCATGATCAGAGCTTACTGTGTTTCATCTTGTGCCTGTTGCTTCTCATCCCATCACCAGGCACCACTGAGAATAGTCTCGCCCAGTCCTCTTTACATCCTCCCTTCAGATGTTTATACACATTGATCCTCCACTCAGTCTTCTCCAGGCTGAACAACCCCAGCAGCATAAGCTTCTCCTCATATGACAGATGCTTCAGTCTTTTAAGGATCTTAGTAACCCTTCCTAGGGCTCACAGCAGCAGCTCTAGACCTCTCCTGTACCCGTGGGCCCACATCTGGGCAGAGCACTCCAGATGCTGCCTCGCCAGGGCTGAGGACCTGCCCTCAGCGCTCTTCCTAAAGCGGACCAGGATGCCATTGCCCTTCTTGGCCATGAGGACACATTGCTGGCTCATGGTCAACTTGCCCACTAGGACCCCCAGGTCCTTCCTGGCAGAGCTGCTTTCCAGCAGGTCAACCCCCAGCAAAATGAACATGTCAGGAGTGGGATTCGAACCCACGCCTCCAGGGGAGACTGCGACCTGAACGCAGCGCCTTAGACCGCTCGGCCATCCTGACCAGATGCTCAGCAGTTCCTGGCTCCCTGCACCACGACACAGACTGGTATCAGTTTTGCATTATGGGTTTTCACTGTTCAAGCCATAGAGAAGCCCTTCAAAACCTCTGCAGCGCTTTCAGTTAAGTCCCTACTGCCACACAGGATAAGGCTCAACAGAGACACTTGAGTCCAGACTTAGCTCAGCCACCCCAAGAAAGCAACGTGATTGTTCCCAGTCACCGTGGGCTGCAAGATCCAAGACATATCTGCAAAGCAAGAGGGAAGCTGCAGGTTAGGCCCAGACAGATCGCTTCTGTGACAGACACCCTCCTCTGCTCCGCAGCATCAGGCTGCTCACCCAGGGCAGGTGGGTGGTCAAACCAGGAAGGCACGTAGGATATTTCCCAGCAGTAAAGGCAGGTTAAGTGAAATAAATAATCTTCAATAACCTGACATGGTGCAATGATCCTAGATTTCTTAGCTTTGTTGTTTTTTAAACTGCTTCTAATATTTAGTCATATAACTCTTCAAAACAGTTACGTTCTATCCTCGGTCATATGTGATTCCCATTACCACATTTTCCCTCCAAATTATCTCCAGTCATGACAAAAAAACACATCATTTTCCTAAAACCAATCCATATCCATACACACTGCCACCCTACTACAATTCCCTTCCACCCTTCAGTACCAAGCCTTCTGCAAACAAATCCTCTGTTGCTTTACCTCCCTCCTACTTCCCCTACCTGCGGAACATCCACTCTGTTACTCTGCCAGGAATGACCATTCCCAGCCTCATGCCCTCAGCTTTTTCTTCACCCCATTAAAAAGGGGGACAGTCAGCAGGGAAGTGCCCTGCCTTGGTGACATTCAAAATTGATCACCACTAGGTAGAATCTTTTGCTCTCCCAAAGCATTGATACTTCCATGACAAATCCAGTCGCACGCAGCAAGAAACAAATACGCAAGAGATTCAAAAGAATGTTTAACAGTGCAGAGTAACTTAATCGGCTTTCAAATCATTTTGCTTTGCAGACCATCCCACAGATACCAACTCGCAAAGAGGTGCAAGCCAGAACTCAGTGAAAGTCACAAGGCAAAGCACTGCCTGACCCTCAACAACAGGAAAGAAGGGGCAAAGAAGAGCAATAGGAAAGAACCAAGTGATAACAGCAAATGTGGGCATTGCTGAAGAGAGAAAACCCAGTGTGAGAGCATGCGCATTTTATTTTTGCACAATCAAGTGTTCTGGGAGGCGTGGGAAGGTTTCACCTCTTTTTCAGTATTCACGGGACTGACCCTGCTCGTACAGTTCTTCAGCCACAGTGCTTTGAAATCAATGGCGTTTTGTCACATTGTCCTCCTGCCGAGCCGTGACATTTACACTCCCGGCGCACCCAGGCCGAGCCTCCCCTCGTTGTCCCCCCGGCGGGTGCAGCTCCCATGGACCAGGAGAGGGAGCTCCCAGGTTACTGGTTGGCCACGCTGGTGCGACCAAGGGAGGCACCTCCTCCACTGCCTCTCCAAGGTCGGCTCCGAACAGCAAAGCGCCTCACATCCTTCACAAATCGCCGGCTCGAAAGGAGTCTCAAAGTGCAAGGTTCTTGCTTCCCTTTGCAATTTGATGGAATTTGGAAGCCTAAGTCACCTCCGTAGAGCTGGCCCCTCTAACAGGAGGCTATTTCAGCAAGTGCTGGCACAGGGGCAGCTCTGCCCTGGACACGCACCAGGCTGTCGGGCACTTCCACTGGCCTGCACCCATCTCTATCGGATTGGCTTTACTGGTGCCCTGGTTCTGGTCCCTCATGTCTCACACACACAAAAAAGGATATACCTGTACCAAGCTATGTATTGTCCTCATTTTTGTCAGAGACTTCCCATCTCTGGAGTTTCCTGTCTCCCTGGCCCAGTGCGCACATAGGAAAGACTTCCGGTCGCACCTCTAAGGGGATGAGAGTTGTCTCTTTTTTCCTTACCTGTGAAAAATAGAACTGTGCAGGAAAAGCTCAGCAGCAGGAATGACTTTTGCACCAAGGCCTGAAAGCAGGTGTGCGGGCACAGAGGAAAGCAGAAATTCGGTTTCCTGACCTCAAAACACACCACGTCCCCTGGCCAACAGTGTTCCTGCAGAGAGGAGCTGCGATGAGCGGCAGTGAGGGCGAGCAGGTGGGTGCAACCATCATGCGAATGGGCACCAAATTCCTACTCTTGTTTCAGGTCATGACCAATGCGGGGTCCCACAGACTTGCAACGGAGCACCCTTGCCACAGGCAACGCACAGCAATATCAGCGCATAGCTAATAAATGTAGCTCTTCGAAAGAGCATGTTTTAACAGGGCAAACGCTAGAAACGTCAGTGTATGGAAAAAGAAACCATGAAATTTACTCTGCAGTTGTAAGGAAATCAATGCAGGAGCAAAGCACTGGTGTGATATCCTCTACTTAACCCGAAGGAGAGAGAGAAAACAGCAAGAACTCACGTTCCATTTTACTCTGTCCATCAATCAAGCTCCAGGGGGCAAATTTTTATTAGAGGCAGTGACACAAGAGGTAAGGCGAGCCCAAGGCAAAATAAGTTTGTAGTACAACAATTCAGAAAAAAATTGTTCATCTATTCTGACTCTGAGTCTTAGATCTGACTTCACATTTGATCTGAAATTCAGTTCTTACTAGTTACTAGGATGCTGGAAAAGAGTACCAGGGCAGTACAGCCAGGAGCTAAAAGGTCAGCTCCTAGGGCTTGGAAAAGCAGCCAAACTCAAACACTTAGATAAAGTTCCTTCATTCTGAGATCTGCCCCACCAGGGATTTCTACCCTCAGCAGCACCCAGAATACCACAACAGCTTGTTATTTTCTGGGATTTTGCTTTGGTGTCGGGGCAAGGGGGAACAGATTCTTACAAATCTTCAAACTTCTCAGAACTATGCAAAGAATTCTAGGCATCCAGCCAGTGCTCTGGGAAGAGCAAATAAGATTATTCATGATTTAGTTTCTCAACAACACACAGGTATTACTGAAGGAAATGACTGTACTGAGTTAGTAACAAACAACCATCATAATCCTAACAAGTATGATTATCTCCCAACATGTATGAGAGCACATAGGACAGGACTGTAGCTCAGGTGGCAAGTAATATTTTAAGACTCCTACTTTATGGTTTCGGTACAAATCTAAGCTCAAGTTCAGTAAAAGATGCAGAGACTTGGAAACTCCCAAGCAAATGTATCCGAAAGTAAGAAACAACACATGATACACATTTCAAATGAGAACCCTAGATTTCATTCATTCAGGAAATGCATACACTGAAAGTTTCAAACTTCCAGCATAGAATACTCCTTCTAGTATTTACAGTATCACTTTTTTTTCCTAGTTACAAATACTTTTGAAGAGTTTATTACATCGATATTATATGGCTTGGGAATTAAAACATTTTTTGAAGGGAGGACACTCCAAATGATTGGCTGTTGAAATTAGTATGTGAAACAGGTTTCCCCCAGTGAAAGCTCAAGAAAGTTCTCAGAAAAGAGATCATTAAAGCAGTAGCATAGCATGAAATATTTAAACCTATGAATAATTAACTCATAACACTGAAAGGAAACTCCATTATTACACGTAAAAATAGGAAAGCAGCTGGAGAGGAAAAGGTTAACGAAGAGATACTTAAATCAAGTGATGGAACAACCCTTCAAGGTTTCTTTAGGCTGTCAAACAAGATATAGATCAAGAAAGTAAATCCATGGGGAAGAAACCCCACAGTAACATTGGCCAAAGACAGAAGACCTGCCCAAGCCTGATACCTGGAGAAGGTACAGACCCCTCAGGGCAATGCCACCATGGAACGGAGCAAACGGAGTAGAGGGTCTGAAAATAAACGGGCAAATTCCAGAGCACAGAGCTCATGCACCAGCTACACTACTGCTTTCCAACACGTTAAGTGTAGAGCAACAGACACCTCTTGTAAGAGGTGCTAACAGGCAGGGTCTTTGAAAGCCCACAACGAGAGATCGATCTCTGGAAGTTTATAGTATAATATGGGTTACTAGCAAAAATAATCAAGGTCCAAAGGATGGTGCCACTGAATATGTATTTGAAGATGGGGACAACATCAGCCAGTGGCTTTTGATTATAACAGGAGTCTGGAAAGAACATGTAACTACTCCACACTTAGTGCAGTATCAATGGACACAGAGGAGGAGATCATCCCAGACAAATAAGAAGTGTAATGCAATATTACAAAACTTACCTAGATTTGTATTAGGTTTTGTTGATGATATTACCTAGATTTGCTCAATACATTGCTGAATGGAAGGAGAGACTACTGGTAGCACATAAAGCCAAACAAATGGTCATATTTGTCAATAACATTTAGGTTTATCATAATAAAATAAATGGCTATCATTATCCTAAAGGCACCCATCAAATGGATAACAAAGAATCAGAAATTGTTAGTAATTTTACCTGCTGTATAGGAAGAGGAAAGACTATATTAGGCATTAGACAGTAAAACATTTAAAAAATAGCAAACAAGCATCATTATCAGCATTGCTACAAAAATGTTATCTTTCATTGTCATTATGGCCTAAAGTCATAAAAATCTATGACAGTGATGGGCACGAAAACTAAACCAAAATAAAACAGATGGCTATAGAAGAGCCTCCAAGCCCACTGGAAAAAGTTGCACCAAAAAAAAATTTAAGTTGACTTATCAATATCAGAAGGCTGGACAGACCCAGGACGTATTAGCTACGTGATTTCCATATCAAGTGATAAAGAAGAATCAAAAATGAAAGAAAAAGTGGAAAAGGAACAAAAGTGACCTGGAGAAGCATTTTATAGACCAAATGAGGAAAAATCCCGATTCACCAATGTGACATTTGAAGTCATCCACAGACTAAAATTTTGGTGTTTAGTCTGACTCCAAGTCTAGATTAAATGGCAGAAAGTAAAGTCACTTGATGCATTACAATATCTGAGAAGACGAAGAAAGAAAAGTAGAAAAGTGATTGGTGAAGGATGTGACTATGGTAAGCACAGTAACTTCATAAAAGGTGAAAGTGAAAGGTTTCACACCCTTGGCTACTGAAGCACAGAAACTCTTGCTGCACCAGTAAAGATAAAAACGATAGTTTGTTCTCAGATCTCCTACTTCCGACAAGAAAGCTGCTATCCACACGGGGCATGGAAGAAGTGTTATTCACTGATCCAACACGAGTCATTAAGTATAGATAGAATTTTTACACCTACTTCTGACAAATAAACATCAGCCCCCATAGCGGGTAGCTGTTCTCTTCTAGATAGAGAATGCAGCAGCTCCTGCTTCCTGACAGGACACGTGCAGACCATCCTGCCTGCTTCTATACACACACAATCAGGATTAAATAGTACTCACGGGCTGAGCAGTACTCATGGGCACTATGAATATAATATGAATTAAATAGCACTTATGGGTCCTATGAAAATGTTCAAAACTGATAGAGAACGGAAAAGGTATCACAGACACTGAACATGGATGTCACTTCTTGTGTGGGAATTGGTTAGGAATGAAAACACCACCAGTGTCTGGATGCTCGCCTAGTACACTAATCTCTTTAATCAAAGCTAAAAAAATCAAACTACCAAGCAGGCAGCATTATGTGAACTCAGTATGGGCTAGAGTGCATCATAGCTGAAAGGGGAAATATCCTGAAAGAGGCCTTTGGATGAGACCAACATTGCCCCACGTCGAGCAGGCTGCACACTGCTCCAAGACTTTATCCTTGTACCTTCTGGCATTTTGTTATTTTTTGACCTACCATGTACTGCTCCAGGTTACTTTCCAGCAAGCAAAAACAGTTCAAAAATCATAAATGCTTCATTGCTAGATGGCAATTCCACATTCGTACTGCTTTCAAACTTTGTAGCCTTTTGATTTAATTGGAATTATTGCCAATTTCCATCTGGATGATAAATTATCTCATATTCAAAGTGTATTTTACTCAGTGAATTGGTTATGACAGCACTAATTACCTTATAGGAAGAAACAGAGCAGGCCCCTTCCCAAGAAACCGTGAGGAACGGGACTCCCCAAAACCGTGGTCAAGTGAAGGCACATCAGCTTTGCCACCTCAGAGACTGAGAAGTGTTGCAAGACAGTGATCTAGATCCCTAGAGTTTTTTCCCAAAACACATCACCTGCCTTAACTTCCAGTTCTCCAAATGAATCCCCAAACATGAGGAAAGCCTCAACATCTGCCTCCAGTTTAACATTAACCCTCTCAGAGCTCCGTGGGAGCAAAGAACCTGCAGCTAATACAAGCCACAAGTGGCTCATCTCAGACTACAGGAAAAGAAAAACACTTACAGTTACAGAAAACACTACAGGAGTTCCTGTAATTCCTCAGTTTCATCAAAAGCAGCAGCAAGAGGCAGATGCTTTTGAACAAGCAATTGCGGTGTCTCCCTGGTGCTCTTCACACGCCTGCTCCAAGGCCCAGAAGCAAGTCCTGGCCTTTGCACAGCCACATCTGAGGTCCAAACAGCCCAGTCTCATCCCCTTGCTGCAGCCCTGCACTGCCATATTGCTCCAAGTTGAGGTTGGAAGGGACCTCTAGAGATCATCTAGTCCAACCCCCCTGCTCCAGCGGGGACACCCAGAGCACAGGGCACAGGGTGGCAGCCAGGCGGGGTTGAAGATCCCCAGAGAAGGAGCCTGCACAGCCTCCCTGGGCAGCCTGTGCCAGGGCTTCTCACAGGAAAGTTCTTCCTCACATGGAGATGGAACTTCTTGTGTTTCAATTTGTACCTGTTACCCTCTGTCCTGTTCCTGGACAACACTGAGAGCAGTTTGGCCTCAAAAGAGTTTAACCTCTAGTGTTTCATTCAATACAAAACTACAGCTGCCCAGCACACCAAGACTCTCCCACTGCCCTTCAGGAAGCACAAGGAAGGTCTTACTAGATGCAACATTTCTGGGATGTTCAATCAGCAATTTCCATGCTCATTTTCAGTCTCTTGCTTTTGGCTGTGGCCTTGTGTCCTGCTTTAAATAGCGTCTTGCCTTCCTCGCTTCCTAGAGGTTATCAGCATTTAAATGAGCTCTACAGACTTTCTCCTTTCTTTGTTCTTGATAAAAGATAAGTCTCCCTAGTTCTGTTGTTTACGGTTCTACATTGGGAACCCAGTTACTTCTGCAGCTTTACTTTACTTTTCATCTCCACACTAATCTTTTCATGAATGCCATAAATATTTTAGGGACCCAGTCTGCTGCTTCCACACACGTCCTCTGTGGCTCCTAACACCGGAGCACTGAGCCCACTCCATCTGTTGGGATCAGGGCAGGCTGCCAGGAGGGCTGGGATAACAGCAGCGCAGCCATCTGTGCTAATCGGAGTCACTTACAAGGTTACTCCCACCTGGGAAGGAAGGGAATAACAAGTAAGCAGGAAAAAAAAAAAAGGGATAATTTGCTTTAAGCAGTCCATTGGAAAAGTGTATTGCCCCTGGCAGTCTGGACAGGCACCAAGGTGGGTAAGAATGTGCTGCCAGCATAATGTCAGCCCAAAGTTTCATTTAGCTAATGATCTAGCCGCAAACTGTGCTGAAGGAAGGGATCCAGCTGCGTGTGGAGTCTGCTTCCCGCTCTTCCACTGGCTGCCTAGACAGCTGCAGGTAAGTGACTTTACAAGCCTCAATCAAAATCCTACCAGGACAGCAGCAGTGGATGAGTCATTAGCACTAGTGACAAGCCTAGGTGCTTCAGAGCTTTGGACTGGTGCCAAAGAACCTTTTCAGGCCCTGAACACCAGAAAAGCTCAGTGTGCTCAGCGCTGCACAACGCTCAGCACAACACTACCTTGGCCCTCAACAGAGGTATTGAGGTGCTGCTGGAAGCCAGACCACAATCATCCCTCCTCCAGGGGGATGCTGGCAAGTCCTACCTGCGTCTACAAGCAATGGCACACACGCGACCGCCGCAGCCACCACGGTACCTGGCCATTTGGGGCTCTCCCAGGCACCAAGGCAGGCAGCCAAGCGCCTGCCGACAGCCTGCGATACAAGGACACAGGCCCAGGCACACAGCTGTAGCCAAGGCAGGCTGCCTGCTGCAGCCCTTTCTCACCCAGGAGGAGGAGGTGTGGGATGGGGGTGCCGACTTGCCAGGTGTGCTGCTCAGAGAGCTGCAAATATCCTTCTGAAGTGCTTGTGGTTAAAAGCATGAGCTTATCCAATATAGGTGCAAGTCTCAGCTCTGCCACAGCTTTCTCAAAGTTTTCTTTAGTGTAAGCAGCCCCCTTTCCTCAGCATAACAGGAAAACCAGCCATTTCTTCATAGCTCCGTGCACTTGTCCTACTGCTATGGTTTGTAAGCCCTAACCATAAGATGCCTTAATAAGTGCAGATGGGCTCAGAGGCCCAGGTAGCTTTCCAAGCTTTACTGTAACACAAACCACCAAGACCAGGCGGTGCCTGCCCAGGCTTCCATAGCAAGGCACAGTTTGGAAACCAAAGAGGAGCTGCTGCATCAGCTCAGGCAGGCAGGCCTCAGTTTGGCCCCTTAGGACATTGGGATGCCACCTCCTCTCAGGAGGAGGTGGCCTGGCATCCTGCAAAGCCAAGGCTTAATACACCCAATTTCCTCACACCCTGGATACGTTGGCTCCTAAAGAGAGCTGCCAGTTCCATGGGCAGTGACAGCAAAGCAAAAGGCACCGACTCCATCAATATTTCCAGCCAAGTTGAGCAACAGTAACATGAAGCACGACGAGCAGCTGGTGAAAAGGGTATTTGCCTGGGAAGTAGGTCTTGGAGCTCAGTCCTTGGCTCACTGCACCATATAGTCTCCCTTCCGTGCTTCAGTTTCCCCCACCTGTAAGATGGCAATACTCATACTGACCTCATCACTAAGGAGTTGAAGTGGCTCATGTGCCAATCACAGTTTTCTGGAAACCATAATATCAAGGAAAAAGACAAATTGGCAAGTACTGCACAAAGGACAATTATTAAAAAAAATCACAGCAAGAGAACGACTTAAGTTAAAAATACATATACTGCTGACCCCTGACAGTAAGAAATCCATTGCTTGAGAATGCTAAATCAAAGAATCACAGACTGGCTGAGGTTGGAAGGGACCTCTAGAGATCTAGTCCAACCCCTCAAGTCCAGCACTGTTTATTCAAACAGAACAAAGTCAGTTTTGCAGCCTTCTCGGCTGTGCTTGGCGAGACGCGAGCAGCAGCGCGCACCTGCACTGCGGGGACGGAGCTGCTGCCGGAGAAGCTCTGAGCAGCAGCCTGTGCTAGCCAGGCAGACTCTGCGTGAAATGAGGGATGAGCTAACAGCAGGGTAGCCCTCTGGACATGCTGCTTGCTCTGCTCCTCCCTCACACTGTGAGAATAAGCAGACAGCTTCAGCCACGCCAGCAGAGTTAGGTGCGGACACAGTCCTGCATCTCCTCCATGGGCTCGCTGGCACAGCCCAGCCTCCGCGCAGAGCCCGTGCAGTCACACTGGCACGGCACAGGGCCGTCACCTGCAAGAGCTGCAGAGAGCAGGAACCTCAGCTTGAGCATCACCCTGTGCAGCTCTGGACTCGGGCTGCCTGCGAGCTCTGGGCAGCTCAGAGCACAAGCAGAGCAAATCAGGCCGGTCCGTGCAGCACAGCACAGGCAGTAACGCCACCTTCGCCTCTCCTCGGGGCAACCTGTGTGCACGAGGAATCAGCTCTGCGCTGCCTTCGAATTCAAGGACCAGCAGACATCAAATGAGGCTGCTAGGAGACAGGTTGGAAACAGCCCAGGAGAGGGGGGTCCTGGTCCTGCACGCAGGTAACTCAGACCTCACCGCACTGCACGCACTGAACACGGCAGGTTGCTGTGGGTTCACGAGGAGGTTAGACAGGTTCACAGAGGAGGAACGCTCTGGTGATGGCTAGAAAGCATGCAGCCCATGGCCAGGCCCAGCAGGCACTGAGCCCCAAGCAGCCTGAAGCTGAGAAGGACCTGGGGGCAGCACCATCCTTGCGAGAGCTGTTATGCTGCGCTTTCCTTTAGGTTGCTGGCGGAAATGGGATACTAGGTTTGATGGACATCTGCACCTGACAGTTTGCACTATGTGAGATTTGAGCTTACTAAGGTACTTAGCATGTAGGCAGCAGATATTTGGAAAACACTAGCTACACATTGCAAAGAGGCAGAGAAACACAGAAACACAGCTGCAAAACTCCAGAGTCGAAGTCTGGAGTTTCACTTCATGTGAACTCAGAAGCAGCCATCCTGGGTTAATATCACAGTGAAAGACAGAAAGACAGAAAGACAGACAGACAGACAGACAGACAGACAGACAGAAAGACAGACAGACAGAAAGACAGACAGACAGACAGACAGAAAGACAGACAGACAGAAAGACAGACAGACAGAAAGACAGACAGACAGAAAGACAGACAGAAAGACAGACAGACAGACAGACAGACAGACAGACAGAAAGACAGAAAGACAGAAAGACAGAAAGACAGAAAGACAGAAAGACAGAAAGACAGAAAAAAGTCCCCTCAGTAGAGAAGGGCCTCAGGATATTATAACTACCTGTTTTTTTCCCCTGCCATAGATGCTGCACAATTCATCTACAACCTTCAGTTAGTTACTCTGCACTGCCACAGAATAGCCCCCTCAACAGGCCTATAACAGAGGTAAGATCTCAAACACTAAATACAAGAAAAAAGAAAAGAGTGTTTGTTCTGTAACTTTATATTAGTTTTATAGATTTCCTGTCGTCCACAAGAGACTTGCACCTGACATCCAGTACCTGATGTCAGTTCTGGACTGAGCTGGTTCACTTGCTCAGTATGACCAATCACCCCTCTTTCAGGCTCTCTGTAATGGCATGTTCCATACCATTTTACAGCTTATGTCGTAAGAGTTCTGTTTCTTCTCTCCAAAGAGATCTCTACATTCAATATTTTCCACTAAGAATACTGATGGCTCCAAGGCACTGAAACTTATGAAATACATATATATATATATACGCACACATATACACACAGCCTACACAATCATTTCATTGACTTCTGGATGAGAGCTGAAAATTCTTCATAAGTTCATTTAACATCTGTTGTAAAAGAAGTTGAGACTGAAGTTTAGGGACTAGCAGAATTCCTCAGTGCAGGAAAACTGAGTTTTCCTCTAATCATGATTTCTGCTTATATGAAATGAATTATTTTCTATTTTCAGCTTTTTTTTTTTTTTAAGGAATGCTTTAGGCTAAAATATTCATTTCTCAAGATAAACATATGAACAATTACTTTCCAGCCAACGTTGCTGAGAGATAGGACCTCAAAAGGACTAAGCTGAGACTGGACGCTCCACCACAGAAGACAACCACATCCTCAATTCCCAAAGCAGCAAGTGAAGCTCTGCTTATTCCATGGGCTGCACCTTGCCTCACTGCACCATTCTGGCTTGTGCCATCTCAGGCTGGCACTGATGGGTGGCACTTTGCCCCTTACCCTTCAGTTTCCAAGGCCTGTGATGCTATTGCCTGCTCAGTGTGTTTTACTACAGATAGCATACATAACTTAAAAACAAACCAAAAGGGAAAAAAGCAAATAATAAAGAACTGGGTATTTACAGCTGGTTTCCAAAGTTCGCAAGACCCACTGAGCAGTACAGCTCTGCAAGCAATTTCCTCCAGCCGGGACAAGCTCACAGCAGCAGGACAGACTTGGGTTCAACCCAAGAATGGGTCTTCAACCTTAAACTCTCATCTACGTTTTTACCATTAATCCTGTTTAGGAAAGGATGGCAGACAGCCGCCTCCCTTCATCCCCCAGCCTCAGCTGCAGGAGGAGACCTCCAGCTGCCAAGCTATGTCACACCCGCAACAATTTTGTCAACTAATCCTTGCAGCTTCCCCCCAGCGATCAGCTGAGGCGGAGATGAGAGCACCTTTGGCACCATGGGGTCAGAGGGAACCAGGGCAGCGACAGGCGAGGGGTGAGACGGGGCAGAGCGCTGCTCTCCCGCGGCACGGGGCTCTGCCCCGCGGGCCGAGCGCGGTCCAGGCACCATCGGCCTCGAGCGCGACCCAAAGCGGGAGTGATTTCGTTTTTACCACCGACTGACTGTGCTGACAAAATGGGAATGCACTTTCTGACGTCTTCCCTCACGGATGGGAGACGCGTTCATTCTGCTGGTGTGTTAAAGGACTGGCTTGCTGGGGGTTAAAGCAGAACGCGAGGCAGACTCGCACGCAGAGGTGCCTTTGCAGCATCCACAGCCGATGACATACATCAGTGCTAATAGTAAAAGCTGCTTTTTTAGGGAGGAGTGGGGGAAGAGCAAGTGGGAAGGGCTCAGGATCCAGCTACACCACACCTGCACTGCTAGATCACACACTGTTGCTCGTTGTCAGCAATAAAATGATTGCTAAAAAATCAAAAATAAGACAAAGCAGCTGTGATTTCCTCAGATCTCAGCTTATTTATAACCCTCTGCCATAACCCTGCATAGCCGTATCAGAAGGGGCTGCCACACACGCATCCCCCTCCCGCGCTGCATTGGCCGCTCCCCTGCCGAAATAAACCACCTCGTGGCCTCGCTCCGGCAAAGGCAGCGCTGCAGGGGCTGCAGCGCAGCACGGTGCTCCCGTCTCCTTTCTGCGGGGGCTCCTCTCACCGACACCCGCACTCTCGCCTCAAGGCTGGCGCAGCGCCCGCCAGCAGCGCAGAGGGGACGGCCACTGCGGACACGCGCCAGGGAACGAGGCGGCGCACGGATAACCCGCCAGCAACGATCCGGCTCCGCACCTGGGCAGAGCCCGGAGCAGCTCCCAAACTCGCTGCGTGACCTTTGAAACTCTATGGAGTTTCCCTGCAGTGTATTCGGATATTACAGAAAGGGAGCCACAGCAGGATTTTAATAGATGCAGGTCTCCAGCTCAATGATTTTGCTTTAGGGAGGGATTTGCAAAGCAGACCAAACACACACAAACTATAAAGCTATTCAAGCTATTCAAGCTTTGGAAACGTGACAGTTTCTCCATGCTTTAGATCCCCATCCATAAAACAAAAAATACAGCATGTTCCTACTGCACAGAGCTGTTAAGTGAAAATGTAACATACTGCCACATACTACCCAAAGGTTTTGCAATGAGAACCTTTTTTTCTTTTTAATCTTAAAAAAAAGACAAAAATAGGGTTGCATTAGACAGATTAAATAATTAGGATAACTATGGAATTCATTTGGTTTAACCATAAGCAGGACCTCACTCATTCAACACGCCCCACACTGAGTTAAAAACACAATCAACATAACAGAAGTAAGCAAGAGAAACAGCTGCAGCCCACAAAAAGAAAAAGCATTCCTTAATTCCATTTTCTAAGGAAAAATAAAGATCAATAAACCTCTACTTTAATACCCTCCTTTAATCGGGGTCTCTCCTGCAAACACAGCTTCATTAAGCTTCCCCATTTCTCTGCAAAAACGTGTTTTGTTAGGCAAAGGCCAGTCACGTATTAGCCGCAAACTGGAAACATGGAGGCTCCCACTGCTTTCACAAACATCCCAAGGAAAGAGAACTGCCAGGAGAACAGCAAACTAATCCAGAAGCTACTCACTGGGGGGTTCCTCAGCTACTAGCTGGCTAGACACTGAACTTGCAGATGTCCCTGGACATCCAGCTAGCTTATTCCATGGTATCTTTGGCCTGGCACATTTATTTGAGCACTTGAGCGTGCTGAGATGCCATCCCACATTTTAGGATCTTTGCTTCACATGCTGTGGATTGCCTGATATTTGGGGGGGAAAAAAATATATAAATATATATATAAATATATATACACACATATATATCAATGCACACAAGTACATGCGGCTCACCAGGGACTGATCCAAGCCTGGAGCTGCTCGGAAGCACGTTCCTTATCCCCATACCAACAGCACGTGAGCCGTCGCTCGTGCTTTGGGCCCCTTCCAAGTCGGGCAGGAAGGGGAACGAGAGCTCACAGCAAATACACAACGCGCCCAAAACGTGTCCGCTGGGGACACTGCGCAGCCCCCGGGCACGGCGTGTCCCACACGGCGTGTCCCACAGAAACAAGGCGAGGGGCAAATGGTGTCTTACATAGCAGCTTGCCAGGCCATTCCTCCTTAGGGTCCTTGGATGGAGGGAGCCCTTCCTCATGCCCCTTCGAGCACCATTAGCATCCCTGCACTCCAAAGGGGCAAGCGGGAGCCCGGCTGGAAAGCCTGGGTTGGAAGCCCCCAGCAAGCCCATTCTGCTGGGCTCTCCAGGCTGTGCGATGGAAACGCACCTTAGCACCGCTTGCTGGGGTTTGGCAAACTGCACAGGCATGTGGCAAGGCACGTATGGACTGTGCATAAATCAGGTACATACTGTTCCCTTATTGTATAGGCAAAGAGCCACGCCATGGCCAGGCAGGCTGCTCGATCCATTGGTTTAAAGAGGCCACTTAGTGTCCAAGCTGCTACATTTTGGCTCCAGCCCACGGAGCAGACGGAGAGCTGCAGCCGACCCACAGTCCTGGAGGGAGCCAGGGAAGCGGGGCACAAACCGGAGCAGCCCTTCAGTGAGTCTCACCTCCATCCCCGGAAAAGTGATGGAACAGCTCATCCTGGCTGTTGTGGAGGACAAGAAGGTGCTCAGGAGCAGTCAGCATGGATTCATCGAGGGGAAATCCTGCTTGACTAACCTGATCACCTTCTATGACAGAATGACTAGCTGGATGGATGAGGGGAGAGCCGTGGATGTCATCTACCTCGACTTCAGCAAGGCTTCTGACACCGTCCCCCACAGCATCCTTCTGGGCAAGCTCCGCAAGCGTGGGATAGATGAGCGGACAGTGAGGTGGATTAGGAATTGGCTGCAGGGCAGAGCTCAGAGGGTGGTGATCAGTGGCGCGGAGTCGAGTTGGAGGCCTGTGGTTAGCGGTGTCCCCAGGGGTCAGTCCTTGGCCCAGTCCTGTTCAATTTATTCATTAACGACCTGGATGAAGGCACAGAGGGCTCCCTCAGCAAGTTTGCTGATGCTACCAAACTGGGAGGAGGAGCTGACAGCCCAGAGGGCTGCGCTGCCATCCAGAGGGACCTGGACACACTGGA
>VZSV01000025.1:3202558-3216894 GCA_013398735.1 Nothocercus julius
TTTATCTAGTAAAGCTCGTGGTGACTTCAGCAGTGCACAACCAACCTCCTCATTCATTACCTTGGCTTTAGGGGAAATTAAAAAAAAAAAAAAAAGACACACAAAATCAGAGCACAACTTCATGACCTCTTGGCACTGAAAGAAGTATTGTTATTACTGCTCAGGATATTGCAGAAGTCACATCCACTGGATCCCTGCTATGTCAATGCTAGATGCCTGTCTGAAGAGATCCAACCCTTGTCCCTGCCCCCTAAATTCTCAAGTGCTGCTTTTACATTTTCAGTAAGTGTTTTCCACAGCTTCCTTTGCTAAACTGTTAATCAAACTGATAGATCTTACTCCCAGAAAATACTACAGAAAAAAATTGAGGAGATGATTTATAAATCTTATTAGTGGGATGACTGTGCAGCTTCTCTTCAACAGCCAATGCCACTGCCTTTAAAGGACAGTCATTGAAATGCCAGAACTAAATTAGGAGCAACTGGCTTCTGCTTGGGAATCTTCATAGAGCTGCCAACCACAGACTAAGATATTAATTGAACTCCCATTTCCCCTGCTGCTACGTGGCAGCATGAAATGAGATAGACCTGGATTTATTATTTTTTGCCCAAAGCATCGTGTCCCAAAGCCATGAGATTGATACCTCTGTAAACACCAGCTTGAGTCAGAGGGATTGCCTGTTACAAAGACCAGGCACTTTAAATATCCAAATGAAAAACCATTCTCAGCATTTATAATCTAGGATTTAGTTCATTCCTACAGCTTCAGCATTTCTTTCTTCCGTAAGAGACATTTTGCTTCATGTTAGTTTCAGGATAGGTTGTATTTCTGCTCATCTTTGTAGCATTTCCCAAGGAGACGAACGAGCCTGGAGCTCTGAAGTCAAGGGCAGCTGTTGATCCCATTTCTTCCCCAGCAGATGTGCTGCCAGCTCCTCGCTGGGCTGCACAGCTGGCCAGCTCACTGGGATGTCACCTTAGCCAACAGCAGTGATGGATGGTGCTGCTCCTCACCCGCCTCCAACCTGCCAGCTGGCTCAGATCACATACACACCGATCCGTAATGCTCCGTGGCTCCCTGCTGAAAACCTGCTCCTCATTCCTCTGCTGTTGTGCTCCCACAAAAAGACCTTAGCAATCTGCAAGGCTGTTGGAAACCTATTTGCATCGTTTGAACAACGCACTGAAAAGGCATCATCGGAGAGTTGGTGACTAACGATGAAATGCTGTTGTCCACAGTCATGGAGCAGGTGATTTCATTTGATGATTAGGAGCCTGCTAGGAATATACAAGTCCAAGGGGAGACTATAGACCTTTTAGTGCTGAATAGATATCTATGTTATCATGAAATTAGCACACCTATGCAGGCCTGCACCAGTCGCTGCTGAAGTTGCAGGTAAGCAGACTCATTTCCACTGCATGCCATACTAGCCAGGGAGAGAGTCCTATCCATTTGGGGACATGAATAAATCAATCTTTATTTGGCTTTAATTTTGTTACATCCCTGAAGCTTTGTGCCCCTAGGAAGTAATTTTCCAGCAAAGTCCCCATCGACATCAGCCTGCTGCACAACAACTGTGGTTCTCGTGCGAGGACGAGGGTCGGTGTCCAGAGGCACAAGGGAGGCCGCAGCACCGCGCGCCTCTCCCGCTGCAGTATTTCATTAATAGTTTCCTCATGCCCTCCCACTCCGCAGCTTTGCCGGGCCTTGCCCTGCAGGCAGCACCTCCGCCTTGCCAAGCCCGTCAGCCCCGCAGCTCCTTCCCGCCGAGGCTTCGACACCCTCTTGCAAGCAGGAGGCTGCGCTTCAGCAGCAGGTCTCACGTCTCCTGCTGTCAGAAACCCACGGGGCAGCACGGGCAGCAGCACCGCTGTGCTCCGGTCCAAGGGCACTTCAGCCCCTGCCTGCATCACTGCTCTTCCCTGCTCCTCCCTGCCTTGCAGCCCTGCGTGTGTGGGCAGCGTCTTTCAATACCAAAAAATCCTGACTGTGAAGGTTGGGGGGGGCACAAACAAAGGACCTCAAGAGATGCTGGCTCTGTACAAGGTCTTTAAAAACATCCTCACCCTCTCAGAGCTCAGTATCTAAATAGATAGAAGAGAAAGTCAGAATCATCCATTTTACCAAGGGGAAACTGAGGCACAAAGAGTAGCTTAGCCAACATACATGGGAAATCTCAACAGGATGAGATTTCCCCTCCCCAAACCACTTTGGATGATCCAGCCTGGGCTCTCCTCTACTTGTCCCCTTAATCCCAAGACCTTCCTCGTCCTCATGCTGCTGAGCTGACTCTCAGGCACTGTGGGCGAACCGGCAAGTCAGCATCCCCACAGGACACGGAGGTGCCACAGTGACTCCTTCCGCTGCCCCTGTTCCTGGGCAAGTCTGTTCACCTGAGTCATCCCAGATGCAGACGTTTAAGCGCACACACACACACACACACACACACACACACACAGAGGAAGCAACAGAAGAGAGACACTGACATCCACATGCACACATTGTACGCAGTTATCTTTGCTCCTTTGCTCCATATTCTGCACGCAGCCCAGACAATTAAATAGCTGCACAGGCTGCTAATTGCTGAAAAGGAACAAGACAAGCTCATTTAATAACATCATAGCCACAGTTACAGTCAGTGTGACACCAGCTGGTAAATATGCATGGGGGGGGGAAGGTGCCAACAACACGCTGAGGTATTTTTGCAGCCGGGCAGTAAACGGTTGGTTCTATTTTTACCGGCCTCGGGCGCTACTGCTCAGCCCATCGAGCATCCCGCCCGCGTCGCGGCGACGTCGGCATGACACCGCGTCACGTACGGCTGCGGGGCTCCCGCCCTTCCGAGCAAGGGGTAAGGAACACGGAGCCGGATTAAGCATCTGGAAAATTACTGCAGCCTCGCACCGGGGCTGCCCGGGATGAGTCACGAGCGGTTGCCCAGGCAACTGCTCTTTTCCTGCTGCCGCCGCCGCCACTCAGTTGTGTCGGGGCCAAGGTGCCCCGGAGGCCCAAGGTGCCCCGGAGGCCGGGCCCGCAGAGGAGGCGCTGCCACCCCGCCGGAGCGCCCGTCATCCAACCGCGTTGGCATCCGCAGCCTGTCAGCCCAGGGCCTTAAAGAAGGGAATAAAAAAAAAAAAAAAAAAAAAAAAAAAAAAAAAAAAAAAAGCGAGATGGATGGGGGAACAGGTAGCACTCATTTTTACCCAACCTGCCTACCAGACACACAACAGGATCTGCTAGCAAAAAAAAAAAGTGTTACCTTACCACTAAGCAACATCTATAAGTAAAAAAATACATACCACCTCACCCTATAAATTAACCTAAGATAACCAATGGCAGCACCAGATACCGTGTTTTAAACCCGCACACTTGGCTGCCTGCACACAAGTGCGGTGCTGACCGAGTATTTAGGGTAACAACCCAGGCAAGTCACTGCACCTCAGAAAAGTCCCATTCAGCACCTTTCAAGTACAGAGATAGAGCTGGAAAGAGCCAAAATATTGTTGCTAAGCAATATGAAAATCCTGAAACACTCAAAATCCACTGTCTCCATCAACCTGCTGAGGTAAATGCACTGGATGCCAAAGTACTTCTGACAAGACAAGAAGTCCTTGCTCACTCTATACACGGGTATCCTTGATCTCACCAAATGCTTCTCATAAGTTTGTCCAATATTGTCCATTTTCATCTCCTCATTTTCCTATCATGAACTTACTGATGTACCCCCCCCAACCCCCCCAAAAGGCAGCTTAAATGGCTGCTGATAGGGTTTGACCCTGACAGGGAACCAAACAGCACAGACATCCACTTGTCTGGTATTAACTAGAGTAGGACCAAGCTACAGACTAGGCAATCCTGAAAGTAAGATGGGGAAGAGGTCAGCAAGGGCAGCATCAGTGCTGCGCACAAAGGAATGAAGTTGATGTTTGCCACGCTAATTTATCATCTTGGTCCTCGACTGTTTTTGTGCTCCAGTAGCAGGCACTTTGGAGCCAAGAGCATTTACTCTTAGACCTCCCATGTAAGTCTCATTTCAGTTCCGCATTTTAGATCTGCTGGAGTCTTAAATACATTTGGCATCTGTTACTCTTCAGGGCCCTCCAGGGAGGGACACGATAGCACTGGCACTGTGGTCCTTCTGTCCAGGAACTTGTCTGACTGAGGTTCCCCAGAGGGGCTCAAGCAATCACAGGCGTACAAAGACCCAGACTGCTTCAAAATTGCCAGACCCATCAGACTTTCCCCCAAACCTGTGGTCTGAAGCAAGAACCACTTCCTATTACCCAGATGGGAGCAAGTCTCAAGAACAGCAGTAGGCTCAGCAGACCAACTTCCACAGAGCTTAAGGGCTATTTGATGGCCACTACAGCATAACGGCTGTTTAAGTCTCCAGAGCAGTAGATAGGCCTGTCTTCAGTGGGAAGCAGTTTGCCCTGCATTTATCTTCCAAACCAACCTTGACCTTCAGCATTGTAGGCATTTTTCTTGGGCATTAGTCTGTGAAAGGATGGAGTGGGTGGACTGTGTTTTCCCTACACATTTGTTTTTAGGAAGGGAGAAATGATCTTTTCCCTCCTGCTCTTCACCAGTGGATACCAGCATTCAAGAACAAGATCATGTCTCATTTAACTTGAGGTTAGTTTTTGTGCATGGAGAGCCCACAGCTTCAGAACACTCTTTGCTAGATCATTTATTTCAAAAAAAGTTTTGACCCCTGTAAAGTCTGAACAACTACCTTGCTATCCCCCAGCTGCTGCAACTGTAATATGAGCAGCACTCACTCTCTTTCCTTCTCTACCATCCAGCGATATGTTATGAAGACTGCCAAACAGCAGCAAGAATAGGCTGATTTTTTTTGTATTCATCAAGACACTTCCAACAAAGCCATCCAGCTACTACTATACCGCCGATCAGTGAAGCTTTCAGAGCAATAAGCCTGCTCTGTGGCAGCCTCCTCCAGCCAAAGTCCATGCCAGCATTTAATCAGAAACCCTGGAGCTGCCAAGCAAGAGCATAAGGAGCACACTCCTGGGATCCCAAAGTGTGCTACTTGGCCCAGACTCGTAAGGGGCCACAGCCCGAGTCTGTCTTGTTGAGCAAGCAGGGAAGCTGAAACACTTGGTCCCATAAGGGTCCTGATAGTCAAGGGCAGAGGACAGCTGCAGGTCCAAAAAGGTTGAACCTCTAAAAAGGAGGTTGTGATATGAAAACAGATGAAGACCTCCAAACAGGGAAGCCACCAGAGGGTACAGAGGATCCTGCTGCCAGGGCTCCCAGCTCAAGGAAAGGAGCAGTTGGGCCTGGAAAACCTCCAGTGATGGAGCCTGCACAGCCTCACTGGGCAACTGGCTCCACCACCTCACTCTCCTCAGGGGGGGAAAAGGCTTTTCTTTAATCTGGTCTGAACCTCTTGTTTTTTCACCCACGTGGAAAACCAGCAAACTGTCTAAAAGAAACAGAAGCCACTTAAGTCTCCTGAGTGCATTTTCCCTGCAGAAAACAGTAATTTCCACAGTCCAGTGGGCTCCTTACTGGGGACCTGCACAAGGATGCAAAGGGCACTGGTTAGCTATGTGCAAATACAGCTTGTTCAGTCACTCTCTTCTAGGATGGAGAGAGGAGAATGGGACTCTACAACCCTACTCACTGTTATTTCATTTTTTCACTTCACAGGTTTCCAGATCATCTTTCTTCAATGGCCCAGCCTGTTTCCATCATGACACAACTGGAATAAAAAAGTGCTTTTGACAGAGATTACTTGAAAAATGAGAGCAAGGAAAGATAAAACAAACACTGACTCCCTTTGAATTCATCAGGCATTTTGCATTTTACCCAAACCTCATTCCATGCTCCAACTACTAACATTTGCCAAGTAATTCTAGATCTAGGGCAGAACATGCAGATTGCTGAAGGAAGGCTCCTGTATTCAAATTTCACACTTGTCACATGGACATTATTTCAGTGGTAGAAAGTCTTCCTTATCACAATAGCTACGTTACCAATTTCCAAAATGCATCTATATTTTTGCTTCAGATAGGAGTGGGGAGGAAGGGGAATCCGTTCAGTTTTCTGTGACATCTGTAAAACAGCAGTAGCTCTTTGCTCCTCATCCTGTTGCAGAGAGGATGAAGATCCAGCAGCTGATGCTCCTGACTAAGCCTGACTTGCTCATGTGGCCATGAGCAAGTTATTATCAGTATATATTTTCAGACCTGATAAGGTTCAGAAAATTCAGCAGAACTAGGACAACCCCCCCCTCCCCCCCCCAGCAAGGTACTCCAGTTTACCAAACTGGAATACAGCTTCAAAACACAGCTTAACAATTTAGGGGCTATGTTTGGGACCACATCCCAAGTCAAATGCACCTTCAAAGTGTATGTATCCTTCAAAGAAGTGGGCATACCTGAGTTCTGGAGGCTTACATTGCCACTGCTTGCAGTCACCACTAGCAGCTGATGCAGGGACCACGCTAATCTGAAGACGAGGTCCTGAGTTTTTACTACTTTGGAAGTCAGGCAGTGTGTTTTCCACCCCCTCCCAAATCACTGAAGTGATAGGAGCATTGGCTTATTGTGGGACAATAATCCCTCAAGAAATGGAAGCAAACATATTTAGTTCAAGACATGTCTCATAAGGAGATACAAAAAAAACATGCAAAATTCTTCAAGAAAAAGCTGTTGAGGCCAGAAGTTCACAGAAGGTGAGGGTGTTTAAAAATAGAACTGTCTTCATTATCATAGGAATTGCCATATCTGGCATTTCTGAAAGCCCTTTACCAAGTCACCAAGCAAAATCTGGCCATTTAAAATCCATTTATGTGATTTTGTATGTACCTTACAAGAGGAGCAGATTTCTTAACAACACTATCAAGAAGTTTAGATGATATATTCACATTTTACACTGACAAAATGTTCTTCTGTGTGAAGAACAAAGAAAGGATGGAATGATAGCCAAAAGAGAGGCCATAAAAAAAAAGAGGTTTAAAGCTCATGAAAACCAGTTATCAAAAAAGACAACTTTATACAGAAGCAGAATGATAATACACTTTATTCTCCAAATAGAAAATCCTCTTTTGCAAAAATAGCCCTCTCAAGCTCCAGAGTTGCTATATGAACAAAAGAAACATCTTTCAACACAAAGTAAAATAAAATGCCAGGAAAATCTTGGTGAGAAATCTTGCCTTGCCCCAGGAGGACAACGCCAAGGATGATGCAAGGGCAGGGAATTAGTGCACGAGCACTGGAAAGTGAAACTGGACATAGATACAGTGAAATGACTCCAACTTGGTTTTCTTTGTGAATGCACACCAAAACACACCCAGAACATACAGCATTCAGGCCAGCTGAATAATACTGCATGCTATTCCAGCACGTAGACCTTATTTTCTGCATGAAATGGTGTTTTTCATCTTTCTAGATGGCCTCTAAATACAGAACAACTAGTTTTAAGGTGCATAATGAGGAGAAGAGGAGGACACTTGGAACAACACTTCCATTTAGTAGCAATCCTCAGTGCAAGGTTGGCTGGTGAAAACTGCCTTCAAGGCCTTGAAGACCTGGCCTCAGCATGGACAGCACCAGTGCAGAGTCCCAGTGTCGCTTGGTTGATGACCATGAGCAAGGAAAGGAGGATTCCAAGCTAATCCAAGTAGGATGCATTTCCTAAACCCCATCTGGGACTTTTTGCTAAGTCTGCCAATAAGAACATAAGGAAGAGCCTGCAGGCTTTGTCTGCTCTCATGCTGACCATCTTCCACTTCGATCAGCAGAGAGCCCAAAGCCCTCGCAGGCTCCATCACCTTCTCCAGCCCTCGGAGCCGCCCCATCTCCAGAGCCCCCAGAGGCGCGGGGCAGAGCGCCAGCGCCTCGCGGCAGGGCCGCATCTCTGCGCCTCGTGCACCCCAAGCGGTGCGCGCCGCCTGCCAGCCCCGCACGGCGGCAGCGCCTCCCAGCCCAGGTTAGTCACCCCAGACATCAGCACCTGCTGGGAAAAGCTCCGCACAGCGACAGTGCTGGTTTGTTGCCACAGCAACAGTGTTTATCATCTCGCACCATCCGGGTCACCCAGGAGCCCTTCGGGAAGCCTCCGCTTCCCCGCGGCCCACGCGGGATGGCAACGCGGCTGCCCCTCAGGCTCACGAGCTGAATCGACACCGGCAAAATGCAGATCGGCGGCGTAAGAGAAATCAGTCTCAGTTCTGAGGAGGAGCCTATTCCCACTAAGGACTGTGTTTACAGACACAAACAAGGAAGGAGGAAAGCCAAAAAGCAGTTTTTAAGCAGTAACTGGGAACTAAAGCAAGACTGAATGCCCAAGCACAGCACGTTTCCTGCTCAGCCTGTTTGCCTGCATTGCAGATCTGGTGCAGTGCAGCCCTGCACATGCAGCAGCCATCAAACTGCTCCCACAGCCCAGCACGCTGGCTCCCTTCCAACTAGCAAGGGCTTCGACATAGCACGGCCAAAAGCCTCTCCTTATATGTTCTCTCCTTCTCTTCTCAATTTCCCGAGTTCACCAGTGCTAGGAAGGACAAGGCCTTCTTTAGTAATGACAAATCCTCTCTAAAAAGCCAGGGTGGAAAACAACATCACAGCCTCTTTTCTGTTTGAGGGATACTGCAAGCTGGCCAGGAATACCATAAAACAAGGATCCTTACAGCACAATTTCCACACAAGCCAAAAAGGACACTGCATGTCTTAAGAACCTCTTCATTTGCTTAAGAAAGATGACAGACAACCAAAAAAAAATCCAGACAGTCACTCTATCCCTCAGCTGAGCTTTATCAACTGCTCAGAGTGCCCCCCACACAGCCATGACTTCCAGCTGACATCCTAGCCAAGGGATAGTCACATTTTGTTCCCAAGATCAGATACAGCCCCCTTCTTTAAGGGCCCATAAATTGGTTCCAAATTCTCCAAGAAAGATAATAATGTCAAAATATAAGTTAATCTTATGCATTTAATGTACCAATTCTCATGAACTACAGGACAGCAGCCAGCCCCCCCTCCACTCAGCAGGACAATTATCAAGACAGACACTTCAACAACAACAACAAAAAAATCTTTCCCAAGAAACCCTAATCCAGCAGCCTACTAGCAGCTAAGTCATGCTGCTCTCCCATTTTCGCCCATTTCTGTGCTTCTCCCCAGGACGCTTGTATACCCCAGCACTTGCTATTCTTAGTGACTGCACAAGAACAAGTCTACCACGTAGAATACATTACCCCATCACTAGAATCTGTCACTTCACACAACAAATTTCCTGGAATTTCATAAATTATGCCCTTGATTGGCATGTCAGGCCTTCTCTGCTGGTTATTTTTCATGCCACATTGTTAACTGTTTGATGTAACAGTGAATCTGAGCAGCATACCCAAGTCTAACCTTGGGATTGGGAAAGGAGATGCATACACTGACCCTTCTCCCAGCATGCTACCAGAACCCACATGCTTATAGTCACCTCTTATAGCCAACAGTCTACCCTGTTTTTGTTCCATTTACTACTTTGATTTACCAAAAAAATAAATAAATAAAAAATGAAGTGGCAATAAACCCCACTCTGGAGAGGCTTCTATTTATTAACCAGCGGGTCTAGAAGTCAGCCATTTAGGACATCTCATCTGATTACTGTGCTGAAAGAAACAACAAATACTCATCTTCCCAATTCATCTTCCTCCCAGCATTTACGACACTCCCCTGTGCCACCTGTCACCTCTCTTCCACCACAAGGCATGGAATCTGAAGTCCTTCAAGAAAAATGAGCCCACACCTCTGCCCTACCTTGTTGCACATTTTCTCTCCATGTTCCTTTCTAGCTCTGCTGCATCATTTCTGACACAGAGAAGGGCCTTAGTCCTTTCTTGCTGCCTCTCTCCATATTTTGTCTAGTTCTGCTCTATTGGTTTTGAGGCAGACCTATTGGAACCAGCTACTTATTCCAGAGGTGGACTACACTTGATTTATACTGCAACAGAATGGATTTTTTAGTATCTTTTTCTAGTATCTCCTGACTTCAATTGGTGTGCACTAAGCCAAACAGCATCTATGAAATGCCTACAACGATACCAAGATCTTTCTTAAACAGTAGTAGATAAACTATAGCCCATCCTTGTGCCTATATATAACAGGTATTACTTTCCCCCCCCACACTGAGGCATTAATCACTTCACACTTAATCAGCTTCCACAGGCAACATTATTGCCCATAATGGATCCAGATCAGCAACGTAGACGGTGCTGCCGTGGGAGCGCGACAAAGACGCAGTACATTTGCTCCAGCAGCTAATGGAAAGTGTCAGACACTGATGTCATCCCTGAGCCCTGCTGGACTGTGCGTGACCTACTGAGCTTGTTTTATCCCTTCCACCCCACTTGCTCCCTTTGTAGGGATTGGCTGCAGGGAATGTGTACAGCATCACCCGCCCTCTGCGGGGCTACACATGCAGAAAAATAAAATAAAAACAAGCAGAAAAAATAAACATCCTTCTAACCCACAGCCCCAAGGGGTTTAGTCATTCCACAGCTTTGGAGTCAAACACAGTTATGTCCCTGGTAGAGAAAATACAATATATGTCACAAAGCATAGCTTGAGGTAGAGTTTAACAGCTGTGAAGCTCCCCTCGCCCCTAGTTGTAAGTGGAAAACACATACAGATGCTCTAAAAAGAGCATATTTCATCTTTCAGATTCACTGTACATCCCTACAAAGCTTTTTTATTCTTGTTGATGACAGAATTGAAAGATACAAGATGTTCCTTCAGCCCTGAGTCATTTAGTAGCCATCTAACACCATCTGCTGGATTGGGAAGAGAAGAGGAATAAATAAAGACAAAAGCCACACCAGCAATTTGCTGCCAGGCAGAAGGGAAGCAAAGCATAGAGGGGCTTGCAGACTGGGTTTGACTGGGGTAGCCTCCCCACGCTCCCAGGGGGTTATTTTCATTCCCCTGCTCTGAGCTGCTGCTGGCATTAGCACAGACAAGAAGTCTTCTGCCCTGGGTTGTGCAAACCACACTGGGGGCTGCGCCAGGTAATTATGCTTCAAGGCTACCACTTAACTGCAAAGCAGCTAAGCCCCATCCTGATTAAATAAAACACTACCCAAAAAGTTACCCTGAAAACAAGCCTTCTGCAAAGGCAAAAGCGGAGCTGGGAGGAAGCACGGCAGGAGCCGGGTTGCTGCGGCCAAGGCAGCCCTGCAGCAGGGGCAGACGCTGGGCGCAGGAGCCCCGTGGCAGCCCCAGGCTCGCACAGCAGCCGTCGGCATCGCGCCCTGCGGAGCCGGGGACAACGCCGCCTCTCACCGCCCTGGGCACAAGCGCCTCTCCAAGACCGGCAGTGAGACTTCAGCATCCAGCTGGGCAGCTGACACAGCTGCTGACCTGTTGGATGCAAGATCTTTTTAATTGCTTGTTTTTCTGCAAGGGAACATAACCCCTTTCCTGTTTATTCACATCATAGGAAGTGCACCATCATCCAGCTCCTTGCAGCGCTGGGTGCAGAGTCTAAGCTTAAGGACCATCACAGGCCTGGCTGAAACTTTAAACTGGATGTTCTGATTCCCACTTCTCCACTCTTCCTCTTTTTTTTTTTTTCCTATTATCATGAAATTAGGAATGAAGCACATGTTCAAAAGTTTAGACACCTGTGCAACATCCTGATATAATCAGCCAAGCTATGAAAGGATGAAAGATTATCCTTACTGAATCCTTATCCTAAGGGAGTTGGGAAAAATATTAAAAATATTGCCAGGATTTTACTCTGACACCCAAGGCATCTCCTCCTTTATTCCAGGATTTCCTCTGCTCCAGGTTTTCTGGAACCTCCCCTATTTGAGGGGAACCAATTCCCCAGCATTAACAAGGCTCCTGGTTCCCTTGTGTTGAGTGACATGAGGAGACCACACAGCAACCACACAGTAGCAGGGGTATAAAACATGCTCCTGGAAGTCCCTTCCGATTCAATTTCCTAAGTTGCTTGCCTATTTATATCAACCCTTCCAACAGAAAAATTGAGAACACACACAGGCTCCACAAACTGGAGCTCCTGCTATAAACAATGTCAAGGAAATTTGCTCTAGGTTATTTGAATCTTGGATTTAAATCAATCTGGACAAAGCATTTTATTTTACGCTGACAGAAGATACCAAGAGCAATGTGTCCCTGCTGGAGATTTGACTTTTCAACAAGAAAATGGTTCAATTGAGCAACATATGTTAGAGAAATTGATTTTTTTTTTTTTTGGGGTCTGGTTATTGCTTGTGCAGAGAGCAGCAAGGACCTGAGGGCATCCAAACACATCAGACACAGAGAACATGGCCAGTTTTCTGTCTGCCAGCTACTGCTATGGGAAGGGTTACCAAAACAGCTCACAGTCACACACAGACAAGGGCCTTGTCCCAAGGCTAAAAATCCAATTAACATCTTGCAGGGCCCAAGAGGAAGGTGCTCTGTGGTGGCTTACACCAGCAGAACTTCTGTCCCTCAGAGCCATCTTCAGCACCTCAGGCAGCCTTGCCCTGTGCCTGGACACTTACTTTATACCCACTCCACATCCATTTTCTCCTTATTTAGGCTGTCACAGCTGTGCTCCAATAACACTAGGTATCACATCCCACCATTCCCCGAGGAAACTTCCAAAAGGACCTAGAGCAAAAGAAATCTAGAGATACAAAACCCACAAAGTCCAAACTGTCACGTGAGGACACAAATAAGCAGAGTGAAAAGAAGAGAAATTGTGATTTTTTTTTTTCAATCCAAGCATAAGCATGCACAATGAGTTTAGAAAAATGACTTATTGCATGATTTCTTCTGCAGTCTTGCACTAGCATCACTGACCTCACTAAAAGAAAGAGCAAGCTTGGGACATTAACACATGCACATTACAAAATGCTTAGATCTCTCCACCTAGGTTTTCTAAAATATAACTACTCTAAAAGCCCTCTTTTAAAACTCACAAGTTTTTTTTCATTTTTTTCTCTCTAGTATGGAGCTAGTTTAAAAAAAAATATATATATATATATAATTTAGCAGTAAAATCCTACTTGATTTACTAGATAATATAGTTCTAGCCAAACTAGCATTTAGTCATCTGAATTACTTGCAAGAGATAATCATTTTTTCCCCCTGTTTCACAATGAAACAGAAGGAAAGAAAAGGAGGAAGGAAAAAAAAACTAAAAAAAAATAAGAGAGTCTGGAGAAGTGAAAATAAACACCTCAGCTTAATAAAGTTAACACCCTCAGAAGAGGTTTCTGGTGTTTAGTTTTTAAGCCATAAGTACTCTCAGTTTCAAAAGTGAAAGTCCTTTTGATTTAATGTGCTAGAATTCGACCACCATTGTGACTTTTGTATACAAATCTAACCTTTCCGAAAGGGTTTTAAACCAGCAAAGTTAACCTGCCTCACAACAAAATTTTTTTTTCCTTTAAAAAAAAAAAAAAAAAAGCAAGACAAACATTTTACAGAAGTAGCATCAATAAATAGTGATAGCATCAAAAAAAAAAACTCACTTCTTTGCATATATACACACCCTTAATTTTCCATATATTACTAGTAAAGTCAGAGATTTTTTTAAGCCACCATCATTTGCCATTTGAACAAACAGGACAAGTGAACCATGTTTTAAGCAAAGACGTAAGACAAATGTAAAATAACCCTGTCTGTGCCCCCACCGGGACACCTCCCCTTCACACTACGCTATCGCCCAGCAGACGCCATCCAGTGCATGGAGAACAACCTCATTTTCCCCCTGCTAAGGCAACAGATTTCTGCAGTAAAAAGGCTCTTTGCTAGGTCACTCATGGGCCTCTCAGCAGGATTCCAGCTGCAGTTGAAAGCAGGAGCCTGACCCTCAACCAAAACCTCATTAGCAGGGACATCTCTATCTCAGGCACCACCACTCAGACCAGGCAAGTGGCAGATCTCAACGCAGAGACAAACCCACATGGGTTTGAAGCTATTCTGGACACCATCCAGATGTTCACTCACCAGAGGTGGGGAGTTCCATCAGGGCAGGCAGACATTAGAGAGCTCCAGGGCTGCTTCCCCATGGTTGGGAGCCAAGGGCCTCCGATGCAGGCTGGACTCCATCCCACAGCACTGACCCAGGCCATGACAGCAGTGAGCCTGACAAGCACCAGACAAGGCAAGAAACCAGGCCCAAGTCTGGGCCAGAAAAGCCACACAGCAACTTGGGGAAAAAGAACTAGGAGCAGACACATCACCACCCTTACCCCTAAATAACTCTGAAGCCCATCGGGGCAGAGCTTAAACTGGGGGAGACAGGTGAAGCTCATCAGGGTCATTAAGGCTTGTTAATGCCCAAAGCATTACAGGTGT
>VZSV01000025.1:3217085-3238926 GCA_013398735.1 Nothocercus julius
CTTTCTTCTAGGAATATGTTTTTTTTTCTTATGCTGTCATATTAATAATGTCTTATTCACAGTACTGCTCGCATGTCCCATGGGGAGTTCTAGGATCATCGTGCTGCTGCCTCCACAGGTGATACCTATGCAAATGATACTCGAAACTCCGGAGTATGAGGAAGTCTCCAACAAGATGGGCCTCATTTTGCTTGTGCTGTATGTGCCATAAGAGGAATTCCTACCTCATAGATTTCCCATGACAGAGCTTAAGAGAAAAGCAGACTCCTCAGTTTTCAAATGAGACACTGATACATCTGCTGTGTATCTAAGATCCAGACACAAAAAATACACAGGTATTTGACCTATGGAAATCTCAGTCATTTGTGGAAAGCCTACAGAAAATCTATAAAAACTCCAGAAATCCAGTCCAGTTAACTCACATTCTGGCCTAGTCAACTCTTCTGCCACCAATTCTTCTTCAAAAATTCAGCATAACATTCAAAACAACCTAAAAATCACTCATACATTATGATTCAATAATATCTTAAAGAAAAGACTTTCAAGCGATATAGTAAGCATTAATAAATAATTTTCCTTACACCAGATATATCAAGTTTTGCTCTAGTCCCAGCGTAATGTGACGCACCATGGATTCAGCCGTTACATGAAAGCACTGCTTTTTTTTTTTTTAATCCATATATTTTATTTAAAGGGATGATTTTTAACATACATGCTTGCATAGTCCTTAAAGGAGACAAAATTGCTTTAACATAAGATAAATATATAGTAAATGTGTGCTCTAGAACAATATTACTTACTTCTTTCAGAATATACTGGTATAAGCTCCTTTAAATTGAATCAATTGAGCATATGCTATGGGAGATAGAACTGTATAACATATGGCTAAAATACAAATACTGATAAATATTATTAATTGTTATCATGCTCATTTTACTGTTATACAGATAGAAATAGTTTTTTTAAAAAAAGAGAGAAAGAGAAGAGTTAAGAATCTAGAACTGCCTTCAGGACAGGAGTTGACTTGAGTGCTGAACTGAGTGTCTGGTATTAAATCTCAGCAAACAGTAGCAATTAAGTGCAAACTGCAAAACATTTTTCCAGTAGCACAGCAATCCAGATTCTTCTGAGTTTTTAAACTGTTGTTAGCTTTAAAGGCTACCAATCTTTATTCCCCTGTTTCTACACTTGCTAAATTCCAGCCAAAACGGAGGTCAGAGAATTGACATTTCGTGGCAGAAAAGGTCACAAAAACAAGAGAAAATGGAACTACTGGCAATCAGGCTTGGTTTTCTGGACCCTACTGAGTATATTTTGCAGTTTCAGATGTGACACAGGTTTCTTAGACAGTTGAAATTGTGGGAACTGGCTCTTGGAAAACTGTGGTCTGCTAAGAAAATTTGTGATTGTGCTAATGGTTTGTTGAGTCCTCATAGAAAAGCAAATGGTTTCTGCTTACTTTGCAAAGTAAATAGCATTTCAGACTCAAACAATGATCTGTATTTTGCAAAAAGGGTTTATGAGCACAAAGCTCTGGATACCACAGGAACGTGAGATGCCAGGCAGTCAAACCCAGGTCTCAGTCCAGGGTCCCAAAATAGGACTCTCACCGTAGTGTGAAGATCCTACACTGGGAGAGAAAAAGAAAGAAGAAAGGACAAACAAACATAGGCGATAAAGTATTCCTCACCTGCAGGAAAAAAACGTCCTCCTAGGGGAGAGGACATACAAGCATCACCTCATTAAAAAAGATCTTACAAAAATAAAAGATCAAGACACTTGTGATGACTGTGGCTCACCGTGGGACTTGGGCAAGTCAGCGCTGTGGCAGCACAGCAGCGGGGTGGCTGCCGCCGAGGTCTGCCAGCAGCAGCAGCGGTCTCCTGAATTGCCCCAGCACTTGCACTGGGGCAAAGCTGGTGAGCGCCAGCGACCGAGGCAAGCGAGGCGATGGCGCGGGAGCGGGGAGAGCAGGGAAAGCGAGGCGCGCCCAGCGCCCGTGCTGGGGGGCCGAGCCGGAGCGCTGCAGAGTGGCACTGACAAAAACGGCGTTCGCAGGCAGGTGTGCCCTTGTCCACAGCGCCTTTAGGGGATCAAGCCACGGCATTCGCGCCCGTCCTGTTTGCGACGAACGCGGCTGCTGCGCGCCGCGTGCCGGGGCGCTGCTTCCCTGCGCGCCCCGCCGCTGGCCCAGCAGCCAGCCCTTTCCGAACGCCCGGGTGTTTCTGGAGCGACACGTACGAGGAAAGTCTGGGCAGTCATCCCAGCGCATCTCCGGAGGCAGCAGGCAGGACTTCCTCGCATAACGGTCCCCCCAAGCGTGTAAGCCTGAGGTGATCTCTGATGGTTCACCCTTTCCTCATGGGCCCTAAAGAGCACGTGGGGCACCAGCCCCTCTCCTCCCCCATTACTGCCCTTCCCTTATGCCCTACAAGGAAGGCAAAGAGGTACAGGGCCCTTGAGAAAGCCAAGCACAGTGGGTACCGGTTTGCTGGTATCTTGGTGGGACGAGAATACTAAGATGGCCCAACACATCCACATGGCAAACCAGCTGTCACAACCTAAATGCAGAAGTTAATAGAAATCAGTCTTCTTGTAGGCTTAAAATGATGAGCCCACATTCAAACTTGGGGTCTTAAAATTCAGGAGAAAGGCCTGAAGTACCTGGGTATGTTAACCTGAGGACACGGCTGGTCAAATCAGCAGCTCCCAGGAGCCCCGGTGTAGTCTGGATGTTCGCAGCCGCTGTGGCCGTGGCCAGCGCACAGGGCTCTGCCAGCACCTCAGCTGCCTCTCTAATCTGCGGGGGGCTAATGGCCAGGAAAACAACGCTGCGAGGGAAAGCTAGAGGGAAAACCTGCCTGTGGTGGGCTCAGCCTGTGCCTCGGCGCGTCTGCGGCCCCTGCCCGGGCTGCCACCACAGTCCCAGGTGCTCAGTGTTATTCATGTTATTTATGAGCGCAGAGGCGGTGGCTGCCGCTTGTCCCCAGGCGGCCACCACGTCTTCTACCCCCAGGGGTGCTACTGAGGTGTCCCAAACCCCCCCTGCGAGAGCGGCGCCGCTGGCTGAGCACTGGAGGAGGCCCCTTCCCACCGGGGCTCCTGCAGAGACGCCCTGAGCGGGCGCCACAACCTCCTGCCCCACGGCATGAGGGGCCGCGGGATCGGCCCTGGGCCGGACCCAGCTTTAGAGACAACTTGACGTTAGTTTTTATTTCCTTCCTATTTTGCATTTTATTTCATTTTTAGTTTTCACCCTTTTGATCTGCTTTTACTTCTTGTTGTGCGTGTGTGGCCTGGCCTCACGACCCACGTAGCGACCGAGCGCTTATGAGCTGTACGCACTAACGCGTGTGAACGGGGAAATGAAAAACAAGTAGTGTGTGTGTGTGTGTGACTACACGAAGGGGCACGCTGCCCGACCCTTCCCATCTCGGCGCCCCCATTAGAACACCACGGGAAGACGACTGTTGTGGCTCCCTTGTCCACTGCCTCCCATGTCCCCAGGCTTTCTGGCTCGGTGATAATAAAAGGTGCTTTATTTCATGGTCCAAGAGACTCAGCAAAATCCAGTTAATTTGAACTAATATTAATGTCAGGTAGCATATTTTGCCTGGAGACACGAGAGCAGCTCCAGCTTTTCCAGTCTGTGGCTCTGTTTCTCTTGCATGCAATCAAGAAATGACTACGCATACAATATTGCCAAAATATATGAAAACTGGCTTTTCCGTTTGATACCTTGCTGCAGTTTCAGCTATTGTTTATAATGACAGGGGAAACACAGAGGCAGAAACAATTATCCTATGACATTAATTGCAAGCACAGTGCTAAGATGGATCAAAGGGCCTTGCTACTTCCTACTGACCCTTTTTTTTTATCCTCTCAATCCTACAGATTTACCAGAAAAGCTAACTGGAGTCTCTCCTAGCTTGTTTATTTGCAAAATAAAAATGCAGTCTACATAACTTCATATAATCAACATTTCACTACAGAAATGCAGTCTCTGGGAACACTAACAAATTAGCTGACCGACTCAATAGCTGTGAGAAAAGCATAGCAAGCCCTGGAGCACTAAAAAGTCATTGCTTGTCTTGTTGTTGTTGTTATTTAGCATCTATAACCATCTTGATCTGTGGTGTGCATGGAGAGCTGAACAGCCAGAAGAGGGTAGCATTAGTTAGTTAATAAACTTCATCTGTACAGCAAAGCTATTTTTGAGAGAAACACATACTTACGTTTTTGGCTGCAAGGCAGACAAATACACCCTGGTGAAATTTGCCTCTGAGCTATTGCCAGAATTTCGAGAGGGCAATTTGAAGGCAGAACTGGCAAGGACTAGCTTGATAACAAGCCACAGAGCTTTTCACCCTCTGCTAGTAACTCCCGTTTGCCCAGGGCTTCTGTCCGCGGCTGCTGAACGCCTTGGACAACTGCATGGCTCTGGCCAGCAGCGCGCATCAGTGAAACTGGCAGCCTTGCCGAGCGCACCCTGGCACCTCAGCTTGCTGCAGCAACGCTAAGAGGGCAGGCGGGGGCAGCGAGGGGGGCCTGTCCCCCCAGGCCCCACCTGAGAGGAGAGGGGGGGAGAACTGCCCTCGCTGCAGACACAGTGAAGTGCAGGCAGGGGCTCAGCCGGACACAGGGGACGCGGCAGGGGCGGCCCATGTGGTTTCAGGCTTGCTCCTGCTTCCTTCAGCCTGGGGCTAGCGGTGCAAAGCAAGCCCATAAGCTGGCTTTTGCCAGGGAAAGAACTTGCTGGGGTCGTCTGAGAGCAGGAGGATGAGGAAGTTCTGCAGAGGGCTGGGGGGGAATTGCTTGTGCCTTACACGAGTGTTTAGATATCCCAGACAGGATCAGCTTCCGCTAGGCTAGAGGTTGTGCATGCACCTAGGAAAGCAAAAGCTGTCACCTGCAGGAAACAAACAAACAGAAATGGAGAAAAGCACAGACAGGCAAATGCCCAACATCATACAGACAGGCACTGATGGAGAAGATTCCTGTCCTGTCCACTTGCTTCTGGATGAGCTGCTTTCAGTTGCTTCAGAGGCAGTTAGTTGAACATGTTTACCTCTTGGAAAGGCAGGCACTGCACCATAATAACCCAATAAAGTGTATTTTATTTGTACTCTATACCCTATACCCAAGGCAAAGTGGAAATAGCAACCTGAATATATTTTTTTGTTACTCTTTTCTCTCCACCCCTATTTAACACATCTACAGTAAAACACTGAAGCTTTCCATTTCCAAGACTTTAGCATGAGACTATAAACGCTGTGTTAGATGCCCTTCACCTGCTGCAGAGCAGCAATTCAGCCACCTTCTCAGCTGGAGTGTATCTGCTGTACAGCCCAGAGAGTATCCAGGAGCTGCAGGAGGGAAGGGGACAGAGAACACTGTAGGCAGGTGGCATGAGGGTGGCAAGATGTAATTTTATCCCCCGAAAAAATTAGTTTCAGGTATTGCGGGAACCTTTGTGTGGCAAATTCTATATTTTTGTATGTCTTTAAAGCAGTGCTGTCCCTTTAAGTTGTGTATGGGGAACTTGCTTACAAGGTCCCTGGACTTGGCCTTTAGTAACAGAAAGTACTCTTTAAAGCAAATACACATAAATATCCAGCTGCTGCGCCTGGTTCATTGAGACTCATGCATCTGACCTTTTCTGACATGATTCAGAAGCAAAGCTAACTCTAAAGATCCTTTCTGGTCATCCTCCTGAATGATGCAGAAAGGCTGCGTTGACAAATAGGCTCCTCTAACATTTCCTGCCTTTGCATTATGCACCTTGGCTTCTCTGGCACTCAGGAGGTTCGTTATGGAAAGTGATGCCTGATGAAGTCAGCTTTCTGCACACACAGCCCTGCTCGGAGCCGCGGGGCTAAGGGGTCCGTTGCTGCTCGCCTCAGTCTTGCTTGGCTTGGCGCTTGAGGGCGGCCTGTCCATTAAAAGGAGTGTGAGGATGGCCATGCAGAGTCAGCTAGTCGGGTTAGGGCGGTTTCCCCTTGTGCTTCCACGCTGCCAGACACTGTTCCCTGCAGAGGGATTTGGACTGATGAGGATGCGGTGGGTAAGGGGACATTACCCCTTAAGAACACACTCGAAGGGCTGCTGTTCACCTCGTTCCCTGGACTGGCAACATTTACAGCACTGTTGCTCACTGTCCACAGGCATGGGTAATGGCTGGAGGAAAACAAACAGCAACAAAAAGCAATAGAAAATCAATGGTTTGTTTTAAAACATTCTTCCCATCTGAAAACTCGCTCTCGTACAGTCAAGTACGTAATCTGGTAAAAGACTGCTATCTGAAACAGGTTAGATGAGCTAGATGAGCTTTGGACATCCTAACCGAAAAAACACCAAGGACGGACAGACCAGATGGAGAGTCATGGAGAGAAATGTTTAGATAAATAAATGCGAGTTTCAAGATTTAATTTTTTTTTCTATAAATGTTTACATTTCAAATAATTTCAACTGGCTTTTCTAGTACCCAAATTAGAGAAGAAATGCATGCATTTCTTCTAGGGGGAAAGAAGGAGCGTAGTTGTTAACTAGTTGGACCTAAAATGTCTGTATTTCAGCCCCTCCCAGAACTGTTTCTTGCTCTGTATGCCTATATGCCTATAATGGATCATGAATTAGACTTCATTACATCCCTGCATGTGGATAAGACTCTTATTTCATGCAAGAGACTAGTGAGAAGCACAGAGTTAAAAATATTCTGGCTTTAAAATGTCCACTAATTTTAGATGCCAGAGTTACTTGTGGCTCTGCCAAGATCCTGATTTTCAAAAGTGCTGTTGAGAAGCTGGAGCAGCAGATGATTATGTTCTCCAAAAGATCAGCCTAGGAATCTTAGATTGGGCCTTTGGGACACATTAAATTAAGGATGTTTATTAAAGCTTGGAAAAAAAGTCTCAATCACAAGGGCAGGTGCAGCTCAGGTGTGAATGGGTGCAGAGACCTCTCGCCCCCCTCACCCACATGAGGCCGTAAAAGAAGGGCCTAGTTCTGCATTGGATTACTTGATACCAATGCAAGTGGAACATGGGCTTGCAAATGGGAAGATGCCTAAGCAGGTGTCCCCACCCTCTCACCCTCCTCGTGCTGCTGCATCTCGGCTGCAGCTCCCTGGCTCTGCTGCACGGGACTGAGAAGCTCAAGAGAAACGGAGTCATTGTGCCAAGAACAGGGGGAGTTTTCTGTGCTGTGGCAGGGCAGGTAGAGACCATGGCTAGACACAGGGGCTTACATTCCTCTAACCTCACCTACAGACCTACACCTTAGTGAAATCACTCTGTCAACGAAGCTAGGGTTTTTTGTGGCTATTCCTATTTGACAGTCCCAGCTTTCAGTATTAGACAACTCTCTATTCTAGGGCCAGGCATCCTATTTCTTATTTCTACAATAGATTGCCATTCATTTCCTCTTCCTCAAATCAAGGTCTTATTGCACCATTTAGCAGTATCGAGGAATTCATTTTTTATTCCTAAAAAGTCACTTACTATCCTAATCATTTTCCAGAGCACGGTTTTGATGAGGCATCCTATATGCTGTAAGTGCCATAGGCATATTAATAAGCATGATAAGAAAAGCTAAAACTACCATAGTCAAACTGACCTCTGCAGAAATATTACTTCTAAAGATCTCTGGAAGGCTTCCTATCTTGAGATACTCTATACAGGAGAGCAGACTGGAGGGACATCAGCAAGTGGGTGTACATACAAATAACTAATATTTCTGTAGGGCTTCACATTTTTTTAAAACACAGATGAATGTTACTAGCAAGCAAGCCCTTCAGGTAAACAGCACCATCCTCGTTTTACAGATGGAAGTGACAAAGTGACCTGCCTAAGGAAGATGGTGTACCAGGTCAGTAGCAGATACAGAATTAGTTACGAAATCAGGATTGTCGTAAGGCTTTGTTCATACCTACAAGCCTCACTGCTCCCAAATACCAGTAATTTTCCTGCAATCTTACCTGGGTCCAGGGCTGGCAGCTCCCTTGCTGTGAGGCACTGAGAGCAAATTCGCATGTGGAGAGGATGGCAAAGTCCAGCTGTCATGTCCAGGGAATACCTGAAGGTTATTGCTGGAGCTCTCCAACAAATTCACTTTGGGGAGAAATACAAATCCTCAGTGACTATTGCAGTGACAGTGTCTTAGGACAAGAGAAAACAGGGAGGCCTGAGGAAGCAATCTTAGCTGCTGGCAGTTTCCCAACCACAGGTAAAAGGACAACATTTTCTTCCCTATTAAGGAGCAGCAAGGTGCCACTGTAATGTCACACGTAGTATGTCGAAGATAAAGCATGAGACACATAAGCATTTTGGAAAAGTCCAACCAATAGTCTTTGTTTAATAATGACTGACATATGACTGACTGTTTTGATACAGGTTTCCTTATAGTTGGAGCTTAAGCATTTCTGTTAAATTGGATGTCTTACTACATTATAATCAGAGAACAAATTATCTTCCCCCTTTTTTTCTGGCCAATTTCCTCCTACCAAAGGAAGATCTGTTTCTGGAACTCCATACCCTGATCCAGGGAATGGAGAGGACTCAGGAGACATTCTGGCAATAGCAAAACAGCATCATTCCAAGTCAGCTCTAAGCATATTCCTAAGGACTGCTTTGACTTGAAGGGCAACTGCTTCATGACATGGCATTAGAAGCAGGCCTTCAATGTTCTCATATTTTTGTATAATTGAGAGTGTAATTTAAGCAAGATCATTCACTCGCATCTGTGGTCAACAGTTACAATGCACCTACCCCTAGTACCTATCTCTTCGTATCTTTTCTTTTCTGTGTCTGCTGCCATAAACATACTGTGTGTGCAGAGCTCAGGGCAGACTGTTACAGAGGGACTCATCGTGTTCCTTCCTAGCTTCAGCTCTTGCTTGGCTGGTTTTCTGCTTATGCTAACATAAAATAGGGCTCAGTCAGGTTGATGGCATCTGTTCCTTGAAAGCAAAGAAAAATTACAGTGGTACCTGCAGGTGAGTGATTTCTCTGCATGTACGAAGGTGGGTACGGAGCAGCCCGATGTCCTCGGAGGGTTGAGTATCGCTCACAGCCATGGGGAGTGTGTGGGGCTGGCAGAGGCAAGGGCCCCGGGTACTGATAGTTAGAGCTTCCTGATGGACTCATTGTGTCTGCGTTGGAAATCAGCCAGCCTCCCACTTGGAGGGGAAAGAGAGAACAAAACTATTACAGCACTGAAACAATGCAGTAAAGAACCGGCTTTCCCTCCAAATCAGCTGCGCCTCAGAAATACCAGGCAGATTCCAACCCCAAAACAAGATCTGGGAACAAACTAACAACGTCATAATTTCAAAAAAACAAGTGAACAAAATTCAGACCACCATGAAAATTAACAAAACCTCTGCTCCACCCTCTTTTTTCCAAGCCATTCACCAGTAAAAGTTAAATTTTACAGATGACAAAAATATTCACAAACATAATAAAAAATAAAAATAAAAAATAAAAAGAGCGAAGAGAAGAAACCATAGAAATGCCATACATCATCTCATCATCTTGTTTCTAGATTCTTTCTAGTATCAAAAAACTGTATTATAAAGAAAATGATCCCTCTGGGGAAACTGTCCCATGACTTCTACTGTGAGGTTTCTTAGCCATTTCTTTTAAGGGTCCCTTTCACTGACACAATTCAGGACATAACAAAGCACGGGTCTGATCCAATTAGGCAAATCCCAGGTTCCCAGTGCCAATCACATCACACAACACTTCCAGCTCGCATAAATGAAAACCTTACAGTGAGAATATGTCATATGTTGACCTTCAGAGACTGTTTCTGGAGCATCCTTTGGATGGTTTCTGAAAGAGAAATATTCAGTGGTAAGTTATAAAAGAAAGCAAAAATCCTGAAAACTATTCACTAAAATAATTAAAAACAGAATACAGTCAAAAAGGAGGAAACTCCACCCTGTTTAACCATTTGCTAGGCAGAGTAGATACTTCTGTGCTCTGCCATAAAGGAAGTAGAAACTTCAGTTTCATGACACACATAAAAAACATTCCTAAGTTTGTGCTGAATTCGGAAGCTGAAGCTGGAACCCTGCATCTTTCAGTGGGCTCTTTTCCTGCTCACGCGTCCAGCTCCACTGACAGCAAAGTGGGATTCTGCCTCCTGCATGTCCAGGCAAGCTCGAGGCAACGCTCCCTTTCCCAACCTGCAACCCTGGGGCTGAGACCCAGCAGCTTCCTTAGCAATCAGGAGAGGGACAGGTTCTCTTGCAGGCACATGAGAGACAGCGCATGGCAGAAAAGTAAGCTGTTCCAGAAAAAAAAAAAAAAAATATATATATATATATATATACATTTGCAATTATTAACTGGAAACCATGATTTAGATGGGCTCCTTTTAAGGCTATACTAGGCTCATAAACATTCATATGGTCCCATGACCAGTTCAACTACTTGATTATGGAGACAGGAGAGACACACTGCATTAGCATGGATCATACAAGGAAAACTTTGAAAGATAATTGCACATCAATCTGTGTCTGATGACAGAAACATCTGTAACATCTTACGTAGTGATCTCCTATGGAATTACATTTAATAAACATATCACATATTCTCACAGAAGTTTAATAAGAGCAGTGTAGCTACATTACAATTACAGTGCAATTTCACTTCAATTCTGTTTTTCTGATTTCTGACATGTGTAATTACCCTTTCTTCTCCCTGAGGTATTGAATCATGGGATTAATTGGAGTGTAAATACAATGTATAACATTACTGGGGAAATTCACTCCGTCTCACTTGAGGCTGTCCTTGTAGACAGGACTAAGCGGTAGGATCCTCCAGAGAACACTCACCCACTTCAGAACAAATTGTGGCAACGGTCATATGGAGCCTCCCCACTAACTTCAGTGGGGTGACTCTGGATTTAAGACAACAGAAACAAGATTAAGTTATGTCATTGATATCTCTCACATTATGCCACCAGTTTTAAACATATCATCAGCATGATACTGCCAAAACAAAAAAGGAAGCTGAACTCACCTTTCCTTTGCATCCAGGAAGGCTTTGGCAAAGGGATTATACTTGATTTTGAGAGCTGTTATCTTGAGTTTGCAAAAAACAAGGCATATTAGCAAAGACAGTTAGGAACAGAGACTTGACAAAACATCATCCAGAGTGCCCTAAGTGGCACTGTCTTGTTAGCCAAAAAAAATATATGCCCATACATACATTATCTAGTGTTGGTTGTAAGGGAGCTCCATTCTTTGCAGAACACCTATCCGTACCACAGGCAGAATCCCAACAGGGTCAGCCTAAAAGCATAGTCTAGTCTTGCAAGCTACGGGGTATGATTAGGCCTTTCAAGACAGCTTGAATACACTGAATTTCTTATGAATACAAGTCAAATCTACAGCAACAATAGTTAAGAGATGACAGAGATGAGTTAGCAATGCTCACACTGCACATCATCCCTCTATTACAATCTTGGTGCTGCGTAAAAAGTTTTCCCATGGAATGAGTTATAAAGATATTGGTCTTGACTGTAGGTTTCTTTCTTAGAAGTTGGGATGCCAAGACAGAGGGATGAGTTGGGATAGCTGTGGAAGGATATTTAAACTAAATCTGGCTTACTAGTCCAACCAGACACTGACTTAAATAATGTTCTACTTCAGAAGGACAAGACAGCGTTAGGCTAGATAGGGTATGACAATGCAGGACTAATGGGGAAACAAGATAAGGACTGGCTTGCCTGTTGGCACATACTTATCTTGTAATTAATAATCTTTTCATGTATCTCATCAGTGATGACCAAGAGCACAGCGTGGCACCCGCCTACCTCTTCGTTCTGATAGGCAGTCACAGCTATGAACTGGGTCTCAGGGAAGGAACAGTTCATCACCATCCGGTGGGGGCCTCCCACACGAACTATGTGTACCTGAGGCTCATATTTATGCAGGGAGTTCAGCATTATCTGCAGAAAACAAAACACAGACAGACAGACAGACCCCAATGCCATTCTGGTGTCCCCCAGCTGCCCTTTCCCTCTGGCTCTGCAGTAGACAAAATGTCACTGCTAACCCCCCAGTTTGTGGTTACTGAGAGCAGGAGGGCAGATTCTCTCCTCCTTTCTGAAGGGCCACCGGGCGGCAGGTGGTGAGACTTCACTGTACTTGGCATTAAACCTTTTCATAGAACAGCAAGAGCAAATACTTGCATTAACAGCTCAGGGCTTCAAATTAACGGGACTCCACTCCTATACAGGGTGTTCAAGCAACTTGTGTCCCACACAAGAGGTGTTTAAAAATATCTGTACTTTGGAAAGTGCTGTGTGTTTTACATGAGCTTCTGGAAGAACACAGGTGTTGGCTGTTACGTTTTGACAACAGCACAGCAGGCAAAGCTGAAGCACAGAGCGGTCACATAATTTAACTTAACACTGCTGCCTACACTTCAAAAGTAAACAAGGAGAGCTCCAGCCGTTCACCTCTCCGTTACTTTTGTTTTGTTTCTCTCTCCTTCACTTTTTCTTCTCTTGCTTTCTACTTTCTTCCTCCACACTTTACTATATACACACACACATCTGGTTCCCGTAGTTTTTCCCAGGGTCTGTTTGACCGTCCAGGTTGGTGCCCTGTAGCTTCCCCTCCCTTTCCCCAGTGCATGCTCTCCTGAAGTCCTGGGCTGGCAAATTCACATCCTGTTTTATGCTCCACAAAAGCTCTTAGTTGCTGCTTCCTTAGAAAAAGTCAGGTCATTTTTCTGTTCTGTTCTCCAGTCTGTAAAAATGGAGATAATTTCCTACCTAATGAGGGTACTAGGCTTATGTAGGTACCTCACAAACCTAATAGAAATAATGGGTAGAGAACATATATTTACATGAAAGAAATTCATTATGGGCTGACAAGTATCATCCAGTGTAGGAGTTTTGTAGAAAACAAACAACCAACAAAAGATGGTGTGCAATATTTTACCTTCAGATGCATCATCAAAAATAAAAGACGAAACAAAACTAATTTTCCTGTTTGCATTTTAAGGGGTTCAAAGAGAAAGTCACTTATTTCTGGTACATGTGGTTTCTTTCCAAAGGCCAAAGCTGATTCAATAGAATATTGATAATTATCATGATGCAGAGGCAGACATAGCAATTATTTCATTTAGGAGCAGCCTTTTATTCTGCTATCTGACTCCTGCCAACATTCCACTTACACCAAACAACATGGGGGAACACAACAAAAACCTAATACCCATGACCATTTTTTCCCCCTTCTCTGAAGTCCTATGTAAAAAAAACCCAGCACGCAAGACCAACTCTGAAAAGCACCCTGATGATTAAGTAAACCACAGCATTTTGTCTCTCTTCACATCAAGAAGTCCATTAAAATCTGAAAGCACCAATTAAGGCCTGTTTATTCCTGTTTATATTTGGCCTCCAGAGAATAATTGGCATCTGTGGGTGAAGAGGCCTGTAAGGGCCTCTATAATTACATAAATGCACCCTTGATATTTCTTGATTGGTAAGTGCTTGCGATTGAAGCCAAGAGGTGCGTGGAGAAACATGAGGCCATACCTGCCCGCTGCCATTGAGCTTGTTGGTAAGCTTGACTTTGCTGAAGGAAATGGCAGCCTTCATCCAGTGGGCCCCAAAGTTGGGAGAATCCGGGTGGATGTAGACACAGCTGTGGTTCGGTGGCTCCGGTTTCCCAGCTGGCACCCACTCCCCGTTGACGTACTTCCAGCGGTGGCCATCAGTGGGAGCAAAGTCCAACAGGAAGGAATACATGGCATTTGGGTCCAAGCCCGACACGCTGATCTTTAAGACAGGGAACATGCGCCTGCTCAGGAAACAGAAAAGCAAAAGACTGCTGGAATCGGGTTTTGAAAGACCCTACAACATGTTTGTGGCCAGATGCTCATAGATTAACTCAAAGTGGAAAAAAAAAAATCCCTCTTTCTCTCTCTAGCTGAACGAAAGTCTGTTAAAGGTTAATGCTTCATTTGAGACGTTCTTGTCCAAGTGATGAAAATACAATATAAGGCCTGGATCGTGCAAAGATTCATGAACAAATGTGCTTAATTTATGCACTGTGTAGAGGGTCAGCAGAGTCCATGGGAATTAGATATGCTAAATACATCCCTAGGTGTGAAGCAAGAAGGCATGAACAAGGTTGAGCAGAGTTGAAAGTGATTGAGAAGGGGAGCTGAAGCACAGATTAACCCAAGAATCATATAATAAACGGCACTTCTCTGGGGCTTCGATCCCCCGTACTTTGTCCAGTGGCCAAGTCCCATTTTGTCTGATGTTAGTAGCGGGATGGATAAATACCCTAGAATTAACCTGCAATCATAAGCACTCAGGACATAATATCAGTCAGATACTTGGCCTCCTGGTAGATCTTTTGACCACGCTACCCCCATAGGAAGGTTTTTCTTCCTTCATTTGAAGAGATGCACATAGTCCATAGTCTTTGTGAGCTAAGATGAGTAATCCAGGATTTATTCTATGAAAGGAAACTGCAAGTTCTTCATTCCTCTTGTTATGTGTATTGCCCCTCTCTCTGTAGAGGTTTCGAATGGAAATAATGTGCAAGATGTACAAGAAGTGTAATTCAGTAACCTATATATCCAGAATACTGTCCTTCTAGCCTATTTTTAACTATATCAGATTCTGCTTTGTTTTATTTTTGCTTTCTCTCTTGATGTGGCCTCAGATTGCATTTCCTTTTACATTAGTTTTATTATTCTGGTAGCATTCACTCATCCTTCAAAAGGTGGATAGTCCAGGTCATCTTCTCCCCCTCTTTGTCACCTGCAGCTAATGAGCCACCTGGATGCCAAGCTCAGCAGCCAAAGATGGGCAACTCCACCTCTAGGGTAGAGTCTGCTCAACTTTGTCACTTCTTTTATTTTTTTTCTTTAAACCTCACTCACTCTTATTTTTTGTGCCAAGATTATTAATGAAAGTATTAAAAAGAATTCTAAGGTCAGGCCTGGAGGAAGTCCAGCACTACTTCCTCCTCCATTGCTTTACATCCCATGGTCCTTGTGTTAATCCCCATCATCTCCCACTTGGGTAACAGTTTCCAGGCAGCATCACTTTAAATGCCTTAATAAGTCTACTATATTTTTCTTGTCTAAAAATATTTCCTTTATCAGTGTTGTATCAGATTAGTTTGGCATGACTTAAATTTAGTAATTTGCCTTTGATTTCATATTGTACTCTCTTCCATACATTTGATTATCCTCTCCTTCCGAATACACCCTCAGCTCTTACTGCAGAGATCTATCAAAAAGTCTGTAATTAGCTGAATTACATTTTCCCCTTTCTTAAATACAGGTATTCATGTGATGTTCTACTATTATTAGGTAAATATTCAACTCGGTATGTCTGGTTAAAATACTTGCTGTTAGACCTGCGCTTGGCAGTTCTTTCGGTAATTTGGCCCCATCCTTCCATCTCTCCCCTTGCTCATCAGCTGAATTAAGACAGATTAATTGGCCTTTAGTTCCACCTTGGATACAGTGTTGACCATTACTATGCTCTACAACCTGTATCATCTTGTGCATTTAAAACTGAAAACCCATCTTTATTTAGTTTTGGGAAAGTACTTTGAAACATCTTTTGCCTTGAATAGAGTCTTCTGAGCTTAAGGGTACAATGACACCTTTTCTCAGTTCCTTTCTAATTATATTTTTTTCTTTAGTAAAGGACACAGAGATGGAGTTAAAAGGGCCCCCACAGTTTCAGGAACTGGGAAAAGGGAGCAGAAGAGAGCAGTCTCCCAGAGAAAGCCTCTTTATTATGTTTCTTAAGTAGTCAAGGAATACGTGTTGTTACTGAGGATTATCATAGCTGCTGTCTCACACTTCCTACACAGCCACGAGGTGCCCTGTCCCAGAGAGCTTCACACTGACTTCTTCCCTCTCCTGGCAGCTGTCACGGACTCACAGACCAGGCCAGACTTTTCTTCACAGGCCAAAGCATCTTCAAGCTCTCTATGACACAGAGATTGGTTACACCAGATAACCACAGCAATTGCTTGAGGTCCATGGCCATGGGGCTGAGGTTTACCCTTAAAGAGCTCTTACAGTCTACACTCATCACCTTCTGCTCACAGAAAAACATAGGAACTGAGGAAAAAAACATGATCTAAAGTGGATACTTGGTGATAAAGGACCACTGCAACACTTAGAAAGACATACTGAATCATGACCTTTCAAACTTGAACTGCAGCTCAGCGAAAGATTCATATGCTACATTTAATGCCTGTGTTGGCAGCGTGTTGAATCTATGGATTGAAACACCCACCTCATGCAGCTGCCAAGCGGGGATGCGGTAAGGGGCACAGGTGCGTTGGTGCCTGCGCGCCCGGCTCCCCCGCAGCCAGGCTGGGAGGCAGCGCAGCGGCGCGGGTTGCTCGCCGGCCGGGGAGCACAGAAGGCGTCCGCAGCAGGATTTAATTTCCCGCGATGGCGCAGAACCCTGGCTCACACGCACCTTGCTCATCGCTCTGCCCGCAGGCCAACCCTCGCTGCCGTTCTAATGAGAGGCTCACGTTTATCCCCCAAGATTTACCAATTTTTAAAGCCAGAACAGAACTAATTGTCGCGTACTTTAGTCTTCTGTATAGCGTGTCGCAGCACTTGCCTGCACTAATCCCTGCTCACACACTGCAATTCCCAGCTCACCGTGGCTTGACTGTACAGACTGTCATGATGGAAAAGCCACCGCATGACTTGTTCCATTGATTAAGCTGTTTTGCTGTTAAAAATAATATGCTTTGTCTTTCTTTTTGCTTGACAAATGATCATTTTTCCATTTTTTTTCCTGTCAAATTTCGGATTTCAGTGTTCAGGTAGGTATACACATGACCTCACACAAGTGATGAAAGTGCTGAAGTCTAGCATTTAAAAATCAATGTTTTTTTCTGCACTAATCCACTATAGATTTTCCCCTTATGCAAAGAGGACTAGTGGAACCTCCCTGCCTTCAGGGAATAACACATATTGCAAAGTGTCAGGATGCTATGTAGCTGATATGATATAAAAACTAAGAGAGAAAACAGTCTCAGTCAGGAAACTGAGAGTTTGAATATTGAAATGCAAATTGAGTAAAATAAATATGAGTAAAACAAAGAACAATGATTCTCACCATATCTGTATTACAGCAACAGTTACACCCATTGGGTTTATTTGTTTGGTTTTTTTTTTACTTTAGAGGATATGGTTTCATTTCGCTAGGGTCTGTACTGTTCGGAATATATCCAACTTTTCTAGGTAGGTGTAGATGATCATTCTAACAAAACACTAGAGTGCTCTTATAATACAGCACTGGAGACATATCTCTATGTTAACATTGAAGTTTCTGGTTTGCCATTGTGCATAGATACTTAGTTCCTGTCATTTATGCAAAATTTATTTTGTCCAGTTATGACATTTTGGTAGCCCTCAGTACCAAGCGCAAATGACACAAGTAGCTAGAACTGTGTGCGCTGGAGTTTCATACTTGAGGGTTGCTGGCCAGTCGGTGTTAGAATCTCTGGGATGTTCCTGAATCTGCTTTCAATTTGTGACTTTACCTAGCATAGCGTCCACACAAACTATCTTAGTTTCCTCACACGGAAGTTCAGATTGTTTTTCTCTCATCACTTTCAGAGTGCACTTTTTGAAAGCACTCATATATCCTTCTGCAAGAAGGACTGAGCCGAATGCAATCATCATCATCTTTTGGGACTCCCTCTAGAGACATATGCTGAAGATTCCCGAGCCTGCAAAATCTCAGCACTCACTGGAGAGCTCATCCCTTTGCCTATGCATGGACTTCCCAGGAGGGATTTTACTGCAGAACACTCTCTGTATTTCTCTCTCTTTCTCTCTCTCTCTCTCTCTCTTTTTTTTTCTATGTGTGTGTGCACACACTGATGCATTTGTAACAGAAGATACTTTCAGAAATGCAAAAGAGCCTTTTTCATAGTTCCCAGTAGTACAGTAACTTTGTTATAACGATGTATGCAGAGGACATGGTGTAATATATTTTTAGAATTTTATATTTTGAGAATGCTGTAGTCTGAGAAAAGAGAAACCTGTTCCTGCCTACATCGGCATTAATATGTCTGTCATTGGCTTTAGGAAAAGCAGGATAAAGCTGAGTGTAAAGGCTAGAAAGAAGGAAAATAAGGGAGCTTCCATAATCAAATAAAAAAGAATTGGGCATATCCAAAAAAATGGTTGCAAAAAAACAGGTTCCTTCCCACCATCATGAAAAGATTATATCTACACATTCACCTAGATATTTAGTGAGAAACAGTATCTGCTGCAATAGTAATTAACATGAGCTGAGAGTGAAGAAATTGAAAAAAAAATAGGTGAAGGTGTTATTCTTTGGGCCCATTTAATTAATCTGAGGTAAGGCTATCTTATTTATTTATGTATTTAAACCCCTGCTGAAGAGCCAGTTTAAGAACCCTTACACTAGGAGAAAGTCCACACAGAAGTTTGTCCTGGCCTAATGGCAATTTTTAAAACAGTTTAAATGAAACGAAAACATCTGAGTGTCCAGAAACCCTCTACAGGAAGAGACGCCTGTCGCCACAGGCCCTTAGGAGGAGTGAGAGCGGCAGTAGGCCGTGCTGGCCACGAGCAGACGTCCTGGGAAGGCAGCTGTTCCCACGAGGGGATAACCTCGCTGGGCTGACAGCCTAGATTCTTCCTCTTTCGCGGCCATCGCCTTATGTTCCCTGTTGAGCTGCAGTCAACAGCCACCATTCTGCTGAATCAAAGTCTCTTTCTGCAAAATTGGTAGAGGCCACACCAAACGAGTAGTTCTTACTCCCTGTCTCTCAATTCCTCTCTCTCACACAGATCTTCTGTGAAGTCTTGAAATATATATAAATATATATATATATATATATATATATGTGCCAGTGTGGGCCTGGTGGTGGTAACAGATTAAATCAACACCTTAGTACCAAGTGAACCTCACCCTAGTAGCTGCCTGTGATACGCTGGACTCTGTTATCAGTCTGGTTTAGAGCAGACCCCTCTGGGGAGCCTCCTCAAAGCCAGTGCCTGGTACAGAACTAGCATTCTTCACTCTTGGGTTTGTACTCCCCTCTCCTACGCATTTCTGTTTCCAGCGAATAGTAAAAAAACCAGCAATCAATTTAAATTACAGTATTTGGTATTCCTAAAGCCCTGCGGATTAAGCAATAACTTGCACTGGCTTCTAAGGGGCAAATCTGGAGCACAACGCTTGTGAGAGCAGACAGATCTGGACTGCGCACACACGCCATGCAGGGCCCAGATGCAGTACCCCCCTTTTAGAACAGATTGTGTGGGGGGGCTCTCTACCCCGAGGCCGCAGAGGTAGGAGTATCAGCAACTGGGTATAACATCATCGATCTGCTTTTCAACACCAGTTTGAGGTCTCTGGGCAGGGACCTGCTAGTAAAAGCTGCTTGCCACTGGAAGTGATTCAAATGGTTTTGGGAGAGCATCCATTCCTTGTTGGACGTTCCCCTTGTCATGCAACCTGAAGTCAATCAAAATATTTCTCCAGCATGCTTCACATGTAGGAATAAAGGGTGGCTGGAATGATTTAGCAGGGACCAAAACAGAGAAGTGCTGCCCCGCTCTGTTCACGTGCCATCTTTAGGGGACTCGGGGGCTGCAGGGACAGCACTGTTAACGTGCTCCTCACAGCACCTCTCTGCCCTGCACGCACAGCACTTGTTATCACGGCTCCTAACCCCCCTCAGGCTGTTGTCTACGCTTAGCCCAAAGGCTGAGGCGATCACTCACCGGCCGTTCTTGGTCACGATCATCTCGTTAGTGACTTCCCTGAATCGCTGCCAGAGCGTCGCGTCCTCCAAGACGACCTGGAGCTGCTTCTCGGTGGGGTCGCCCTTGTCTCTCCCGGCCCGGAGTTCGCTCTCCACGATGCTCAGCAGCCTGGAGACGGTGCAGTCGCTGGGCTTTTTGCAGCCCAGGTCTGTCATGACGGCTTCACTGGCAAAAACTTCAGGTAGCTGTTGAAAGATAACAAAACAAAACAAAAACCCCACTAAGCTAAATCTAAACGCAGATCAATTTGTGGGGCAGTGCCTGACGAATGCGCGCTCCTCGCTCTTCTGCCCCTGCCTACAGCTCCTTCCCCTGGAAGTCCCAATGGGCAGCGACACCAGCGCGTGGAGGTTTACGCACACACTCCACACAAAAAGAGGACTATCTCCTAATTACCTGTCAGACGGTCAGGTGGGTGGCAGGCTGATGACTCAATTGGCTGCCTTGAAAGAAGAGTCCTCCATCCAAATTAGCATGCTTTTATCTTTTTTCAACCTGAAGTGGGTCTAATTGTTCTGCTTGAGAACCAGGTTTCCATTAATGAAAATTGTTTCATTTCCAGACTGAAACAATGCATGGAAATTGCATTCACGCTGGGGCAGACTCTAGCTGAAGGAGCTGGGAACACTCAAGATTGTTACGGAGAAGAACTGGCATTACTGGCCTGTTCAACACCTATTTCCTGCAGAAACTCTCCCAAGATTCCCAAAACAGGCAATCCTTCTCCTCTCAGCCCGAGACCTTCTCTGACAAGCCTGATCTACCTGCACATACCCCCATTCTCACAAAGGGCAACAATTCAGTGTCCCCATTTTACCCTGAAGATGACCAGTTTCAGCACTCAACAGGAGACATGGGTTCAGTTCTATGCTAAAGGGTGAAGTGAAGCCCAGGGGAATGCCAGTGACCCCTAAAAGCTGGACTTTGGCACACAGGAAGGATTTATGTGCCCAATTTCTCCCAGTGCATCTAGCTCTGATAGTGCCTGTGAAGTCTGTGGTCTGTTGGACATGACACAGTTAGGCCCTTCGTTTCAGAGACATACTATTGGAATTTGGTTTGAGAAGTGTATTTCTAATTACACATGGCAAACAATGTAATTGAACAGCCCCTGTTGAACTCTTGTATTTGCATTCTTTCTAACAGATAAAATGAATAAAGGGAATAAAGACACTGGCGACAAGCCCTCAGTGTAGCACAGCTCTAGGTGTAGAGCGATGTGATATTCTGCAGGAGATACTCGTTTATCTTTGGGGAGAACCTCCACTTCCCAGCAATCTCAACACAGTAAAGAGATGCAACTTAGGTCTAAGGGTATTTTTTGTTTTGTTTTGTTTTTTTCCTCTCTGGATAATTCCCATCCTGCTAATTTCAAACTTCACGTTTTGGTGTGTCTTCCTTCTGGCTGTTCCTTACAGCTTTTATTTACCTTGGTTTAGTTGCCAACGCATAACAAAATTACCTAGATTATCTTATTGGTCAAATCATACTTCATAGAATCATGGAATTATAGAATCTTATGGTTGGAAAAGACCTCCGAGATCATCAAGTCCAACCACAACCCCTCCCCACCCCCCCCCCCCCATGCCTTCTAAACTACATCCCTAAGCGCCTCCTCTACACATCTCTTCAATACTGCCAGGGACGGGGACTCCACCACCTTCCTGGGCTGCCTGTTCCAAGGCTTCACCACTCTTTCCATGTAGAAATTCTTCCTAATGTCTAAACTGAACCTCCTCCGGCTCAGCTTGAGGCCATTTCCTCTTGTCCTATCCATAGTTATTCTGGAGAAGAGACCAACCTCTCGCTCACTACAACCTCCTTTCAGGCAGTTGTTGGGAGCGCCAAGGTCTCCCCTGAGCCTCCCCTTCTCCACACTAAATAGCCCCAGCTCCCTCAGCCGCTCCTCGCAAGGTCTGTGCTCCAGCCCCTTCACCAGCTCCGTTGCCCTTCTCTGGACACGCTCCAGCACCTCCATGTCTTTCTTGCAGCGAGGGGCCCAAAACTGAACTGAGTAT
>VZSV01000025.1:3240016-3250146 GCA_013398735.1 Nothocercus julius
ACCAGATTTTTTACAGTCAGCCACCTCAGGGTGAAGCACAAAGGTTTTTTCCTTTGGAGCACTATTTTAAAATTTGCACTCCACACAATAATAAAGTGCAGTTCGATAATATTAAAAAAAAAAAATCAAATCAGATACTTACACTTATCATTTAGAAAAACAGATCTGATGCTTGAAAATCTTGCCCCTGAGAAAAACACTCTAACTTCTTAAAATACTTGACTTTCACAGAGTAAGAACCTTAATTTTATAAATATATTAGCAGAGTGCAGGGGGCCTGTAGCCTCAACATTGTGTCTGGCTTATAGGGATGGGCCAGCTGGTTTTGAGTGCGGAAACAGACACTTGGCGTGTTCAAACTCTAAGAGCAATCTGTAATGCATGTAGCAACCTACTCACAAAGCACAGCTCAATACTGACATCTTTCCAATGCAGAAGATTTAACAAATAACAAATCTGCATACATTAGGAAAAAAAGAAAATCAGCTGAATGCAATCAGAGACTGCTCTACTTCATTACATACAGACTTCAGTACTACAATTGCCCTGCAAAAACTGAGTTAATAAGCAAATTACCCTGGCTATGAGCCTATTATTAATTATCCTTTTCTAAAAAATATTGAGGGTATAAATCTTTACTTTGAATATTTAGCCTGGTTTAGGAAAAGCAAAATATATCCTTTAATCTTATCTCTCTTTTTTTTTTCACTGGAAATAACAACATGCTTCCCAGACATCTATTTTCCATTCTACTTTCTTACAAGATGAAGTCTTCCAAGTGTACAAATCCTGCAACCGAGGCACAAAGAGATTAATATCTCAGGATGTGGGTATTCCTGGGGCACCAAGTGCCCTGTTCTCAAATAGGTTGTTTCTTGCCAGGAAGTTAAAATTCCTTGAGCCTGACTTAAAGGAAAAGGTACCTACGCTTACCAAGTACTGCAGTAACATGGTGATTGATAATCATTGCTGTTGAAAGTGAGACACAGCATGAATGACAGAGCACTACTACAGCTCTTGCACTAGGTTTCTGTATCTATTTAATTAAACAAATCAATCAGTAGGGGCATTAGAGGAAGTAGAAAATGTTTTCACAAAACTTCTATCAATTTAACTTTCCTCAAAACCCCAGCTGAGACAGCTGGGCAGATCCAACCAGGAAGGCGACCAACAAGAATTCAGCAACTCTTATTTTTAGATAAGAATAAAGAAATAAAGAGGACTAGAGAGAGCGTAAAAAGAGGCATCTTCCAGCATTTAGTGAAGATAGTTCCCTAAGTTCCAACAAGGAAAAAGCAGGGCATTGTTTTTGACTTTCTAATTAAGCTTGTTCTAAAACACAGCAGCTGGTGAGATAGGGCAGGAAAAATAAGGTAATTGAAGAAACCTTCCTTGCACCTGACACTGGATAGCTGGTTGGGGGGGTTGTTTTGTTTTTTTGCCTTTAGACCCATGCTTCCAAACGAAAGGCTCCTCATGATCGGATGAAATCCCAGAAACAAGACTCACTCTTTCCATCTCCAAAGCTCCTGTGAAGCTTTCAAACAAGTAACCCTGTCTGAACATTCAGTCCCAACAACGCCGGGAAACGTAACCGCAATCACCATGACACTCTGAGGAAATCAACACCTATCAACTACCAAGGAATAATTAAGAGAGGATAAAGAGACAGCTGCTTTCCTGGGGTTTTTTAATCACGGATGCAGCCCTTTAGAGAGATTGCTAGGTTATAAAGGACTTAGAGAAGATTAGCTTTTTCATTACTGCTGTGGTGGAGAAGCGAGTGTTGGTGCAATTCCAAGCAGGTCTGTTTTTGACAGTTATGCAGGCAGCCTGTCCAAGCATTATCTCCCTGCCTGCTGTATAATTGAGATGAGCCCAGAGAGTATGGAAAGTTTTTCCAGAGAAAGCCTTTTTTTTTTTTTTTTCCTCCCCTCTCTCAAAAGAAAAGGCCATCCTCCTGCAAAATCCTAATCTAGACTGGTTTGTGCTAACTGTGAAAGTATCTTTAAAAAGCAATAGGTTTCCCTATTTTGCTCTGCAAACTTGATGATTTTCAATGCTATCTTCAAGCAGAGAATATCCCACAGAGCAAATAACTACTGCTGTCTCCCTTTTTAAGCTTAAACAGTAAAAAAAGACCAAAACAACAATAAAAACAAACAGAACTTCAGCTTCTAAACATACTTTTACATTCTTCCTGCAAAATCTTAGAGCAAGACTGGGCTGTGTGAGCTAAAGCTTTTTGATAATTTTGCAAGATAACTCAAGTCTAAGTATTTGAGAAGTACGAGCCCTGATACACCCTACTACACCCAACTAGAAAACAGCCTATTTTTTCATGGGCACACGTTGTTTTCACTCCCAGTGATATTTGGTAGCGACACCCTCCAGAGCTGCATCAAAATCAAGTCTTTCAGCTGCACTTTCACTGTACCATTTTCCCACTACACTAGTGCTACTCCACACTTATTTCTGCAGAGAGTTTTAAAACACAACCTCTCAGTAATTACCTTTTAGAGCTGCCACAACAGAACCCATGAAAGATCAAACGGGCTTCAAATAGGTTAACTAAAAGTAGATGATCAAAAATGCCAGTCCCAAAGCTTTGCAGCTTAGGTATGCCCATTACGTATCTCTAATTCATCAGAAGGTTTCTTCAGAAAGTTGGGGGCAGGGGGTGGCTTCCTTGATCATGGCTGGACACGTAAACCCCACCAACACCGCTACCAACGCTGAACTCCACAGTGAGGACAAGTAAGAGAAAACTAACAAACCACACACACCTCTCAGCCCTTAACATGGAACTTCTTGCAACACTGAACAGTCCCCAAATACTCCCTCTTGCAAGTCAAACCTTGATGAAAGAAACGGGAAAGGGGAAGACATTAGGAGTGCTGAAACCTCCACCAAATTCTAATGTGGTACCAGCAACTCTATCCCAAAACACAGAAATATGTTTCAGGGACTGGGTGCTATAGCATAATGGATAAACCATTTCTGAGCAGCAAAACTATCAGCAGAAGACACTTCTCTTAGAAGGCATCTGATAACTCAGCATTTAAAGTCTTCCCACCAAGATTCCATGTTTTGCTAAACCATTTAGCTATGAACAGCTGAATGTAAACACTATGTGGCAAAGTTCAACAGCTTATTATTCAGGAGGCTGAACTAGGCAAACAAAATAGTCCCCTCTAGATGACTAAACAAGGAAATGCCTTACTGCCCTTTTAGGTTTCAGATTCACTCTCATATCTGTCCTGATACAAGATGTATCAAGCTCTCCTGACAGTCCTTGTAAGCAGTAACCTTTTCAGAAAGATAAGGCAAAAAGCACCAGGTTCCTATATTACAGGAAAAGAGGTACCTCTTGCTATTTCAAATGAAGCTTTGGTGTTCCCCATAGAACAGAAATTTCAGTGTCATCAGCTTTGAGACAGAACTTTCTTGGAAGAACAAACAAAAAAGCAAACGTGCGCACACCCACTCGCCCACCCACCCTCCTCTCAGTCTCCACCAGTACACAGGTCTCACCACCACTACAGCAAGAGGCAACTGCTTTGGGTCTGCCCTGTAAATCAGGTAAGTTTAAAATATACTGAACAGCCCAATGCAGAGCCCCACTCTGCTAAGTTGGGCTAAGAAGAAATAAATCCAAAGCCACTGCTTGGATGTCCTTAGGCACAAACCTAACAGGCATGCTTTTTGAAAGCTTTAAAGAACAAAGCCACTTAAAATCCTTGTCTCTTAGGCCACCTCTAAAGCAAGTATTCCTAAATCCTAAATCCTTGTACTATATGTCTGCATTCAGAATGTATTTATTCCACAAAGAGCCAGAGGCTTTTCCTAGCTCTCATCTTTGCTGACAGAAGAGCATCGGGAATTATTTGCTCTGTATCCCGGACTAAACCAGTGGTCTGCTGACACATGGGGGTTAACTCTTGATGCAAAGGACAAACACATACATGCCGCTGCCCCCTTCCCACACATCCATCCCCACGTTAACTATTCCAGTTTGGCCCGCCTGTTTCCAGGAGGCAATGAGCATCTAAGCTAAATTCCTGTTGGGTGAAGCAGCTACACAGTGGTGGCCACATGAAGATTCCCCCCAGCCAGCACACATCAAGTCCACACCTAGGGGAAGCAACAAGAGACCTAACCACTTCGTTACAGACAGACCCACAGCATCAGCTGGAGAATGAGAATCAACTCCACATCAACCATAACAGCAATTCGTTTGATGCAATGACAACTTTATTGAAAAATTGAATATCCACAAGTTTGAAGATTTAACTTAATTACAAAGAAAGTTGCAAGGTAGGAAAAAAGATATTTATCAAAGTAGAAATCAAACAGGGTAAATACATAGAAAAAGCACAACAGCAAATAATCAACTAATATACAAAACATTGTTGAGAGCTTGGTTTTTATTTTACAAAACAATTCCACAGTTGCTAAAAAAAAATTTAGTGTTTTGGTCACATGACCCAGTGAGGCACGAGGTTTTACGAAAATATACTACATCTGTGCTCTTCTTTCTACGTGGTCAGTATTTACTAGGGTTGTAAACATCTATATTTAAGACAAATGTGCTTAAGCGTCTTCCTCCTCAGTTTTGTGAGCCTGTTACAGCAACAGTGATCTTACCTTCATTAATATAACTGAACACCAGCACTGAGCAAGAACGATTCTCAGAGGCCGAGCAGAGGTTCTCCAACTTTCTCATCACAAGGCAAAAGGGTATGGGCTCCAAATGTCCCAAGTTTCCAGAACAGGAGTTTCAGGCAGCAGATTTGCTCATAGGACTGTTGCTAACTATGCACAATTTATGATCAACTCCAGCCTGTCTTCTACACCTAGCAGGAAGCACCTTATTGCAGACTCCCCCAAAACTTGTGCAATAAATATCCACACATAAATCCTGAAGCATGAAGAAGAACATGATTTCTTAGAACAGTTTTAACCTGGTACAGAAGTCTCTTAGTTTTGCAATAGCTTGTTAGCAATCTGATTATTGTAAATACTTAAAAAAAAAAAAAAAAAAAAGAAGACTGTTCACATTATCACTGTAGAACCACCCCATATAATACCAGTATTCACAGGAAATTTCAGCATATCACTCAGAGCAAAACCTTGAAACAATGAAATTCCCCTCACATTTTCATGTATAGCATCTCTCAGTACTTGGGAAGAGATTCCCTCATCCCTACCTCATCTCCCCAGTTTCCATCTCTACTTGATCTGGAAAGTCAACTGATCCCAAACATGCACATTTCATACTATTAAGTGCATGCTATGGCTGCTTCGTTAAGGTTGCGTTACCTGTACTGCAACAGATCAAAAAGCAGATAGGCAAGTTGGCCTAGATCCTATGGACGTGGGCATCCAACATCTTACCAGTTCCTTTAGGAAAGCCAGCCCCGAGTTACGTGCTCTAGGCAACTGACTGAGGACCTACTGAAGATGGGAGCCTTACAGTCTGTACGTCTGCAGTCATTTAAAATATAAACTTTGCTGTATTTGTAGTAGAGTATACACAACAGAAGCATTTTTTACTTCAAGGGATGTGAAGATAGAAAGTTAGGGAGGGCTTCAAAAAATGCTTACTACGCTTCCTGCCAAGCAGGTAACCCGAGCTGATGATACCAAAATTTAACATTAAGTTCATTTTACTGACAAAAAGAAAATGTGTCTTTTTGGTTTAATCTAGTTCAGATTGAAACTGGGCAAGAGGAAATATTTATATACTAGTTTATTCTATAAAGTATGCAGTACAAAAAACAGGCATATAAAATATTTTAACAACTAGATATAAGAATCTTTTTCTGTCAAACTTGGCAATAATCTGAAAGTTTTTGTTCTAATAGACATGAGTTGTTTTAAGTGGAAAAAAATCACTTATAGATGAAGTGACAAACCCTGAGTGTTTTTCACACACTGGCAACACACTCTACCAATTCACCTTCACAAGAAAAGATTACAGCTCCAATGGGCAACAAGCCTTACTTGCACTCTGATGATCACTTATGTCTTTGACATCTCCCTTTGATTTCCCTTCCCTTAAGGGAGCTATGATTTAGCCACATGTGCTATAAAAATCAGATAAAGTTTTAGTCCTCTCTCTTGTTGAATCAAAGGCTGTGGAGCTGAAATTCTAGATTTAGAAAAAGCAGGGAAAAAAAAAATCCATACCACAGATGACAAGTTTATCCAATACATACTGGCAGGGAGCTAAGTAGCTCCGGAGACTAAGTTTTTCAACTTCTAAGTGGCCATGCTCACAATAGCCATATAAAAGGTCCCAGGTAACTAGCAGGCTAGTTGAGAAAGTAATGCCCTACTCTAGTATTCTTGCTGAGGAACTGCTAGAGCCAGGCAGGGTCCCACAACCCTGCACAAGCTGATCAAGAAATAAGCAAAAAGTTTTTTCTTATTCTGAAATACAGGAAAAAGAATCCCTGAAGTCAAATTCCATTATGTAGACTGCTGATGAGCAGTGGAATGATTATCCAAGTTAACAGCACTTTCCTGGAAAAGAACATGAGAAATATTGTATGCAATACTTAAAGTCTAAGACACACTCAGAGATACTAAAACTAAACAAATACTGGAATGTGAAAAGCATTAGAGATGCATTTTACTTGCCATTATACAAGAGAGTTCTGTAAAGCCTTATTAAAGTCCTAATAAAAGTCTAACACAGGCCCTTTAACCGTAGAAAAAATAAACTATTTTGAACCAACTCCCTGTTAAAAAAGAAAGTCACAGAGTCACAGAGACTTGCCTCACAGCAGGGTCACAAAAAAGGAAATATCAATATTCTCCAGTTCTCAGTCTCACCTGGCCCTTCAGCTAGTTCTTGCTTTCAAGGAAAGTATATTCAACCCAGTAATCTTGATACTAGCTTCCAGTTCCCAGGCAATAAAAGCATCAGCACAGAGCACTTGAGGAAAAGCATCGTCTATAGCTAATTCTTCCCAAGATAGTGACGCCACATTTTGAAGAAGGCATTTTTTGTTCTAAACATCTCTGTAAGAGCAGCTAGCCAGCTGGAATCCAGAGAAAGAAAATTCTTCTTTCATAACATCCACAAAAGAACGTTTGGGGTTTTTTTTCTCCAGAAGATCCTGACAGTGGGATGTACTATATTTCCTAAGTTAAGGACACTTCAGTTTAAAGTTTTGAATTAACTCAGTTCCTGCTAACCTTCTGGAAGCCACAAAATTATTTGTTTTCACTGTGGACTCATACCCTTTTGCCAAGTAGATCTGGACTTTTGCTAGGTTAAAGTGGTCTTTGTGCTGCAAGCCAGGGACACACTTGCCATGCAAATGCAATGCACTAAGTGACACACCTCTAGGTAGGTGTGGAAAGCGAGACACGAGTTTATACGCAGAGTCCATGGAACAACCATCTTCACAGCCAGTAGTTCCAGCAAGATAGAGTTTAAAGGGGTTAATCACTATCCCATTTAGCAGACGTAGGAATCTGAACTTGGATATTACTTAATTAACCTCTGCAGTGGTTTGGGGGTAAATGATGATCCATAGCTCAGCAGAATAAAAGAATCTAAACTGGCCTTGAAATTTGGCTGTATTACATAATCCTAATCCAGAGGCACATTCAGCATTCATTTGAAGCCGGCACCTAGATTGTTGCATGATTTCTTGGCTAAGGCAGCCCAGAGCAAGTTACCCTTTCTCCTGAAAGCAGAAGAAATGCACCAGCGCATCTGAGAGCTTTAACAGAAGCAAAACTGAATCCATGTTAAAAAAAAAAAAAAGATTTGTTGGAGTTTTAGCCTATTTGTAAATTCAGGAGAGAATGATGTCTTCTCCCTACTCAGCACTCTGTTGATTTAACACCTTATCCCTTCACCCTATCAGCAAAAAGTTTGTTGTTTGAGAACAGACAAGTTCTTTCTTAGTTTTATTTATTCTTTCCTCAGTCTTGTGCTTCTCCTGTACTATAGCTCGGGGAGAAGAGAAGCACCTCACTTCATCTGAGAATTTTCAGTTTCTTGCCTTGTGCTATAGTGCTGCTGGCAGTAAGCAAGGCAAAGAACTCTGGTTCCTGGCAGCTAGAAAAATTCTATTTACCTTACTTTGCAAGTGCTTTTCCCATGGGAACAAGTTTTTACAGAAGAAAATGTTCCTTTCATTTATTTTAAGAAAACTTTATCACTCTAGACAACAAGTGAAATACTTCACTGAATAAACCTAAAATTTTGCAAGTGGTAGAAAGAGGACATAACAGCAGTACTCATTACCCAAGGTAAACAGTGCAAAGATTAAGTGATAGAAACTTGAAAAGAAAAGTTCTCAACAGGAAAGTCAGTTGGCAAATGATCCCTTTCTTGAAAATCAGATCTTCCAAACTGGCTTAGCCCCAGAAGCAAGGACAGACTCTGCTTTACAGACTTCATCCCAACACTTGCTGCGCTAATTTTGCAAAACCAAACAAATCTATGATTTTACATAGGAATTACCGCATTACTCTGCCCAGTTCTTCTGCCAGACTGTACTTGATTTAAATAACACGAGCACCCTGTCCTACAGGCATCATTGCTTACAAAAACAAGTAACTGCACACACCGGATTTAAGACAAGGATCCTCCAACAAGAAGCTGAAAGGCACATGGTTAAGACAGAAGTAGGAAAACACATACACAGTGATCTTAACATAGTTCTACTATCCTTCCAAGAACTTTGTGAAGCATCCAGTATTCCTGTTAGGTCAGACAGACTGAAAGACATTTCTTCACAGCATCCCTATGAGTGGGAGAAAAAGAGAAAACAAAACCAAAAAACAACAGAGCCATCTCAGTTACGCTGCTTGCTGAGACTCATTCCATGCAGCTACCACTCCACTGGTGCTCCTGCCTTTAAATCAGCTACCCATGCATTAATGGAGCTTACCCAGTCTGCGAGACTATATAGGTAAAGACAAGCAGGTCTCTAGGGGGCCGAGGCACACAGAAGGATATGCTTAACTAGGAGTATTTCTGGTAAATAGAGGTATTCCAAAGGCAACCCTTAGGTTTTGTGTATAGGCTGTGCAATTGCAGACTTTAATAGGAAGCCTTCTCATTCAGGTACATTTACATTGTGTCCTCCTGCCAGAGGAGATGCTTAACCCCATTTTCAGCTCCAACCACACCAGTTCCCCCTCTCCCTCTAAACATCATCATAGCAAAAACAAACAAAAGACCTAAGTAATCTGCACTAATCTTCTCTATTGTTAAAAATGACAAAAGGTAAGAGGGGCAGAAGAGGGAGGCTTACCTTGCAAATGGTATGAAGGAAATGCTGTACCTAAGAAGGAACATTTTAAGAGTCATACACAGGAAGAATAACCCTCTGTTCCGCTAAACAGATATCTAACTGTATGTAGTATTATAGCAGCTATAACACAGCTTTGAGTTTATGAGCCAAAGATATAAATATCTTTGCAAGTCATCTTAGCCCAGCCAGGTTGTGAAACAGTATGACAAAGTCACAGGGCATACTTTGAGAATATCTTAAAAGAGTTCTCCTCTAATAATCTTCATGCTCTGATGTCTACAGGCAGATGGGATGAATCTTGAGGACCAGCTGGATGTTTTTAAATCAGTTCCTGTACTACTTGTGGGACACTATACAAAGCATACAATGACTTGAAGACAGCTGATACTTAATTTGATTAGCACACATGGGTCATTTAACCTGACAAATTGCAGAGGGTCTAAAGGAGAATACAAAAGAGTAATAAACAAACTGTTTAAAAGAAAGTGGGAGAGGGAGACTAATTTTACCTCAAGCTCACAGAAATTAAACAAAAATCAAAGGCATTTCTCCCAAAATGGAACCCTAAGCTCCACCTCCAGACTCACTGAAGTAGAATAAGAGAGCAAAGAGCAAGAACATGTCAGCTCTTTATACATGCTTTCTCTCACATCTAGATCAGTGAGGTAGAAAATTCTCCTTCCTTTTAATTTTTACAAAGTCAAAATCCTCTAGTAATTCAACAGCTGAGGTTAGGTGCAATAGAAAATAGAGTAGGGGAAGGAAATCACGTACCATGCCAGGGCAAAAAACTGCAAAATGCAGAAAAGAAGTGCCAGTCCTGCATTGCGCCACTGAAAGGAAGGA
>VZSV01000025.1:3251002-3265181 GCA_013398735.1 Nothocercus julius
ATTCTCATTAATTTCCATGTTGCCCAACGGAGGGCATCTTCTAAAGACAAAATAATTCCAGAGGAGGACGTTACTTGAATGTTGAATTTGTTTTATCATACAAGTTTCTAAACCCAAAGCTATCAGCCAACTAAGAGGTCTTTCCTATTTTTAAAGCAAGATGACTTGGGCATAGAGATTTCCCAGTTGCTTTGTCATGAAATTAATATTTTATCAAGGCAAAAATACCTATGCAGCTCCTTATATGCTCCTTACCTATGCATCAGTTAGGAGATAACATGACAAAGTGATGCAAGAGAGGCTCTTTCTAACAGCTTCCACTGTACAATTTAAAAACCCTAAGATGTTTCCTGTCTATCACTTCTTACTAAGCAACATGAAAGTATGACAGCAACATGACCTCAAGCACAATGAAACTACATGCATGATTCACACAAACACAAGCCACAGATCCTTCATGTTCGTGTAGCTCATTAACCTGGCTTCAACTCAGACTTTCTTAACAGGAAAGTGCCTTTCTGGTGCTACACATATATTGTTACAATAGCGATACACAGGATGTTTTTAAAACAACATCTTGAGAAGCAGTCATATCAAAGTCTGAGAAAGGAATTTACAACAGAAATTGTTTCCAAGTTAACACCCAGCAAGAGGGATTCCTTTGATACCTACTAGCATAACAACAGTAGCAATCAAACGAGTAGGCTCAAACATCTTTTTCAGTTGCCTCATGGGTCCCATGAGGAAAGCAGTGCTGCAAAATGGAAAACAAGATGAACACAGAAGATCTAGAGGCAGAAATGAAATTAAGATTCTGGATTAGAGGAGGCTTATTTCATTGTCTGGTGTCATATAGGTCACCAATACACTATGTTGTTAAGGTAAAAAATACTGCATAATAAAAAAAGAACTAGAATGTACAATGGTGTCCTCCCTGTGCTTCTTTGTCCAAGCTATTTATTCCATCTCTTTATTCACACAAGCAAAGCAGAGTTGTCAGATTAGAAGCATAGGTGAAGAGCAGCGAGATGATTCTTGACCCAGGCTTGCTTAACCTGCTCTTCAAAACACCAGCCCAGGAGCCTGCACTTGGATGGCAAGTGGTCTGTATCTATCTCTCTACATAAAGGACTGTTTCAGGCCTGCACCTGCTCTCCAATCCCTCACCAGATTTACATCCCTCCTTAGAGGAGGCAGTGATTAATAATATGGCAGGGGTTTTGCAAGGTGAAAAGGTGAAACTTTTATATGAGCTGATACTTTTGCCTCATGCATAGCTACCACACTATTCCCAGTTCTGCTTCTTCCTAGCTCCCTGTTAAGCCTCCTTAGCTTACACAGTTATGTCATTCATGAAGTCAGCACAGCTGTGTGTTTCAGGAACCCTCACAACAGACATGAATGCTTATTAAACAGGTCAAAAAGCTTATTTCCAAAAAAAAGATAAAAATAGAAAGAAAAAAAAAAAGAATATAGAGTTATATAGAATTATAGAGCTCAGCATGACAAAGACCTACTTTTATCCTGGGGGTTTAACCTCAAGGTTCAAAGCATGAGCGTGATTTTATTTTTTTTTAAATGCCAATTATTGTTAATCTGGAATGCACTGGCCAAAGCAAAATAACAAGCTTTTTGTTTGTTTGTTTGTTTTTTACACCATTTGAAGTCAGTCCTGGAATAGCATTACTCTCTAAGATTTAGCAACAAGACAGTGATCCACATAAGCAAACATTCTCACGCAAACACGACAGTTTCTGCTGCTCATGCACCTTCACCTATCATTCTCCTCCCATTTCCTGCTTTTATCTGGCGAGTGTTATAAACAAAAATTGTTACCTCCCAAGAGATGAGATATTCCCCAATGTGTAAAACACTGCAAAGAGAATCAATCCTTTCTTTGGTACCCATAGCAGACAGCTGCCCTAAAAAGAAACATTAATAAAAGTGGGTGTTATTTGTATTGCAAATGAAATATACCCAAGAAGTGTGACAACACAAATGAAGCACAAAGAAAACTTTAAGTCCAGAGTGCACAAGGACCTCGGCTTAGTTTATTGACATGCTTTATAAAAAATAAGTGCTTTTCTTCCAGCCAGTGAACTGAGGCAAGTGTCTGCAGAGGCTTGGAATAGAGCAAGGGCGCACAATCACTGCCTCTATATATTTATCAGGGAGCTTCAGCCTCAAGCAGGAGACTCGGGAGGGAAGTAGACCTAGAAAAAAAAGTCCTTACCAAGACAGAGCACAGGCAGCCTATTGCAAAACAGGCAATGAAGCCCTTCACTCTGGTGCCCCAGCTCAATGAGGTTGCATCAATAACCTACACACAGGAAAGGAGGAAAAGAGAGAAAAAAAAAAAAAAAAAAAAAAAAAAGTTATTTACTGAATATGCTCTTGCCACATAACAAGCAATACATTTGCCCCAAGGCATTAAACTGCTTTTAACCTAAGCAGAGAACCAGCTTAAGCAGCAGCCTCTAAAGCCCGGAGGGGCGGCACTAGCGCACGGGGCCTCGCCGCCGCGGCCAAACCGCCACCAACCGTCGCCAACCACCACCGGGGCGCCCCCCCAGCAGAGCCGCCGCCCGTAGCCCCCACGGAACGAGGGGAAGAAGGCAGGTGCCGGGGAGCGGGGCCGTTACCTCGGCGAGGCCGCTGGGCTCCTCAGCGTCCTGCCCCCGTAGCACCCGCTTCAGCTTGTCCATGCCGCCCGCCTCGGCCCTGCCCCGCGCCGGGCCTACGAGCCCCGACATGCACCGCGCCGCCGCGGCCCACCTGCGCCCGGCAGGTAAAGGGCGGCGCGGCCGCCGCGGGGACTGCTGGGGCTTGTAGTCCGCGGGGCGGCCGCGCTGCCAGCCCCCGGCGCGCGCCTCGCCGAGGGACGCGCGGAGGAAACGGCTCAGGGATGAGGCAAAGCCTGCGACGCCAAGTGGTTCTCTCGTTTTATTTCGCTCGGATACAAACAGACCTATAAAACGTTGGGTAAATTTTATTCAGCAATACACAAGGTTATAAATCGCCACCTGTTAAACTCACCCTGGGACAGCTGGAGAATTACCCCACTGCCTCTCCCCAGAATAAGACATCCGATGCAGTTCTCTTCTCTCAAAAACAGGCTCCAGAAAGCTTGCAACGCACCACTTTATTTTACAGCTTCTCAATAACCCACGTCATAACAGTCACGAGAAGTGCTCCGGGTTTTACTTTCCAAAATAATCTTGTAATTTCTCCACCCTGTATGCTCCATTCAAATGCACAACACCCAAAATAGGTGGACATAACTCATCTACGCATCCAGAGATTTAAGATCCATCAAGACAAGTGTATCAGCAGGTGACAAATCAGTAAGTGCCACGAACAGCATAAAAAAACACAATATAAGCTACATGTACACAGCACCCTTCTCGGCACTAGGTGTCTGTTCGGTGGGTCTCCCCTCTGAGAGCCCCCTCACACTTCATGTCAGCATCACTCGCCAAACCTGAAACACTTTTAATTAAGAAATGCAGATATAATTGCCTTCTCGACAGCACTTTGCCCTCTTAGTCACTATTTACTTTGACTTTAAAATGTGTTTTTTAAGCCTCTAAGGCATGCAAAATAATATATCCCTAGAATTAAACAGTGCCATGATTTACTTCCACAGGCAAAATATACCTTCACTAAAAGGTGCTACTTCCACAACAAAATACACCTTTTTTGGAGAGGGGAGGGATAATAACCCTTTCCAAAGGTAAGGCTGAAGGTATAGTCAGGAAAAAAAAAAAAAAAGTCAATTTTACAAACCACACCTCAAAAATCTAAATAAGCTAGGCCTGTGTTATTCCTATTTTTACAAAGAACCGAGGCACAGAAGTGGCGTGACTTCATTATGGTTAAAGGGTAAATCAGTGATAAGAACTGCAGTTAGTTCCTGCTTTCCGACCGTAAGATCATGTCATTAGACCTTAGTGCCTCAAAGAGAACAGGGCAGGTATACAGCAAGAACAAGGCAGGTTTGTTTTTATTAAAACCACTCACTCAGCTGGCAGTACACCTTCTCTAAAAATTCCAGGGGCTTGAGTGAAAACCACCCTCCAAAGAACTGGTTATGCATTGAAGTGTGTGTGCAAGGGGGTGGAGTGTTTGAATATTTAGAATTTAAGAAAAAAAACTCTGAAAGATCAAAATGTATACATCATAATTTGCCACTGTGTCATTTTCTTAAGTATTTTGGGTTTTGTACAGGGCCTATTTTCACTTCTGCTTCTTGCACTTAAAACAGTGTGAGTAGTAAACCTAGATGAGGCAGTTTAGCTCCCTCATTCTTAGGGCAAACCACTAACACAATGTAGAGTTTCCAAAAGACATTTAAGTGTGAAAATGCTTAATCCAAAAAAGTGTCGAGTTAAAATTGAATGTGCACGTGAACACATTTCTATTAAAATTTAAAGAATTTAAAAAGATGATTCAAAATTACATATCCAGAATACATGATAGCATTCCTTTAAAGCTGCATAAGCTCATGCTCCTCAAAATGCAAATACCAGCATCCTTAAGGCATAAGAGAGTAAAAACTCCCCTTGCTTTGCCAGCCGTAAGCCACTCTGCAGTTTAACAATATGAGCACGAGGGCCGCATAACCATCACACATAGGCACTAGCTGATATGCCCAAAAGAAGTTCAATAGAGAACAAGGTATTTCCAAGATAGCACACGACCTCGGCAGCTCACCTACCCCCAGTGAGGGTTTCCAAAGCTGCCTTGAGAAATAGGGCTGACACACGGCACCTTTTGACTGCTCTGGAGTTAAAAGCTCTCAAAGTATTTTTTTAACCTTTATATAGGGTCAAAGAAACGCAACTATTTTTGCGTCTTACAACTCTTCTCAGATAAAAATAATATTGCTAAGAAGGCCAGATCAGATCTAATTGGTTATCAGTTTGCAGAACAGGGTAGAGGGAGGGAAGCAAGCAAAATTCACAGTTTAGGACCAAAAGCCCCAAATATATGCAGAAGGAACTTTTTTTTTTTTTTTTTTTTTTTTAAATACAGATTTCCCTACAGTTTTGTGTACTGTAGTGGTCTCTTGGTATCTGGAGCAGGAAGAAAAATCATTTTGGGAGTGTTTGCAGCAGAGGTTCAGGCAATACTCCTACCAAACAGAACCCAAATGCTTAATCATGAGAATCTTTCTCCATTGCCATTTAAGACTGTAATTCATCACCAGTCTATCATTAACTCCTTGAAATAAAAGAAGATGGAGGAACAACAACAACAAAATCAAAACCTGCTTGAAATAAATTCTGTTTTCATTTAGGGCTACAGAAAAATTAGCCAAACTCTTTATTCCACAAATAGTGAAACCACTCCCCGCAACGGTAATGGGCACATGATCTTCAGCTTACTTCAAGTCCATATAAAGTCACATTTATTTAGACTCCAAACATGTGCTTTCCAGTGATGCTTGTGGTTCAGGCTCCAACTTCTCCGGGAATTCTAGCTTTTCGCAGATTGTCTCCTTTATGGGCAGATACTGAGAGATCTCGTTAGGTTCCGTGAACAGGGAAGGTGGAACATGCTAAGAAGCAAAAAGTTTTACATGAAACAAATGAAAAATGTAATAAAGATGAATTTCACAACTGGAGTTTTGGGGCACGTCTAGTCTATAATTCACCTTAGTTTTGAACATTTGAAGTCAGATATCACTATTAAAATTTACTTTATTACTTTAAATGGACACACATACAATATTTTTTTCTTGTGTGATCAATAGGCTAAGGAAGTGTGTTTAGTATTTTTACATAGCAGACAAGGCCACAGGAATTACCAGAGAATTCAACAGGAGCTACAAGGTTTTAAATCATATTTATCATTTCAGTGTAGCTAGCAGTCCATTTTATGATCTATTTCAAGATGAGAAAAGAGCCTCATGAGATCACATGGTTAATGCCTTCTAGTGATTGCAGTACGGTCAATGGAGGTGCTCAGATTCAGCTAATAATTATCATGCTTTTCTCAGCACAGATCTCAGTTTCACTAAGTCCAAGACTGCCATTGTTTAGACGTTAATATGAATTACTGACTGTAATTTCATATAACTAAGTAATTTCATCTGTATTTTTCTCTGTAGATTCCTGTAGATGACATAGCTTCACCACGTACAAAATATCTGAAAAAGAAATCTAGAAAGCTTGAAGGTGGTGTGCCCAGAATAAAGACCTTGTATAGTGTAGAAGTGTACCTAAAATAACTGAAAATGCAACCTATATTTTTGTCTACTCCTAATATGCAAGGAATCATATTGCTGTTCCAATTACTGCAAATCTAAGCAAAGCAGAAGTCTCTTTTTTCCCCCCCCTCTACGTCTGCAAGCTGATTTAGGGAGGAGCTATATGGGGAAAAAGTCCCATATATTTCCTCTCCATTAAGAGATACAGAAAAATTATTTAACCATACATCATCATCATTTGATCATACATCATGATCATTTTGAAGCATGAGGTAAAAGTATGACTTTTGTCACTTTAACTTGTATTTCAGAAAACAGAAAACTATCAAAAGGTTTATAAGCAGAGTTAATGCTTTTTATGGGGATCATATTATTAAGAATGATATAATGCGCATTTTGAAAACAAAACGATTTTGCAAATATTCCCTTGGAAGACCGTTAACACACTGGTCACTTTTTAAGAAATGAAGAAAAATAAGGAAGAAGGAAAATAAGAAGAATATCCACAGTCACAGTGAATAAAATTCAACAATTGCAACTCTTAAGGTGCCACAAATTATATTCAGCCATTACTAGAATTCTAAGGTGAGCTATTACACTTGCACCAGAAAACGTGAATCAATCTGTGTTAATAAACATCTTAACCACAAATAGTACTGGGAGGCACATAACCAGCCCTGAAATTCATGAACATTGAAAATGGAGTGCCTGCTTTTACGGCTGAACAGTTCTGTTTGGAAATCTGATAACTCAAAAGCAGAAATAGTAAAATTAGTCTCTATTCTGTCATGCAAATTTTGGAGTTGATCATTTAGAAATGATAATCTGCCCTGAAATAAGCCTCGTACAAGTATAAGAGGTTTTCCTCTCCAGAGATTCAAATTCTAACAGAGAAAGACTTACAGATACAATATTTTCCACACTGATCATAAAACAAAACTAAAAAAAAAAAAGGGAGGGAAAATATTTTTTAAAATACCTTTAAACTTGATATTTTGCTTTCTCTGGACGTATATTCTCGTAACATATAGGCCTTGTCAGCCTAATGGGAAAAAATGCAAAAATTAATTATAAAATTATTATTTATTATCAGTGTAAGATAAGCTCTGTAAATGCACTGAATTCAGCCATCATTAGAATTTGTTTGATCAAAGAGTCTCACCTGGGAGAAGAGATATACATTCAGTGACAAGAGGAAGGAATGGAAGAAGGTTTAGCAAAATTGGTTCTTTCTCCAAAGTCTGTTCACAAGAGAGCTATGACTAAATATACCTGCTAATTTTAACTCAACTGAAACTCCTATAATCAGTACTAGTAGAGCTAAACAGAACAAGCAAACCACAACTACATGTTCTATACTGTTTACAAGATGGCTGGACTCAGTGTTGTATGGACAGTTATTTGCAGGGTGGAACCTGTAGCCATGTGTTAGACAAGTCAAGAAGATATACTTGGAAGCCAGGAGCTTATAAAATACAATTGGAAGTTCAGTAACGTCTACTCCTCAAAACATCAGTATTAGGTTGGAGAAATATCAGCAGGTCCTCTCTGTAAGCAATACTTAAAGGAAACATCTGTAAAATGCAAACGATATAAGGAGTAAGTGCTTACCTCATGGTGAAGCCTTGTATCATTCATTCTGATAAGCACACCATCAACTCGCAAGAAAAACCTCAATAACACAAAAAAGCTGGAAGGCATAACTCTCTGCAAAAATAAATATCATTTCAGGATATTAAAAAATTCTTATTTTAGGTATGCACTTTTTAGATCAGAAACTCACAAATACTGAAGCAAGCAATAAAACAGGATTTTTATCATAGCGTTCAATAGGATTATAATTGTAAAACTATGAAGACTATAAAATTACAAAAAACAAAAAACCCCACCCACACCACACTCACATTTTCAACTTTAAATCCCAGAAGGAACAAAGGCAAAAAGGGCTACATTTTACATGCATTAACCAGTTGGGTTAACAGGCCTCTTGCATGTACCCCTCTGTACTCACTATTTTTACACTCAAACTAGATACTCCATGATCATGAAGCTCATCTTCAAACAGGAGGACTTCCTCAAAAAACATAATTTGCTCCCTGGCTTTCAATTTCTCCGTGTTTATGTGTTCTGTTGTAGGTACAACCTGAAGAACAAGATTAAGAACTCTTATCACCTTTTAGATGTCAAAATATGTAAAACTTCATCTTGAAAATCCTACAGTTGATAAATTTCTAAAGGTAAATACTTTAGAGTGTTTGGCTAAAAACATACAAAAAAGGAAAAGATAAAGTTAATAACAAAGTTTTCAAGAAGAAATGTCAACCAAATCAAAAATCCAGAATGGAAAATTCTGAATAAAATCACCTCCAGGAAACAGGATTGGTAAGGTTTCAGTTGCAATGATTCTGCCTGCATTCTGCATTTAAAAACATTAGAAGAAATCCCAAGTTTAACTTATGACTGGCAAGTTCTAGGTTTAGTAGTATTCGGCACACTTCTAATTTCTAGCAAGCTACAGGCCCTGAATAGTTCTGTAATAAAGTCTTTTTCAAAAAGGAAATATTAGTAAGTTTTCCATCTTGTGCTCTCTACACAAATTCATACGCTTCTGCTGGCTAAAGACTATGAGTACAAAAGCCAGTAGTTTTATCCTGTACTTTTAATTCTGAAGTAACTTAAGTGATCTAAAACTAAACCAATCCTAGTGGATTAATAGGCTGCTTAGCAACAGCAAATAGAAATTTGGAACATCAATCTTTCTTTAAGTAAAAACAAGGGAGGATCTGTCACAGTTTAAAATTTGAGTTACCGTTTCAGAAGAACAAAGCCACTGAAAGCAGGCAGACCTGGGTACCTGATCACAAAACTCAGAACAAGCAACATAGAGTAAAGGTACCAGAGAACTATGCAGATGAGATAGTTTGGTTGCATCTGAGGAGCTCAGGACTTCAAAGAGGGATCCAGGAAGCACTGAAGATTCTTGTGTGCATTATTTCTTTGAAGAAGTTCTTAGATAGGGACATGAGAACCTTTTATATAATCAGAAGATGCTTAAAAATTTAAGATGAGGCATAAGTCAATAAAAAAATTGAAAGGATTGCTGAGACATGAATAGTCTAAAATATACTTTGAAGTCAGAAACTTTTCAGTTCTGTGAACCATATAAGATTTTATATAAGTTTTCTGAAAGAGAAATCATAGTTAAAAAAAAGTGCTCAACTGAAACACTGTAATAAACATTTAAGGAGAAAATAAGTCACCTTTAATGTTACAGTATCTCCCAGCAATGTTCCTTTGTAGTCTGTTGTGTAAGTCCAATCATATGGTTTGACAACTTCCTTAGTGTGCTCAGTTTCACTCCTTAACAAAGGAAAAAGAATTCAGCATGCTTTGACATAATTCTTTGAATAAATTACAACCTCACATAAGACTCGCGTCCTCATTTTTCAGAAAGTTAAACATCGCCCACACTAGAATTATGTCAAGACCAACACGTCTTTCACAACATCTACGTTACGCAGCAAATTATGAAATCATTATCAGAATTCCCATGCAAGCCTTATTTTAGTCCTACCAGTTAAAATAGAGATTTTAATTCAACGTTTTTGAAAATTCTATAGCTCAAGATCCTTTCTTCTTTAAGGGACAGAAAGCAACATGCAGACAACACTCAGGTGTTGTTAACACTGCACTTGACATTAATTTTAACAAAAACTTTGATTTCTCTTCATGATTTATTCATGGGTGCTCTCCCACTAATTTGCTATGTACTATGCTGTACAATTAGTTTTTATGCATAGTAATTACTCTTGAACATGTACAGCATTCTGCACTTTGAATGTCAAAAGACATAGCCTTGCAATGCTTAGGGCCCTATGATTTTGAATAGGAACAGGATTAAGCCATATTAAGTGACAGTTATTTTAAGAAAGTTTCAATGTAACTTAAAAATATAATTAGCAGAGTTCAGCAGATAGGATGATTATGGAAAAAAAAAAGAAAAAAAGATAGTTGACTTTTATAATCGCATGGTACATCTGTGACAGGAAGAAATGCAACATGGTATTCCAAGATTTCTAGTTCTCAGCCTGTATCTTTAACTGCTTTATCCCAGTTTCCCCTATAAAACACTAGGATTTGCCCACTGGTTATAAAATACTGTACCTGCTCTCTTGCCACTCCTCTGCGCAAGCCACTTTGATCATACCTCGGCAATTATTGACACATTTTAAAGCATCTGTTGCATTGAACTCAATTCCAAAACCATGGTCATGTTGTATTCTTAGGATATTGTCTCCAAACATCATTTCTGGCAGGGAAGGCATGTGCAATTCGTCAGCCAACCTGCACAGAGAGAGACAAAGCATAGATGAAGAGACACTTTGTGATTGCACTAGCCATGTAAAAGCAGGCTACATCTTCAAATAAGGAAGTATTACTTGGATCACAATAACTTGAAAGCGATATTATCAATCCGTTTTTACAAAGCTTTGTTATTTTCCCCTATTTAAAAGGGTCATGAATTGCAGAATCACTGGTCAGAAATGCCTTTTCCAATGTAAGAGTATTCCTAAATCTTTCTCTCTCCATCAGTCCCGTACAAAAGTCTCATATTCGGGAAAACGAAAGTATCAAAGTAGCACAATTTTAGCACCTTTCAGACAGCAGAGAAAACCCTGGATGGTCCATGAGCTACATTTGCAGGTTCTTGAGTAATTGTTTAAAGAAAGAGCACTTATCCCCAGTAAGTTTAAATCACTACACACAACTCCACACTTCCATCCTTAGAAGCCTACAAGGAGAGGCTGAAAACAACCCGAGCAGACTACCTTAGAGATGAAGTGCAGGAGATATTCTCTATGAGCTTAGGAAAGTAGTGATTCAAGCACAGTAATATGCACTGGCATTGGCAACCTCTAAGCACACAAGCCACAGATGTTATATGCACACACGCACTTCATATCTACACTGAATGCAATCACCACAAGGCTTCATGCACTTCCCCATCTCCACCTGCCTCCTTTAGCTTAAAAAGAAAAAGAACTGTGAAGAGAAGAAAACTTTAGGAAATACATCTAAATAAAAGGATTAAGAAAATTGCAGCTCACAACTTTTCTATTGATAAATAGTAAGATGTTTCTGCATAGAAGTGTTATTTCTGTAGCAGTGCATACAAAAGAACATTACACTGACCGATTTGAAGTGAAAATAGTGGATTCATAAACCTGATGAATAAGATTCTATGTTTTCCCAGAGGAGGCAGCATAAAATTTTAAGCTACCCTTTTCATCCAGTGCAGCCCCTTGTTCTGCAAAAAACAAGGGTAGCCTGTTACAGAGTTCTACACCTATGGCATATTTAATCCCTCACCTTCTTCATAAAGAAGGCATATGTCTACTAGAAATAAAAGTCCTGCAGGTAATAACTATGTTATCCAAGCAATAAAATACAAGGTAAAATGCCAAAAGAAATACATTATAAAATGAAACTGATTAAGAGCACTGCAACTGGGGAGTGCCTCTTCACTTTTGAGACAGAAGATTTGTTTCTTTTTTGTGCTCTCATGCCAATAGCCAAGAACAGCTTGCAAGCAGCTAATTTTGGTCCTCTCTTCCCTACCCTACAAAATCTTTTCTGTTCTTTCAGTCTTGAAAAACATGGAGAAGGATGAAGATAATTTCTGCAGGAAAGAAAAAAGTAAGATTATCAACACAATTGTTTATTATAAAGTAGCTACAGTTCGAGAAACTGAAGAGTTTAGAAGCAGTAGATACACAGTAGATAACCTGGCTTCTAGATGACAGTTCAACTCTAGCTCCAGGTCACACATGATGAAAAGTTAACACCCTCCTGACTTGAAGAATATGTTTCAATATATGCAAACAAACACACCTTCACAAACACACCTGATATAATACAGCCCAAATAAAGTTGAACTGCATGTCTTGTCATCTTTATAGGAGGAGCACTAAAACATAAGCTTTTTTTTTTTAAACATAACCACAAGAACTAAAATACCATTAGTTAAAAATCATTCAATGAATGATTGTTTTATCCACCGAACAAAAGATAAAATGAAGAAATGAATGTCAGCCACCTAAAACAAAAAGTTAAATGTGCGTGGGTGTATATATATATATATTTTTTTTCTTTACATAAAAAAAAAGTGTAAAGCTTCAAGAAATGAGAATTTAGCAAACAAGCTTACTCTCAGAAAAGTTACAAGCAAAATGAACCTAAACACTTTTAGGATGACTACTAGAATTCCCATCTATTTACTACAAAAACACAAACAAAGAATGATCTGACTAATTCAGCTGCCTATAAGCACAGCCATAGCTGTAAACAGCTGAGCTGTTGAACTACAGTAGCAAATCTGACTTCAAGTACGTGATGCTGACAGGGGCATTTTCCCAAACGCTTTTTACAGCAGTGGTAACAGCTACTACAACGAGAGGGCATTTACTGCATTCTTAATGAAAGCCACTACCTTAAAAGAGCCATTAGCATTGAACACTTATAGGGATCAATAGACTAGAACTTATAAAACCCTTAATTATTCATTAAAAAAAGAAAATAAAACAAGCTTGTAGGATCATAGAAGCCCATATTTCCAACAGAAAATTGTTAGTAATTATATTAAAAAAAAAAAAGAGGAAAAAAAGAAAGTCATCACGTTTGTAAACCAAATGACCTCCCTTCTCCAGCTAACGCCTGAAAGCTATACACGCAGAACGACAGAGGGCAAAAAGAAGGAGCTGCTGGCAGCCAGAGCCCTTCTCCCGCTGTAGGGGTCCCGCTCGCATCGCATCGCATCGCATCGCGCCGCGCCGCGCCGCCCCGGTCCGGTCCCTCCTCACCTCTCGGCCTGCGCCGATTTCATGATGTGCGTGCGGGCGGCGCTCAGCTTCCAGGGCCCGAAGGTGAAGTCTCGGCGGCTGCTCTGGAAGACGGGGTGCATGGCGGCAACGGCCCCACCGAGCAGGAGGCAGCAGCGCAATAAGGATACGACAGGCGGCGGCAACAGCCGTTAACCCCGCCCCGCCCGGAGGCCGCTAACGGTAACGGCACCGCTAACACCTCCACGGGCTTCCGCTTCCGGGTCGCAACGCGCGCAGCTGCTGGAGGAACCATGGCAGCCGCGAGGCGCCACATGCGGGGCGGGAGGGAAAACGCGGCCAGCGTGGGGCGTGACGTCACGTGAGGGCGGCCAGGGCGCCATGATGAGTGCGGGCAGAGGCCTAAAGTCCCATGAGAAAGGGTTGGTGGAAGCACCTAAAAGTTTATCAGGATGGATGGATGGCTGCTTGCTCTTTATGGTTTTGCCGTTTGAAAAGCTGTTTTCTTTTCTGCATCACCAGAAAGACAGAACTCCCCAGGAAATTTGTGTAGCACGTGAGTCCCGCTTGCTGCTCGGGAAGGCCGTGCTGTCGCAGCAGGCTGAGTGGCAGTGGGAGTGCGGCACGCTGCTGTCAAAGAGCTGGCTCCCTCTGAGAACTGTCATCTCATCCTAAATTAAAGAGCGAGGCAAAATTCTGGACTGCAGAGAGAAGCTGCCATCGGGAGCATTTGGCCTCTGCGCTAGGGGCCTTGCTGGGATATAGGGAAGCTCAGAATTAGGAATGCTTTGGAGGAAAAAAAAAAAAAAAAAGGCACCTAGGGAAAACTCTAGTGGTTGGGCTCTGTCCCGCCTTGTGCTCCTCACTGTCGCTTAGTGTTTGGGCAACTCTTTCCCCTCCTGCTCTGCGCACAGCCCATCCCTCCCCGGGAACCCGCAGCGTTCGGGTGGGTAACGAGGTGGGACAGGCGGTGCCGGGGAGCTGCCCGCGCTCGCCCCCCCCAGCCCCTCCAACCGCTGCCGAGGCCGCTCCGGCGGCCGCGGGCAGCAGCAGGAGGAGGAGGAGGAGGGAAGGCCCGCCGAGGTGCGGGAGGCAGGGCCCGGCGGGGGAGGCGGAGCGGGCGGCGGGA
>VZSV01000025.1:3265676-3298176 GCA_013398735.1 Nothocercus julius
CGGCCGTTAGGCGGCCGCTACGCGGCGGGGGGCGGCCGTTAGGCGGCCGTTGCGCGGCCCAGCGAGACGAGGCGAGCTGAGGATGCCTGGCCCGGTGGATGCTGCTCCCCCCTCCCCACCTCTTTCCTTTCGCCTTTCCTTTCGTTGTTGGCAAATGAGGGGGAAAAATGGAGGCTCCTGCCGGCGCCTCCACACAGCGCGGCGAACCAGCGAGCCCTGGCTGCGCCCTGCCGCCTGCCCCTGTCCTGTCCCGCCGCGGCGCAGGCCCTGGCTCCAAGGGGCTCCGCTGAGATGCTGCGTCTGCCCCCCGCTCGCTTGGTCCTTGCGGCCACACATGGTTTTGATTGGGTGGGCAGCACTGTTTGCTCTCGAGGGCTTTGCTCGCGTGCGAGTTCCAGCGTGCCTGCCCCTCGCTGCTCCAGACCTCCCGGAGGAGTGCAGCCTCTGTGCGGTGGACCCTGCTTGAAGTGCTGGCCATGGGCAAAGAGGTCCCGTGCTCCCCCCTCCTCTAGTCCCACATGGGCAGTTGCCCCTGTCTGGGCTGGGGCTTGTAGAGCCTGGCCCTGGGGCTGTGCCCTGCTGGCTAGTGGGCAGGTTTGCCAAGCGCTTTCTCCTCCTTTTGGGTAGCTCAAGGTTGGATGTTGCCCTGAAAGGAGCGTTTGGAGAGTGGAACCTGGGTGTCCCTGATGTCAGGAGAGGACATGGTTGGTCCTGGAGAGCCCTTTTGCTAAACTCTGCAGGCTTTAAAAGGCTTTGGGAAAACTCGCAAAAGGGTGTGCAGGCACATTTAGAGATAAACTTCAAGCAAAACAGTATTGCCACAGTTGACACACGGTTTAACTAGAGAAGAGTTAACCTGGATTTTGCAGAGGATGGCTCAATGCTGTCTTCATCTAGGCCCTTGGTAAGGCACACATAAAAATTGAAAAAATATGTGTCTGCAGCCTGGCAATGTTGCCTAAGGCCATAACAGCATCGCAGATGGAAGAGGCTCTTGAGCACTCCTGGCCACTTGGGAACGATAGGGGTGGGCTCAGGCGCAGCTGAAATGTCCTCGGTGGGTCACCAATTTCCAAGAAGTGCTAGGATCAACTTCACATTACTTGGCAGACCTTTTTTTTTTTTTTTTGGTTATTCAGTTTTTATATGTGCATAGACTAATAATTACATCATTATTTTTTCTTTACAGCTTAGATGAAGGGACTGAGTGAGATGTACAGCTGGTAAGTATGGCTGATCAGTGCTTAGAAGCAAGTAATATCCCTAGAAAATTATTACATACAATGTTTTCATTTTCTCCCTTATTTCTTCCTACCCCCATCACTTTCCATCCACCTCTTTCTGTCTTTCAGACAGCTTCTTCCCTCTTCTAGATTTAACTCTGTCAGTTACCTCTTTGGTGTGCCCATGAGCAATTTCCTGCCCCTTTGTTTTCCCATCTAAAATGGTTTCCCCATCCTACAGGTAAAGTTTAATTAATGTGGTTAAAAGAGCTCTTGATCTTTGGAGAGGGTGTGAGGAAACCTCTCCTGAACGTCTCTAAGTGTTGTTTTTCTGCTTCTAGCTGCTCAGCATGCCTTGGCTGCTCCAGCTCTGCACGCTCTGACCATGAGCAGCAATTCCTCCCTCATCAATGTGAAGGGCCTGAGGAACCTCACCACGCTGGAAAACGGGGCTATCAGAGTCACCGAGTCTATCGCAATAATCGTCATTGCCATTTTCATCTGCCTGGGCAACCTGGTGATTGTTGTCACCCTCTACAGGAAGTCCTACCTTCTCACACTGAGCAACAAGTTTGTCTTCAGCCTGACCCTCTCCAACTTTCTTCTCTCTGTTTTGGTGCTGCCTTTTGTTGTCACCAGCTCCATCAGGAGGGAATGGATCTTCGGAGTTGTCTGGTGCAACTTCTCAGCCCTACTCTACATGCTGATCAGCTCAGCCAGCATGCTCACTCTTGGACTCATAGCCATAGACCGGTAAGCAGCACTCTCAGAATGAAAGCAAACTGCCCTAGTTGCTTTGTGGGTGACTTCTTGTCTGTTCACAGAGTTAGGAAGCACTGCAGGGGGTCACCGTATGTTACATTATAGTGATTTACCACTAGTTTAATTCACACGCAGAGTGAGACAGAGCAGAAGTGTTACCTTTGATAACGCAAAATGCTGTCATTTGTCTAGAGTTTTTTGAAGCTGTTGATGGTACAATAATGTATCACTTGAGAAACAGTAAGTAAACAAAATTCCAAATATCCCTTCAACATGCATCGCACAGAGAGACGGAGTTAACAGCTGTATCTTTGCTTTCAGGTGATTTTTGTTCTTGCCTTCAAAGATGCAACTCTTAAATAAAACTATTCATAACAATGTGACCCTATGTCATGTGCTCTAGGTGTCCCTGCATGAGCAGGGAAGTTGGACTAGATGATCTGTAGAGGTCCCTTCCAACCTCAACCATTCTGTGAAGTCCCTGAACCCACTTTAAGGTTTTGAGAAAAGCTCATTCCACAAAGATGACTTGATACCAATATCATTGAAATGTGTGCCTTTCTCACTGTATGTTTTCTGTGCTGCTGCTGACTCTTCCTTTTGGTCCACAGGTACTATGCTGTGCTGTACCCGATGGTTTACCCAATGAAGATCACAGGCAACAGAGCAGTGGTAGCCCTCGTGTACGTGTGGCTGCATTCCCTTATTGGCTGTCTCCCTCCCCTCTTCGGTTGGTCCTCGTTGGAGTTTGACCAGTTCAAGTGGATGTGCGTGGCAGCCTGGCACAAAGAGGCTGCCTACACTGCCTTTTGGCAGATCTGGTGCGCGTTGCTGCCTTTTGTGGTCATGATGATCTGCTACGGATTCATATTCCGCGTGGCTAGGATTAAAGCCCGCAAAATCCACTGTGGTAGTGTGGTTATTGTGGAGGAAGACTCCCAGAGGAATGGGAGGAAGAACTCCAGCACCTCCACGTCCTCTTCCGGCAGCCGGAGGAATGCTTTCCAAGGAGTTGTCTACTCTGCCAACCAGTGCAAAGCTTTCATAACCATCTTGGTTGTCATTGGGGCTTTTGTGATTACATGGGGGCCTTACATGGTAGTAATTACATCAGAAGCACTCTGGGGAAAGAACAGTATTTCTCCTGCCTGGGAGACGTTAGCGACGTGGTTGTCCTTTTCAAGCGCCATTTGCCATCCGCTGATTTACGGACTGTGGAACAAAACAGTGCGCAAGGAACTGCTAGGAATGTGCTTTGGGGATCGCTATTACCGTGAGTCTTTTGTTCAGCGGCATAGGACGTCAAGGCTATTCAGCATTTCCAATAGGATCACAGGTAAGAGATCCCAAAACGTTCTCTCTCAAGCTCTGTTTCGTATGTGCTTGTTACGGTTTTGTTATCCACATCTGAGCACTACCATATCCTGTGGCACTCATGTTCTGATTCCCAGCTTTATACTACCGTTCCTGAAGGATCACTGAAGTTAGACTGGTGTTAGTTTTCTATAAATTCAGTTTTTAATCTCAATGGTTTTGAAGAAAATACTATAACTCCAAGGTCTATTCAGCTGCTCATATATATATATATATATATATTTTTTTTTTTTAATTGTAGCACAATGAAATTCTGATTTCTTACCATTTTCCTGGTCCCGTTCAGAATGCTCAGAAACTCCTCCAAGCTAGGAAATCCTCATGGTGTTCATTTGGACATTGTATGCAGAGGCAGGAAGTGAAGTTATTCATTTGGGAAAGACCTAAGATGTAACAGGGAAGGAAGAGCACCAAGGCATCCCTTGTCTTTTCTGCGATGTGGAATCACTGAAAGAGACTCCATGTCCATGTAAGAGTTCTGTAACTGCAGCCACATCACAAGTTGCTGGCGCTCCTCCCGGGAGATGCTGTGGATGAATTCTTTGGAAAGACAGGAAGTTGCTTTCACTTGCTTTCACTTTTCCCAGTGACAAGCAACTGATAGCCTCAGATTTGTCAGTTTTATCAGGTGGGGGCTGAGAGAGAAATAATAAAAAAAAAAAAAAAAAAAAAAAAAAAAAAAAAAAAGTCCTTGAGCAGCTCCAAAGACAGCACATCTGTAAGAATCCTAGAATCCCTGCTGTGCGCTGGGATCAGTGAGGTAAATTTTATGGAGAGAAGGGTAAATAAGCCAGTAGAGTGAGTATTCCTGGAAGAGGATTTTACTGTTGTAGACCCCCTAAGCATGCAGTATGTGATGAGGATTAAACTGTTTTGCAGATCTGGGACTGTCTCCCCATCTCACTGCCCTCATGGCAGGCGGACGGCCCTTAGGGAACAGCAGCAGCACGGGAGACACTGGCTTCAGCTGCTCGCAGGATTCAGGTAGCTACAAGTCTCTTGCTCTCTCTGTTAGAGTGCACTCACAACTTGTGAACGCTCCGGGATGGTCTGTGTTCGCAGAGATGGTTCTTGGTAGAGGGATACCATGAAGCATCTGGTCATCGCAGAGAACTGCAGTTGCTGTTTTCCTGTCCTACTCTGAATGGGTCTACCTGCAAAGTTCTGCTTACTCTAGGGATTAATGACTTTCCTTGTTAATGCTTCCTGGGAACAGGATACACTGCTTGTGCTCTTCTCCTTTAGTGTCTGTTGTTGGCCCTGTATCCACAAGGAACAGGGCAAGAAATACTGGGGAAAATGTGCTTCTCTGTTCCTAGCTGGTAGAAGGCATTGTTTTATTCATCCTGGATTCGAAACAAAAGATAGTTACAGGTTATGATGGCATCACTACCTAAAATCTCCTAATTCAAGATGATTTGGAAAAGAACACAAGGTTCTGCCAGTAATTTTCTATCGAGAACTGTAGCATGATTTTCTGGGAATTATTTCAGCTACCGTTCTAAGGACTTTTTCTAAAATCCTTAACTGCAATATGGTTATCTGAAAGAGCATTTCTCTTCTGTAGGCACTGAAGGGTGTTCTTCTACAGTTTGCTTGGTATTAGAGGTCTTTTTTCTTATTCTGTAAATGGAAACTAGAGAGGTGGGATTTTTTTTTTTTTGGCTGCTTGAAACTTAATTTTTTGACAGCTGTGGGTGTTTTGTAGCTGCACGTGATAGAGGAGAACAGTCCTTCTCTAATGCTGTCTGCTGCAGTATGTGTAACTATGAGCAGCAGTACAGTTGTGCCTGTATTTACGCTGGTAAACAGAAGCAGAGCTTTTCACATTGTTAAAAAAAAAAAAAAAGAGGAGTTGATAAAGTGGTAGGAAAGGAAATATCCAAGTGGTGCCATCTGTAAACCAGATCCTGAGATAGAAGATCTGAGTCCTAGTTGATAGACATTTTGCCTTAACAACAGTTATTCTAAAGACAAAAGATCTACCCTGTAAATATGAGAGGCTGATCACTCACTGTGCATTTCAAAAAAGAAATGCTAAAATTCTGCCTCAAAGAAGAAATTACCTCTTCCTAAAGCTGCCTTCCATTGCACGCTACATTTGTGATGAGGGTCAGTTTGATTCTGTACCCTTGGACATCAGGAAGGGCTTCCCATTTACAGTAGGCCAATCCACAAACCCCGGTTTATCCACAGAACAGCATAGAAAGTCGCTGACTCATTTTGTACTGTGTATTATGAGAGCAGCTCCTTCTGTATTTTGTGTGTGGGAAGAGGCATATGAAAGGACTCACAGACACAAAGACCCATAAAAAGTTTATCATTTTGCTATATAATAATGAATTGCCAGCTGTGAGCAGGGTGCACGCATGGAGCAATATGTCGTCCAAAGGTGCATCCCCTCCGAAACAGGGTCCTTCTCTCACCTTCTGTAAAATTGGCCCCGGAACCCCTAGGAAAAAATAAATTTGGAAGTCAAAACCATTCAAGTGAGTGAAGAGCTGTAAAAAGCCACCATCTGGAGGAGCTATGAAACCTGTGAAGCTCTTTGTCCTCAGCCTGTTGTTGCCCCACTGGAGTAAATAGACTGAAAGTGTCATGGACCAAGCAGGGAAGCAGCAGCTTCCCTGAGAAGTGCTTGCTCCCCATTGTCCCCGTGGGACGTATGTCCTGCTTCTATAGTGGCAAGACCAGCACCACGAGGGTGGACTATGCTGCAGTCTTGCCTTTTGTGTAAAAGTAAGGCAGAGATGTCAAGAGGAATCTTCTTGCACGCTATAGCTTAGAATAGAAAAATGAAAAGCAAAGTGCAGGTAAGTTAAAGAAGAAAAGGAAAATTATTCTCAGCCAACAAGGGATTTTTCCCCATTAAAATACATTTCAGGAAAACCAAAGTAAGCTGTTAGAGACAAAATAAATTGAGCATAAAATTTTCCAGTTCTTTTTTTTTTTTTTTTTTTCATCCTGTTCTAATTACAAGTGTGACTTTTGGCAGCTTTGGTTGTCTGCCTCTCACATGACCACTGTTAGCCCCCTGTCTTGATCAGGGCATGGGATAAGCTGCCCTCAACTTCACCCTTTATTGACTGAAGGTAAGGTTTCACCTTGGCCTCCTGTCCTATAGACGTTACAAGCTCTACAGCTGATTTAAGAGCTGCTTGAGGTTTTAGATAGCTAATGAAAAGACTTCCAAATCCTCTCAATGAAAACTCTGACCTCCCTCTTTTTGTGTGCAGTGTTTAATTCAAACTGAAATCTACCCTCGAAAGCTGGGTTTAGACTTCTTTTGAAAGGATTGCTATGCACTGAAAAGTTTTTGCCACTAAAATTTTAGCTCCTCTCTTCAGGTGACCTCACTATTGTGTCCTGGGGTTGCTGTGTTTTGCTTGAGGACTCTTGTTTTGTTCCAGGAACAGACGTAATGCTCCTAGAAGATTATAGCTCCGATGGTCCTCATCCACCCCACAGCATCTGTCCTCCTCGAAGAAGGAGTTCAGTGACCTTTGAAGATGAAGTGGAACAAATTAAAGGTGGGTTTAGGGGTAAGTATGGAAATACTCCAAAGTAACTGAGCTGCACTTTCAGGGAGCCTCTCGGGACCTTCAGAGTTGCCTTAGAGTGTATCCAGTGTCTCTCTGATCACCCTGAGAGACCTGAGCAGAAGGAAGAGCAGGTCTTTATTCCAGTTCTCAAGTAGTACCCTATAATGACAAGAACGAGAAGCTGGGGTTTGCTGCATACACACTGCTCATGCTGCACAGCAGTGTCTTCTCTGCAACTCCACTCATCTAGCCACTATCACAGTCTATCTTGTTTGTGTTTCTTAACGAATCATACTTTTATTCCATTATCCCAGTCTTCCCTTTGCTGCCCCCTTTAAGCTTTGTTATCCACAGACTTAAAATCCTTCCGTCTACAGATTTCATTGTTCAGAATATATTTCCATTGTTTTCTTTATTCTGTGCATATTTTGCAGTATGCATAGGTGAAAGTAGATGAGACACATGCAGTTTATTTTTCAGTCAGCTCACTTGTTGATTCTGTAATAGCAAAATGCTGCTGTGACTGTAAAATATCGTAAAGTAAGCTGAAAACTATGGTAATATGGGATAGAAAACTTGATCATGATTAATTGAATTTATAAGTAAATGTTGCATACAGCACAAAAATGAAGAGAATGCCTATAAGAATAGATTAATAGCAAAAACTGACTGATTTTTGTTATTCTGAAATACTGTTACTATTGAGACACACTTTCTGTGGAATTTTCTCTTGTAGTATCTTGGCAAAATTCACTCTTGCCTTCCTGCCAGCATGAGCTGGTTATTTTCTTGGATGAGTATTTTTCCATAGGTTTTTTGCACATTTAGCAAAGTCACATTGGTATATTTTGGAGTTTTCAAGTGTGTCTAGGGTTTTAAACAATTTCAGCAGCTTCATTGGAGTGTTATACTCAAGATGAATACCAGTGTTACTCAACATGCTGGTGTGCAAAGAAGTTTAAAGAGGTTATAAAAGCACCAACATCCATACTGGAGACTAGGTGTAGCCAAGGTAATAAAAGGCTGGGAAAAAGCGTTCTGCTGTCTGCAACAGCAGTCTTCAACCTCTCCTGGTACTCAGAACTCGGCTCTGTGTCCAGTGCAGTATGGAAGCCAACAGAGCAAATTTAAACCTAAGGACAGTGGGCTTTGCCACTTGGAAGAAGCTCTTGAAATTTGAGGACTGATAATTCATAAACACAAAATTTGGTGTTGGCTGCGCTTCTTATAAAAGAGCTGTTAAATTGCGTGTCAGTAGTGGGCGATCTTTGTTTAATCACACTGAAAATGCCTGTAAGGTTATAAGCACAGCAAGGGAAGCAAGGGAAGCAAGAACTGAGAGCTTTGTTTCGATCTGCTGACACTTCCCACTGTCTCTATTCCTGTGTGGTCTGTGTACTAAGGAGAAACCTGGCCTTTGACTTTAGTTGGCTTCAGATTCAGACGAATAAGCTACTGTGTGAATGGATGCAAATCCGCAAAATCATTTGATGTTTGCTTAATTCCAAATTAAATTAAACATTTATAAGCACTTTCCTTCTTTAGATATATTTTTTAGATATCCCCTTGAATTGAGAATAATTTTTCGCTGTGTGACCTAGGGGTCACTAGGGGTTCGTGGAATGGTTTGGGAGCTCTGGCTGTTCTTGGTAAAGGTGCTCTGTGAGGTAGTTATTTTGTAGGAGGCATGATGATATCTTTACAAGAGGACCAGTGTTAGTCTTCAAGCAATCACACAGCGATGCTATTTGTCTGTTAATGTTCTATTGTTTTTTTTTTGGTTGTTTGTTTTTTTTTTTGTTTTGTTTTCTTTTTGGTTTCCTTCCAGAAGCTGCAAAGAATTCTGTTCTTCATGTAAAAGCAGAAGTCCATAAATCTCTGGACAGTTATGCATCTAGTTTAGCAAAAGCTATTGAAGCGGATGTGAAAATGAGCTTGTTTGGGGAGGAGGCTTTACCAGGAGCTCTGTTCCCTATGCGGACTCTGCCAGGAAGCAGTATGAACACACGGCGTAGTACCAGACCCCATGCCAGCCAGAGACTTCAGCTGCAGAGCATCGACGAAGGGAACATTTGACAAGAACAGTAACAAGAAAAAAAGAAAAAGAAGAAACCACTAAGTATGACCTAATACAGCTGTTACTGTTTAAACAGAAATGGGATACCTCGTTGGGAAGTTTCCAGTGTTTTGTCAAGAAGACTTGAAAGGCAGCTGAATTATAGGGTATACTTACATCAGAATTTCACAGCAGTATCTGTTTACGGTTTAGGGTGCTATTGACTTTTTTTTTTGTGTCATGTTTTAAATCTGTCACACAATGCATAAGAACACAGGGTTTGGTTTCATGGACCACATCACTGGTCGGTCAGATCTTGTGTCCATTAGTGGCCAAAGCTGATACAGGTATGAGAAAGGAAAGATATGTGCAATGTTTTATACAGTATTGCGGAAATCCTTTTCTGACCACCTGGATAATCAGGCTGTATTCCAGAGCTGCAGGTATGAGTGTTCTGACAGGAGCTTGTGCATTGAGTATTTCATACAGTGTGTTGTTGCAGACTCCCAAATGATGGAGCACGAATTTAACTGAGGTATAAAATCTGAGCTTTCCACAAAGCTCATGCAGATTATGGTCCTATTTACTCTTGCTAGGAGATGATTTTTCCAGCTGTTCAACCATCACAATGCTGCATATGAAACTGGATTACATGTTGCTTCTGTTTTATGGGAGACCAGTTTCTCAGATGTAATGGGAGGAAGCAGGCTGGTTTACAAATGTCACTGAGATGGTGTGGAAGAATGATGTGCAAAGTTCTTTGTTTCTCAGAAAACTTCAGTTCACTTTCTAGGCTCTGCTTTTACTAAAAGGGCACCCTACAATTGTGGAAAGCTTCACAGAGTATAAATGAGGTGTTGCTACTTTAATATTAATGATACGTTCAGGATTCAACTTTCCTACAGAGAGAAGCTCTGTGAGTGATTTGACTTCTTTTTCTTTTATCGGAAGAGAGCATAGTATTTAAGCCTTAGTTACCTGTGCATGTAATCCTTGGAGTTTAATTCATTAACCTCTAAAATAGGAACGTTTGGCACTCGTGTTGCACTTTGCATGTTCTCAGCACTGCACAGACGTGATTTTGTTAGGCCTTCGTTAGAGGCTCAGTGAGCCCTGCTTGCCAAAGAAGGGGAACTCAGCAACGGTTAAGAAACTGCTGGAAATTAAATCATCTGCAAAGGTGGATGAACAAAAGAAATGAGCTGGATTATCAGAGAATGCTCAGCTTGAGGAACTTTTCTGTGCCTTCCTGGGCTGGCCCCTTCTTTGTGGGGATGGTAGCCTTACTGCCTTTTTCAAAGGGACAGACATGGATTAGCAAGATAAGTTCTTGGGGGTGGATGACAGTAGCCAATGGACTTAAGGACCAAGAGTTTACATTTGTTTGCATATACTTAGTTTCTCCTTCCCCTTGACTTTTTCAAGATTTGGGAAGTCTGGGGCAGGATCTTTCCATGTAGGCAAAAGCTGGGTGTATGCTTGTTAAATTATGGTTGTGTGTGTGACTTGCTCAAAGCCACAGAAACAAACTGTTCCTGAGGCAGAGCCGCAGTCCAGTAGAGTGTTTAGACACCCTGTTTGCCTCGGTTTCCCATTCAGAACCAGCTTTTGTCCGTCTCTGGACAAAGCAATTTATGAACCAGCTTGAATCCCATTACATTTCCAGGTGAGATTTAAGTGCATGCTTAAAATTCAGTACATGGTTTGCTGATTAAGAACAGACTGTTAATGCAAGAACACTTAAGCACCAGCAAGATACTTCTTTACGTAATTCAGGAATTAAGACATAAAAGGAAGCCTCGTTTGGGCAGTACGGAGAGCTCGTGCTCTAAAGAGCAGCATGTGGATCCCACCTCCTCTCCATGCCCATGTTTTTGTTTCTGGTGTATTAAGTAAATGGCGCCTTTGGGCAGATGTTCAAACCCAAATCCCTGTATGTGCTGGGAGGTGCCCTACACGGAGGACAGTATCACTATGGTGAAGGCAGCAGTTGTTTACTGTGGTCAGCACTCCTGTGCTCGCTGCGCGGGTCTTGAAATGCGCTACCTGCTTCCCTTGGATTTCACGTGCCAGCTTCAAACCATGGCGAGCGAAGCTGCCCTGAGCGCGGAGGGACTCAGGGGCACCCGCGAGGCTGACTGGGCACTGCTGGAAAAACAAAGCAGGTGCTAGGCCAAAACGGTGTAAGATTTAGAAGGCATAAATGCTAAGGCACACATACGAGCACATGTAAAAAGCACATTATTCACGACGGTACTGAGCCAAGTTCAGCCTTGGAGTGGATTGCTGGGGTTGCGGTAGTTGATGTCATGCCTGAATTTGGCTCTCAGTGTTCATTTCACTAATCCATTATTGAGTGTAAATGTTGCTAATAGTTTTGTTTTTTATTTTTTACTACACACCGAATTATAACCTCTCCACAACTCTGTTATTACCAGTGTCATTATCTCACTCAAATTGTCATTAAAGAAGCCAGTAATGAAGAAATGCACGGGTTTTGTAAAATTGTATTCCCCATCTTAAACGCAAAAGGAAAAACATATATTTCTGGCTTATAAGGATCCAGAATGTTTGTTTCTGTTACCGTTACTTCAGCTTAAACTGATTTGTAAACTTTTTCATTGAAAAGTGTAATGTTTATTACGGGGGCGAAGGCTGGAAGAAAGGGACACGCCCAACCGCCGCTTCCCGCCCTTTCCCGCGCCCTTCGAAAGCGAGCCTGCGCGGGCCGCAATCGCGATTGGCTGCGCCGTCTCGTGCGCCGCGCTGCCATTGGATGGTCCCCTCGTTGACGCCGTGCGGTTGGCTGAGCTGGAGGGTGGGCGGGACAGCGGGCGGTGGTTGCTGCGCGGCCATGGAGGCTGTGCTGTGCGCGGGGCACGGTGAGGCGATTGCGACTGTTGGCGACCGTTGGGCGCGTGTGGCGCCGGCTCTTGTCTCACCGGCTCCGCTCTGCTTTCCCCCACAGGGTGTCTCTGCGTCTTGAAGACAGGCGTCCGCGAGGGCCCTAACCGGGGCAAAAGCTTCTACGTGTGTGGGGTGCAGGGCACTGCGCCCTGCGGCTTCGTCCTGCCCGCGCCGTACGTGCTGGGCCCGGGCGGGAGGGGCCTGCGGGGAAGGGGGGTGACTCCTCTCTGTGTCCGTTCCTGCGTATTTTGCATTGCACTTCAGCTTCTGGCTTCTAGAGGTTTGCAAGCTTATGCACTGAAGCAGTGCAGGAACCTCTAGTGTCCTCTGTATATGTGAATAAGTAGGACAGGAGTTTGTTAGTTTTCCTCATGTCTTGCAAATGAAAAGGAGAAGGGTTAGCATTCTGATTGGCGAAGGGGGGATTTAGTGCTATTTCAACAGTTCTGGGCTACTATTTTCTTAGTTAAGTAGTCTCTGAGAAGATTAGCCTAAATATCACTGTCCCAGGTATGTTCTTGCTGCTACTGTTGACATCTTGTGTTGCCTATATATATGTGAACATATATATATGCATATATATATTTTTTCCCCCAATAATCTTGTTTGTTCAGTATTCCTGCTTCTCACTGTTTAATCCATGAGGGAAACGTGGTGGAGCTTCAAGTTCTGGTCCAGCAGCAGGACAAAGATGAATACAAGTAAGTTTGCCTAAAGCGGAAACACAGATTGCATGGTAGCCACTGATTTCAACACTGGAAACTGTTTGGCAACAGCTCACTCATGTGCTTCCTTTGAAAACTGCCCAAAATAGGCATCTTGGCTTGAGGTCTTTGCCTAGTATGTTTCAAAATATTTGCTCTTCTTTTTTTTTGTAATTGTGTTCAAATATGTAAACTTAAATGAACAGGAAAGGGTTGTTTTTAACAGAATTGGATATAGCTTTGCAGTTAGGTTCATCAAAGACTTCTGATGTTTGCATTAAATTCAACAGTTGTAATTCTGATTTTTTTTTTTTTTTTTTTTTTTTTTTTTTTTTGCGGCTGTCCTTGTTGGCGGCCAGTTAAAAAAGAAAAAAAAAGTCTCATCTGAAGTCTTTTGTGCCTTAAGTGCTTTAAAGACCAGGTGGCCTATGCAGTGAAACTCAAGAGATTAGCCATTTTCTTACCCCTTGAAAACATGAGTCTTCTGAGGCTTAGATCATAGTTGGTGCCGGAGCAGTATTTAATATTTTAAGACCAAGCATCTGTCTAGAAAAGCTTATTGTTGTGAAAGCTACATGTTACTGGAACTGACTTTTGGCTAAACGGAAGTCCAGATGTAAAGTGTGGATCAAGAGATTGTGTCTCTGATGATTTTGGTGCAAGCTACTTCTTTTTAAAGAGCATTCAGAGTTGTTCCTTTACTGGCTCATACAGCTCAAGTCTTGTTTTGTTCTCTGCTAGGCTATTTTATCGATGCCTTAAAAGTAAGTTGAACGGGAAGAAATGGTGTGGAAGCATCCCGTGGCAGGTATGAGTGTACAGTTTCTAATAGAGTATCTGCTTTCAGAATGACTCTAATGTGTAATTTGCTCTGAGATTATGTGTAGTAAGGGAATTGGCACTTTCTTTGCTCAGCAGGCTATCAGCCTGCCACTCTCCAAATGAGACTGTTGCTCCTAAGTGTGGAGTAATCCATTTTCCCAGGGTTTGGTCTCTAGCTGTTTCCTTTCCTTGAGAATGGTGCTCTTGAGACTTGGTACTATAGGAATGGCAAAGAATGTAGAAAAGCAGCAGTGATATTTACAAGGAAAGCAAAAAAGGATGAGGTGCTTCCCTGTCCTTGTTAAGATGATAGGAAAGGTCATGTTTATAGAGGTGTGGCTTGAAATAACTAGGTTGTGTACATAGTTAGTAGTATTTCATAATTTGTTAGTGTTAACTCTACTTGTGTGTATTTCAGGATCCAAAAGCTACCACAGCTCCAAAAAATGTAGAGTCTCGGCCCATTTCAGTACTTCCTTTCAATCCCAGTGGCCAACGAAATCCATTCAAAGTGATAGACAAGAATTGTGAGCCATCATCCTGGGTACAAGTTAAACAAGGAGGTGGAGAGGAGAGCAGAGCCAAGGAAAGGAAACCAGAGAAGGAGAGAGTACTGGTGTTGGATAAAGAAAAGAAATTATCCTTGGCCTCCTCCACAGAGAGAGAGCCTCTAGAAGGACTGAAAGCTCAACAGAAACAAGCCAAGGGTAGTAAGAATGACCCAGAACTTAAGGAAGACATCATGTCCGAATCTAAAGGTAATCTGTCTGAGACTTGGAGAGCAAAAAAGGTCCCCTGGGATGAAGAGAAACATGGTGACAATGACAGGGAGCCCAAGAAGTCTTCTGACTATCTGGAGAAAGAGGCAGGTGGAAAATCCAAGTCCTTTTCACTAAACCTTGGAAATCAAAGCACAAGCGCTGTGCGTCTGAATGAGGGGGACCTCGGAGAGAAAAACTTTAAAAGCTGCGGGAGTAAAGAAACCAAAGAGAAGGAATGCGCTGCTGGGAAGAACCAAGACATGAAGAAGGGAGGAGCAGGGGTGGAGGCAGTACCAGCCCAAATAAAAATGAGGCCAGAGCTGGGACAAGAATCTCGTGGTGACAGTGATGAAGCAGTGCTTATTTCTTCCACGCTGGGTGAAGGGGAACCTGAGAAACTGGTGCTGGGTTTGCAGCCAAGAGAGCTGCCACCAGGAGCTTCAGGGAGGAGTAATCAGGGGGCAGCTGTGCCAGGAGCTGCACCATCACTTCACCCAGAAGGACCCCAGGATCCTAAAGCTCTTCACAACCATCTCATGGTGCAGCTGAGGCAAAAGAAGGTCATTTACTACTGTTGTTATTCCTTTTTCTTCTGTGTTCAAAGTGACTTGAGCATAAGTCACCTTGACTACTTTCAGGCAGCAGAAGGCAGCATCCCCTTAGAGCTGTAAATTTCTGAAATATTTGTGGAGCTTTGGTGGGAAAATCCAGCATAAATACTTTTTTTTTTTTTCTTTTTTTTTTTTAAACCACATATGAGACAGCTCTCCTAAGGCAGTGTAACCTTCTGTCTTTAGGTTTGCCTGGATTTGATTTGCCTGGGGTTGTCTGCCTACTACCTAGAAAGTAATTTGTTTAAGATGGAACAGTGTGTAGCAAACTTGAACTTTGTGTGGCTGTTTCTGTTTCTTTTTTGGCCTTGTGGAGAAGGAGTTAGGATCCAACCATGAAAACTCAATACTGTGGTGCAGTATGCTATCTGTCTGCTTTTTCCTTTTCATTGCTAATGCTCCAGAGTTTTTATTATTAAAAAATTCCTGTTTGCCCACAGCTCAAAACAGAACTTTGAAATGAACCATCAGAAGTGTTCCTAACAGCACAGAGAAGTGCAGGTAGCTTGGATTTTGAATGCTTGGAGAGATGTTCAAAGATCATCCAAGTAACTTGTCTGTCTGTCCAGTTTCACAAACAAGTGGAGGTCCTGTGTCTTTCCTTGCTTTCTAAAGTACTTTCTAAAGTAAATCTTTATTTTCTGCTAAAGGACTACTCCTTTGGAGACTGTAGAACTGTGTTAAAATCTGAAGTGTCATGTGTGAAAGACTGCCATTTTAAAACATGTAATGTTAAATGTTTCATTTTTAAACATCTGACCTGTTGGTTGTTCCTTGCAGGCACCAGTGTTAGTAAAGCACATCCAGGTTTTGGATGTTTTCTTGTTTTACAGAGTACACTGGCTACAGTGAATGTGCAGCTCCTGCCGGATAAAGGGGAACGGTTATTAAAGCAAGTGCAGGATTTGGAAGCTGCGCTCAGTGCTCTTAACATTTCACCAGGAGACACTACAGTAAAAGGTAGGACCTCCACCCCCACACCTTGAAACTTAGTAAAGCAGTTTGCCCTGTTGTAGTTGTTAATGCTATGGAAAAATAGCATGGATTTATCCATGGTATGCGAGCTCTGGAGAATTTATCTGTTGAGGAACAGTGTATTTGTGTGTGTGGCAGGGGGGGATAGAGATGGGGAGGGGAAGAAGGTGAAATGAATGGAGGAATTCAAATGTTTCCTCTGTGAAGGAGAGTGGCTTCCTGAGAGAGTTTTCTTGCATCCTGACGACCCAGGACTTGTCGTGTTTTGGGTATGGGATTTGAGGTGATCGTCTGCTTGAAAATCTGGCAATGGAGCATGAAATTCCTCTTTAGCCAACTCTGCTGCTTATTGCAGGAGTTTATTTTGCCTTTTGTGAACAGATGTACGAGTTGCCTGGGAGTTAGGAGTCGGCTCAGAGCAGACATGTGAGCAGTTGCAGTAACTCAGCTGCTGTGATAACCTGATACTCTGCTGTTAATTAGCTGTGTGTGTTCACCTAATTAGCTTTTGCAAGCAGACCATTGGACAGTGGTCTGGAAAATGAAGACTTTAATAGACAACTCTGAGGTCTGTTGTGAAACTTTCTGAACCTGCAATCCCTTTCTTCTTGAGGGGAGGATAGTGCAAGGAGTGGCTGTCCCAAGGAACCTCCACCTGACCCCCTTGGCAGACCGGGTGGTACAAAGCTCATAACACCACTTCCATGCTGGGATCCTACAGCAGAGACCTCTTTGGGCTCAGACCATCAACCCTCTGCTTCTGTGGCTTTGGGATCCAGGGAATATCGCAGTCATGGTTTTGGAAGTAAGTATGGGAAGATTTTTTTTCATTATGGGACACTGGTGAGCATTACTTCTCAGAGGAACCTGAAACTTGTGCATGTTTGAGGGTACTAAACCTTTTCTGTTAGAGAGCTGTATGCTGTCCTCTAGGCATCTGTGACCACTAAGGTTTATCTTTGAGATTGGAAACTGCTTGGAGATTTAGCTTTGTGAACAAACCTTACCTGTTATATTGTGTCTTTCTAGTGAACTCTGGCATGCAGAGTCTGTATGGAGGAAGAATGACAGAAGACCGAATCAGGGCTGTACACAGTGCTACAAGTGATGCTATTAATCATCTTCACAAGTCCCTGGAGACCTGTCCCACAGAGCAGACAGTGGCTGAAGATCCCCCTGGGTTGAAGGTGGATTGGCAAGAAAATATATTTTCTGCTGAACTTGGAGGTTTCTTTCTTCTTGACCTAACTCTAGCTATGTGTAGTAGTTTGTCAGTGTTGCAGAAGACTGAGTCTATATAACCCAATGGATTCCAGATTCGTCTGTTCTGATCTGCTAAATAGCAGCTCCTGGTCTCTGTTGTGGTGCAGAACCCATTTAGAAGGTTGTGTGCAAGGTGTTGGAAGGCACGTGCCTCTGCAAGGTGGTGCATTTATGTTTAGCTGTCATATTGTTTGCTGGATTCACTTGGGACCTTTCAGCGGCAGGGCAGTCTTTTAATGTCATGTGATGCTTTGCTTGATGTTTCCTAAGAAGCTTTAAGAGTCTTAGGCTTCATAAGGAAGGAGAAAGTGCTTTCAGTCTCTCCTTCCTTGACAGTGTCACCGGTTAGGTGGATTTTCGACTTGATAAGCCACCTTTTCATGCTCTCAGAGCAGTGTGAGGCTTGAGGATGGTTTGCGTGGAAGCATTAGTGGGTCTAACCTATGGTGTTGGTGGCCTCCTCTCTGCAGGAATTGCTTCTCTTGGGCAACTCAGTCAATGTGGGACAGCCACAGGTAGACAACCTCCTTCTAGTAAAGCTGTAATAGGACAGCTCAACTGTGTAGTTTCTTATAGAAAGCAGGAGTGTCTGTTCAAGGTGTTTCCTTCAAATGCTGTCTCTCACCTTCTCAGGTTCCACTGCTGCTGCACCAAAAGCAAGCACTTGCATGGCTGCTCTGGAGGGAGAGCCAGAGCCCGTGCGGAGGAATTCTAGGTAGGTAGTGGAATGGGGAGGGGGGCTTGGAGGGCAGATTTGTGCCAACAAAAGCTTGGCACAGCTGATTATTAGTCTCAGAGTAAGTTATTTGTGGGCACATAGGCTTGTTGCATGTGTTTCAACTACTTACAGTTATTAACCCACTGTTAAATTGTGCCCTGAAATGGTCAGACTTCAGCTTCCAGGGCTTTCCACGGTACTTCCTGCTGTATGAGCTGTTTCAGAGTAGATCTGAGTCCTGGGGGCCCATTTCTGCAGGTAGTCACAACTTCTGTCTGCCTCTCTCTTTCCAGCGGATGACATGGGCTTGGGGAAGACTCTGACAATGATTGCTCTCATTTTGGTTCAGAAGAAGCTGAAGACAGGGAAAAGGAAGGAGACTTTAGAAATATGGCTATCCAAAAATGGTACAGAATTGTTTTTATTATATAGTGTATGTGTTATGAAACAGTGCCATTTGAAATGTCTAAAGCATTCCCAAACTGAGACTCTTTATATGTGCATACTTTCTTTAAGGAAATTCCATTAGGCTCAGTATTTACTGCACTCCCTTGCAAGGCCTTTCTCTTTATCCATGTCACTTGTTTGTCTAGTGGATGTGCAAGATTCTCCAACCTGTGACTTCATGCAATTTCAGGGTGTGGTTTGTTTATTTTTCTTCTTCTTTTGTTTGTTTGGATCACTTTTTCTGTTTTGTTTTTTTATATTGGTTAGCTTTCTGAACTGGTTAAACTTACATTTCATAGTTTTCCTTGCATGAAGATTTGCATTATTAATTCCTCTTTCCCTGTGATTGCTTTTCTGTTATGGAGGTAATGGACATTACAGAGCTTTTAAGAAATGGTCTGGTGCCTGTGTTTCTGTATCTGTCACTGTCTCCATCTTCGTATAATTGGTTGCAGCTTTGTTTTAGCACTTTTATTGACTATATAATTTTTTTATGACCTTCAAAGTGGTGATAGTTTTCCTGCAAGAGAAAAGATGCATTTATTTGGAACTACAATTTCAAGAAAAATCAGGGTTAGTTCCTTACTCCTGACTTTTCAACTTACTTGAAGGAGTTGCATAGATGTGTAGCATAACTCTCAATGGAGATAAAGTGATGCTTTTAGTTTTTAAGGGTTTTTTTTTTTTTTTTTTTTTTTTTTTTTTTTTTTTTTTCTCTGACCTAACCATCCCAAAGAATACAGTGTGGATAAGACTGCTTTGCAAACTGCGCTTATAGGAAGGGTGGACAGATGTTAATTTTTTTGACTTGTTAAAATTCTGTCTTTGTTGTAGTGTAACGTGAAGAGCTTGAAAATCTGTTTGCAATGTTTTCCTGCAGATTTCACTGTAATCCCCTCCCACGGCACTTTAATAGTCTGTCCTGCATCCTTGATCCACCACTGGAAGAAAGAGATTGACAGACATGTAGGCTATGGCAAACTGAGGGTTTATCTGTACCATGGGCCAAACAGGGATAAACATGCAGAGGCGTAAGTGCAAAACTATAAATATGAGCAACAGATTTTGTGCATCAAAACTGAAATTCAGTGACTCTATTATGATGGAAGGAACCTGAAGGTGGAGGATCCAGGAGGTCAGACTGATATCTGCAATTAAGATGTATTATGGTTAGAATTTATATAGCAAAATTATAATGGTTTATACTGATGATGAGTGGTTCTGGTTTGGACTGTTGTTCCATTGTTGTTTACTTTCTCTAAAATTAGTCTCTTGCTTGTAGAGACTGTAAGTGCCAGTTTCTTCTGTGCTTGCTTTGTTGTCTTGTTTTGTTTTTTTGTTTATAGTTTGTGACAAATTAGTTATATGGGTAAGTCAGCTTTCTGTGCCACTTTGGCCCCACTGAGCAGTGTTTCTGGGTGCCAAGTTCTAAGCCATGTGTTGCGGATCGAATACCACTGACTTTGGCTGTCATTTTGAGCTTGGTGTTTAGCTCTGTCTAATTTCTGTATCCATTAAAATGGGGACAACGTGCCATTCTCTGACTGCTGTGATGCTCAGTTTCCTGTGAAACTTTCATCTCTTGTACAAGTGTGGTGTTTTTAACCTCAAGCATGTGTTTTCTTTGTCTCGCGAAATGAAATCCTCTTTCATCCTTGCTCCTGATTTGTACTTCCCTTTACAAAGGCTCTCCGAATATGATGTTGTCATCACAACCTACAGCATTCTCTCCAAGGAGGTTCCCACAACCAAAGAGGAAGGGGAGGTCCCTGCCCAGGACCATGATGTGCAGGTGAGAAACTGTTGCCATAGGTGTTTGCCTGTTTGCCATACGTTTTGTTCCAAGGTAGTGCAAGCCCTCCTTGTTTCAAGGAGCACCTTATAGTACAGTGAACACTGGAGTGAAGCGGATTTTTTTTTTTTTTCTTTCCCGTAATCCTCCCTTTGGGTTTACACAAACAAAATGAAATGATGAGAGAAAGTGCTATGAAGTGCGAAAAGAAGACAGCGAAAACACTTCAAAATATTTTTGCAGTAATCTTAAGCAGTTCAGTAATGCTCAGTGTTGTATTAAAAAAATCTAAAAAGAACATGATGATGAACATCTCTTCCTTGCAGTGAGACCATGAAGTAGCACTAAAATCTCCTGCTTAGCGCCCATTGCTGGGAGAGCCAATGTCCACTTAAACTACGAGAAGCCTGTCAATGCTCAAGCTTTGAGCCAGTGTGAACTGAGATTCAGGCACTTAGCATCCTGCTCCTTTAAATGGAGAAACAGCAGTGAACAGAGAACAGAGAAACAGCATTTTCTAGGCTGTGAGATAGATAAAGCGATTCAATACCCATTGACCTTGGTTACAGAGAACGAAGATAGTATCCTCTTTATCCAGGACCTTCTGTCTTGCTTGGTATTTTTGTTACCTAGCTCTGTGTATGGATCCCCTTGCAGCTCTTAAAGCAAATAGTCCTTTGAATTTCTTCAGTGTTACAGGTAGCAGTTGTCCCTATAAAACTGTAGAGAGGTCTTGTATTTAGAGGTGAAGGATATGCTGCAACAGAGTAGGTGTATGCAGTCCTTTGTCCCAGCCCAACAAAACTGGACTGATCCAGAATGCTTTTCAGGAGGGAATGTAGGGAAAAACAGTAAAAGAGTATAGACATTCTTAAAAGTAAGAAAAATAGCAAAAGATTATAGAAAATGTCATGAAGAATAGGCTGGAGTTATCTTTCAGTTTATTAATGCTGGGAGAAGCTCTGGAGAGGTACTTTACTGAGGAGGAAGTGCTTGTCATAATAAAACAACAGGAAGTATGAAAGTAAGAGCTCAGATTACTGCTGGCCACTGTAAGGAAAAGGCATCTTGCTACAGAAATAATCTGTTGGCTTGTGGCTTTTTAGAGAGTCTAGCCAGATTATTGCTCTGGGTTGTAAGTTTAATCTGCTTTCTCTTTCAGAGTGGATTACGTCCCTGTTCCCCTCTGCTCAGGGTAATTTGGGCTCGAGTTATATTGGATGAAGCTCACAATATTAAAAACCCGAAGGTTCAGACCTCCATAGCTGTGTGCAAGCTGAGAGCCGCTGCGAGATGGGCTGTGACCGGGACACCGATACAGAACAATCTGTTGGACATGTACTCTCTGCTGAGGTGAGCTGCCTGCCTGTAAGAATGGGGATGGACTTCTGGTAGCTCTACAATGACAGAGTGCGGAGGCTGCTTGTAAATTGGAGAGGTTTCTGAGACATAAGGGGGCAGTGGGACCAGTGCTTTTAACTTTGCAGGTGTTGCATTATAAGTTTGTTGCTGATGCAGTCTGCCAGCCTGCCCATGTGCTGCTGATCTGTTGCTTGCAGCTGCTCTGCTTCATAGGCGCAAACGGGAAATCAGTTGAACTTTCCTTTGTCTCTAAGATGAATATCCACAAAACCGATTTTAATGAACAAATTTTCATTAAAAGTAGCACAGATTTTGAAATAACACACAAATGGGCTTTTGGCAAATGTATGTGCTACTTCACATACTCTGATGGTGATGCTTGAAAGGTAATGACTTAAGAGGAAGATCTCATAGATACAAAACTAGGAATACTGTTTCACAGTGTCAGGTGCTAAGACTTGAGAAGATATGTTATCTGTGTGCTAAAAGTGCATGTTTAACCAGTTGTAGCAGATGTGGCTGATGGAAATGTGTTCTTTTGGATAGCAAAGAGTTTGGTCACTTAGGCGTAACTGAAGAACTTCACTTGTTCCCTCCTGGCATAGGTTTCTGCGTTGCTCTCCTTTTGATGAATACAAGGTGTGGAAGTTCCAGGTAGATAATAGTACACGGAAGGGAGGAGAGAGACTCAGCCTGTTAACCAGGAGCCTCTTATTACGGAGAACTAAGGACCAGCTAGATTCAGCTGGCAAGCCCTTGGTAAGGATCTCTTTCCTCAACTAGAGAATCATTCAGTCATTTTCCCTGCAGCAGCCAGCTGTTAGTAGGTTTTCCTAAGGTTTTCCTATCCCCTGCAGTCCCTAGAGTATGAGGAGTAAGTGTCTGTGGGTTTGACTGTTTATCCAGAAAGCAGAACTACAGTTTTAATGTGGCTAAGGAGAAGAATAAAATCTTTATGATAAATCGCCAGTAGAACAGAATGTGTAAACTAATTGCCAATAGGCATCTGCTTAGCAGAAAGTCTAGATCTGAGAACAAAAGCTGCTGGGCATCAAATGAATCTGGTGCTAGTTGAGACTTTGTTTTCTTTACTCAGTTTAACAGGCTGTTTGTATCAGTTCAGTGGTATATTTGCAGGATTGTTTATGGTATGGTTCTGGTGCGCTGCCCAGCTCTGAATGGGAAACTGAGAAGCTATTTCTTCCCTGCCCTCCCTTTTCCATCAATAAATTAGTTGTTCCAAAATAACTGTGGCAGGCTATACTAGGTTCTTCTGGCCTTTTGTTACTGGCTGATTCGGAATATAAAAAAAATAGTATCTTGAGTGTTAATCAGGCTGCTTGGAGTTCTGCAGGCATCTATATTTTGACAGTTTAGAAATGTGAATAAGTTTAATGAAGAAATCAATTTCTGAGGCCTAGATTAACTCTTGATATCCTGGTGTACTAGTATTTATGGTGCTCCAAAGGTTTTTGCACTATATACATCTGATGGGCTATATTCTTCCTTTAGGTTTCTCTGCCACAGCGTAGCACTCGGTTGCATCAGTTAAAACTTTCAGCAGAGGAGCAATCCGTGTACAATGTGCTCTTTGCAAGATCCAGGTACGAATGTGGGAGGAGATAGGGCGTGTGTGTGCTGTTTGCTCTGTTGCTCTTCCCCTGTTGCTCTCTGTTCATATGGGGAGATCTTTTGACTGGTTCTGTTTTCTGTTAACTTCTTCTGACTGTCTGGCAACAAGCTTGAGGCACTAGTGTAAAGGAAAACTGATATATTTTACCTCAATTTTTTGTCTAAAAATATAATGAGACCTGTGACATTCCTTGCCTTTCCCCTCCCCCTCCCCCTCCCCCTTCTCTTTTAATCTCAGAGTCTCTTTCTACATTGTCTTCTTTCCGGTTGAGTATACCTTTAAAGATGTCCTTTTGCATTTTTATGGATAATGTTGTCTGTTGGGTAACTAACTCTTAATGTGCTCAAAGTCTTTTGATAATAAGACTTTTCCTGTGTGTTTGCAAAATAGATCTTTCTTGAGGTCTTTTGAGTTAAACTTTAGAGACTTTTAGAGACGTGAGGAGTGTAAGAGTTCAAGAAATACGCTGGCTGATGAAACCCGCTTTACCTCAATAATTCATCAAGTTGCTACACAAGTGACACTTGCCTTTTTCTTGCTCCTGGAAATCCCACTGTCTCTGTCTTGTTCTTTTCCAGGTCAACACTACAGTCCTATCTAAAACGACAAGAGCAGAAGAATCAGTGCAGAGAGTACTCTGGTGGAAACCCATTCGAGAGAGGTTTGAACACCCTCCCCTAAAAATATTTTTAGAAGGGCCCTGTTAAGTGCATAGATAGAGAAGGAGAACAGACTTGGAAATTCCTTGGAAACACTTTACCGCTGCTTTTATGGGAAATCCAGCCATAGAGCCTTTGGGTTTGAAGTGTTGAACTTCATACTTATTAAGTCTTCTCCTGCTCAACTTTTAGGGGAATTTCTGTTCAAGTATTGATAGGTCTGAATCTGCTAGTCTGCTTACTTGCTGTGAGTAATAAACAGAGGCTTGATAAAGAGGATCATCAAACAGAGGATGATAAAGTAATTGCTGGAGATGGCAAATAGGCAGTGTTGGGTAGTGACTGAAGTGGGACTGAATCAGTATTTCTAAGGTCTGTCCTTCCTTTCACAGCTCTGGGCAAATCCATTAACCTGTTTGTGCTTAAAATTCCCTCCTGAAATAAAGGAGTGATATCTCAGAGAAGAAGTATCAGTGATATTGTAATATATAATGTATGTACTATTTAAAATTTTAATTAATTTTTATTTTGACTTATTTTAATTTTTATTTTATTATTTTAAAGTGGGGTTTGGCGGATTCCTGCATTAAATCAGGGTTCTGCTTGCCCTTGGTTCTTGTCTCTTGATTGACCTTTTGCTGGAGGTGGCTGGGCCAATGCTTGGAAATGCCTCTGAAAGCTCTCTTCTCTTGGCAGTTGCACAAGAGTTTGGAGCCAGTCAAAAGGAACTGCTAGCAAGCTCCCAAAGTGTCTCCCAGGTCTCAAGTACCGTTCATGTCCTGTCTATGCTTTTGAGGCTTCGTCAGTGCTGCTGCCACCTCTCTTTACTGAAAATGGTAAATGCCTAGTTCTGCATTGTGAGTTGGACATTTTTATTGTTTGCACCACATTTCCAGAATGGAATATGGGACCACAGAGACGGTTGGTCTGATCCAACAGCATGTTTTTTACAGTTCTGTGTTTACATTGCCTGAGATGGCTTCCTTCAAGCCCTCTGACCTCAGCAGGGATTGCATAGACTGAAGATGGCTACTGAATTTTATCTCAGGCTTGCCTGCCATCTCTTGACTACATTATGTTTTTTGTTTTTTTTTTTTTATTTTTTTTGGATTGTTTTCCCTCTGCAGGCTTTGGACCAAGCTAACTTGACCAGCGAAGGCCTTTCCCTCTCCCTTGAGGAACAATTAAGTGCTCTGACCCTGTCTGAGCTCCAAACTGCCGATTCTAAGACAACTGTCTACCTCAATGGCACAGCTTTTAAAGTGGATCTGTTTGAAATCACCAGGGAGAGCACCAAGGTATTCTAGTAGTAATTTTGTGCACTCTCTTAAGAGACTTAGGTTTCAGCACTTCATCTTTAAATGGTTAATGAATGCTGCACATTGACAATTGCAGATCAGCAAAACCAGACAGATTAGATGAAACCAGATGAGTGGACTGATTGTCTGCCAACCCCCTTCTGGGAAGCCTCCAACTTACCAGGCTTTGATGGGTACCTCTAATAAAAGCAGTGTAGCTTGACTACACTGATAAATTGTCTGTGCAAATCTTGAGCACTGGATCCAAAGAAGTTTAGAAAAATATGCACATGAGAGCATGCTGCTTGTGAAGAGCTAGAGAGAACGGGATGGCAGTGAGAGGAGAGACGGCAGACCTGGCTTCTCACAGAGTGTTTGGAATCTATAGTACGTTGTCCTCACTTGATTTGTTACCATGTTGGAAGTTCTTACCAGTGACTTGTAAAGCATTTAAAAAGTCTGAGCGGAGCAGACGTTATGCTTGGTTGGTTTCTTTCCCTCTCTCTTCTAGTAAAGAGTAGCCGAGTACAAGCTGGACTGAGAAAGCAAGCAGACTAACTGTTTTCTTGCAGATAGGGCACCTCTTGGCCGAACTGAAAATCATCCAGAGTCGTGCAGAATCTCAGAAAAGGTTAGCAAACTTGCGCTTTCCTTTTGTCATAGTGATTGAGAGAAATTGTGTTTTGACAGTAACAAGGGTAGCTTAAAACAGTTGAATGAAAAACTCTTGGTATGATAAAATGCAACATTTTAAAATTGATGGTGAGAAAAATCCAAGGAAAGACAAAAATAAGAGCTGGAACACTGAATGCAATTTAAGAAGCTGGTAATAAATTAGGAGATTAAGTGAAGAGTCTTGGGCCTTGAGAGGCCCAGGAGGACTTTTTCTGCAAAAACAGATTTGGGAAGAATTTGATCATGCTTAAAAATGTTTGACCTTGGCTCTCGTCAAGAACGCAAATAAAGGAGGGGAGAAATTAGAACTGAGTCTGCAATAAATTAACTTATTGATCACATGGTATTGAAGTCCTGCAGTTCTTACTGTACAAGCTTTCTTGGTCTTCCTTAGCATACCATTATTGAACAAATTGCTGCCTACCAAAATGCTTAATGCAGAGAATGTGGGGAGTGAGAGGATCAGAGAAATCCAAGTTTGGTGTTGCTGTTCATTAATTTGGTGGAAAATACTCCGATATTGTTTGTGCAGATGGGTGAGAACATAAAATCCAAAAATAAAGTTGTGAGTCATAACTTAATTTGTCTCAAGCTTATCAGGTGTTAGCCTTCCACAGCACATTCAGCACTAGCTAACTTGTGAGTCCAGTTATCCCTGCTGTGGGAAGGGAACTCTCTGTCCGTTTGCAATGAGGGAGAGTGCTTATATAGGCACTGCTCGCACTCTCTGCATCTCTCGAGTGAGACAATGCAGTGAGTGCACTGTTGCGATGCATGGAGCGCTTGTGTTGAACTGCCTGTCCTGTCTGCAGTGTTATTGTGTCTCAGTGGACGAGCATGCTGAAGGTGGTGGCTGTGCACCTGCAGCGCCTAGGCCTCAAGTACGCTACCGTGGATGGCTCTGTCAATCCCAAGCAAAGAATGGATGTGGTGGAAGAGTTCAATAACAATCCCAATGGGCCTCAGGTAGGAAACAGCATGGGGAAGCAGTTACTAGCACTGCTGGGAACAGATGTGATAACTGACTTCATGACTCCACTTACTGGTGTCTCTTCCCATTTGAATCTCAAGGTGGCCAGGTCAGCAGGGAAAGAAGTAGCTGCAAAAACAAGTTTATGTCCTAAAATGAGCAGGATGAGCTGCTAAAGCTTCCTCTTGTATTAGTCTGTAGCAAGATCACACAGCTGCTAGGCTAGTGCAGAGCTTGTCTGAGTCTTCTGTATGCTCAAAAATCTTTCTGCCAAGGAGAATAACGTGGAACATGAGGGCCAATTAGCTCTACTCAGAGTAGGTCGATTGTTTCCAGCTAGTCAAACACCGTTGCTCATAGCGGTATGTGAGCATATGAACATTGACACTGCTGTGATTTAGGCAGGACAGGCTGAATCTTCTGAGATTGGATCTCATTGCAAGGGGGGAATGAGGTGCATTACCTAGTTTTCTTTGCTGGATTTCTTGAATAAACTGCTATCTAAAAAATGGATCTTTCTCCTCCTAGCTTTAAACTGAAGAAGTTCCCTGCCAGCTGTATGAGACTATTTTGTAAACGAGATAAGACTTTTAGCTTCCCATGTGCTTCAATTGTGTAACTGAAGAACAAAAGCCTATAACAAATGTTTCTATCCTTTACTATTTGGATTCTTTTCCTGATGTACAGGAAAGCACCTCTAAATTGACCATCTGCCCTTTCTTTACCAGCTTCTCCTCTTATTCTGAATACTAGGCTATGTGGAATCAAAAGGAAATGAATAGAATGTGCCATCTGCATATCTCGGGGCAATGCATGAGCGATAGATAGTAAGCTGGTCTCTCTTGGAGCCGCAGCTTCCATGTCCAGGCTTCTCAATCTCATCAGTTAGCTCCTAAGTATATCCCAATAAATATAGAATATAAGTATGCTAGCTGGGTTTCCCTGGTCTGATCTTTGATTCAAATTAATATGTGGAATATATGAAGCATTCATTTTCTGGAAATAAGCTTCTCAGTTTAACTCTCCTGTGGCCTTTTAAGGTAATGTTGCTCTCATTGCTGGCTGGAGGCGTTGGTCTGAACTTGACTGGAGGAAACCATCTCTTTCTCCTTGACATGCACTGGTAAAGAGAAATAAGCTTCATCTCCAAGGGTGAATGTGGGAACATGCTACTTTTTGGGTTTGTTTTTCCACTTGCCTGTATATAAGTATATTACAATTTCTTACACAATTGGGTAGGAGGGAAAAGTTACCTTTAAGGGCTTACGATTAGCTGCAGACGAATGTTTTTAATACTGCCTGCCTCCAGATCCCTTTAATCTGTCAGTCCAGTGCTCACTCCTTTAAAATCTGGTACAGCAGGGAGAAGAAAACCTGTACAACCCCAGTCTGGAGAAGCTTAAGTAGGCAGTTTGTATCACAAACGGACACTGCGGAATTGGTAGTCCCTGGCTTCACTTCTTGCTGTCATAAAACTAGTGCAGTGATGCCCGCAGGGAGTTTATTTTGAAACACTGGTGAAGGTTAGAGAGTGAGCATGGCTTGTGTGTCTTAGAGATGTACAGGGCTATGAAAATGTGCTTCAGCACATAAAGTAGCTGCTGAGTAGCAGCGTTAAGGAGACGCTTCTGTAGTCACTGGCCCTCTTTGTCAAACGGTGAGCTCTTACTGGTGGGAACAGTCATGAATGAAGGCCTTCTTTGATTAACTTTGCCTTTCTGCTTCTCTCACATTCCCTCATCAGCTACTCGGCTTTTTGTGAATATTAACTACTGTCCAGAAATAGGAATTAATGTGAAGTAATCAGAATTCAAAAATTTGAGTTTTTGTGTGGAGTTGTAGCAAATTTCTACCCAGGGCTAAGGGAAATATCGCTGGTCTGAATAATGGCAATCAATGCTGATCAGGTGGGTAAATCTAAGGTATTGAGAGGACGTTGTAGTTGTCCTTGAGAAAGCAAACAGGATACTTTGGAGGTAGACGGTGAGACAAGCACTCTGATATATCTATTTCTTAATTTAATAAGCTGCAAGGCTATGCAAGCTTTTTCTTCTCTTGCAGGAATCCAGCTCTCGAGGACCAGGCATGTGACCGCATTTACCGAGTGGGGCAGAAGAGGGATGTTGTGATACACAGGTCAGAGTGGTTCCTTAGCAGTCAGAGGCAGTTGTTGCACTGTGTTTGGCTTTAGTCTGGGGCACAAAGCCTTGGTGTGAGGCTGCTTTCCTGGCTTCAGGATCTGAAGGTGGGATTGAGGGTCACTGAGGTAAAAGAGAATATATGAAGATACTCCTCCTTGGCATTTGCCTGTATGGTGTTGTGGGGCTGTCTGGATTGATAAGAATGACTTAAATAAAACAAATCAAAAAATTACTGAAATATGGTATGATGGGAATATCCTATTCCTTTCTGGGAAACCCTCAGTCCCCATCTTCTTTTATCGAGTGGAGATTTCATTGTAAAGAAAAGAGAGAAATTGCCATTTCTTATGGCTATTAAATATTAATTTTTTTTTTGGTCTTAGTGGTTATAGTGCTAAATTAAAAAAAATTAAGGGGGAACAGAGGTGGGCAGAAATGGTCTTGCATCTGCTGTGTTTGGGGATGGCCACATCCTACCTTCTCTGAGCAGATTTGTCTTGGAGAGTGGCACAGTTCAGATCCACCCAAAGGGCGAGTTAACTAAACACTGCAGGACAGTCGAGGATCTTGGAGCAGTAAGGACTTGTGGGTGCCTGATGCCTTCTTTTTAGTAGTCTGGGCATAGACACCATGCTCCCTACACTGGGACTTTGTTAGTAGCATAAACATACAGAGTGCTTCTGATAAATGTCAAAGTTGGCCTTTAGAAAAAGCACTTGGGATTTGGGAGTAATAAAAGGCTAGCCTAGCTGTTGTAAATGTGTAGAAAACTCAAAGCACCTGGTATCTAGAAAGACTCTTGCATACAGTGTTTTTAGTGTAACAGGTGCCATGAGTTATCATAGAGTTACTATTGTTTGAGATGATCAAACCTGAGGCCTTAAGTGCTGCAGGGTTTTCTTTGAAGTGTTACAATATCTGAATGCAAGAACAGCTGTCTTCTGTGAACAGGTACACTTGTACTATTGTACCTGTGCACAACTATTACTAATATATATACTAATATTACTAATATTTAACTGAAACAAGCACTTTCTCCCCATGTTTTCAAAAAGTTAAACTCTGACTTTCTCCTAGCAATTGAGGTGACATGGCTTTGTGTTTTTAGGTTTGTCTGTGAAGGAACGGTGGAAGAAAAGATAGCACAACTCCAGACCAGGAAGAAAGATCTCGCCACGCAGGTGCTCTCAGGCAAAGGAGAGTCCTTCTCTCAGCTGACTCTGGCTGACCTCAAAATTCTCTTTGGCATCTAATTGGTACCTAGGAGTACCTGAAGAGGCTTCAGCAAAGAACTGCTGTTTCAGGTGGTCCTTTATTTTGAAAAAATAGCTATAAATAGCTATGTTTTTTAAGTTGTTTCAAGAAAGGAAGTTATTTGCTTCTAGATTTTATTTTTTAATTATATATCAAATAGTATGTCCAAAGATTAATAAAGTTATAAATTAAGCTATTGCTTAAAATAACTTTGAATCAATATTAAAAATAAATGTTTACTTCATGAATTATGTATGCTTTTTTTGTTTAGAAAACTTTTTCTTTCCCCTTCAGGATAGGAGAGAAACAGGCATAAGAGAAGTGAGCAAGTGAGAGAGGAGCACGAGGTAGGAAAGATCAGTGGCTGAATGGTGAGATTGGGTGAAGATAAGGTTCCTCCCCTTCCCTTCTGCACTCTCCAAAAATGGTTTTGAGGATGATAAAAGAGCATGATAAAAGCTTTAGAATATATCAGTAACAAAATGAAGGAATGATTTAAGAGAGATGCTTTATTTTCTTCAAGGGTGTGTGCGTTAATATTGAAGTGAAGAGGCAGTATCTCTCTCCTGTTTGAAATATTATCCAAGCAGGGGCCTTGATTTCTGCTATGTTCCTCTGAAATAGAAAGGAACCCTGAAAATCTCCCTCCTCCCTCTCTGCTTTCTTCCCCCCCACAAATATTTAGTGTAATGCTTCACCACTGTCAAATTTTCAAAGTATTTTTTTGTTGTTGTTGTTAATGTCTCTTAAAAGACACTTCCATTCTTAAAGTGGGGGAGCTGCTAGTAACTAACTCCTGCTTTGCAGCTTCTCTCCCCTTGGCACTGACGTGTGCTAATGAATGACATTTCTAGGCAGGCGTTCCTTACTGGTATTGCATCTCCTCTGCTGCCACCTCACCCTGCTCTGGCCATAGCCATATTCTGTTTTTCTGTTGATTGGGCTATTTCCCTTGGTTTTAGCACCGCTCCCATAACATGGCCCATTCCGAATGAAAGCCTTCCCTTGGCTGAAGAGCTTAGTTCTGAGGGCAGGGGACAGAGTATGACACGTTGAAGTGCTGACAGTAACAAGGCTTTGCTTCCCTGTTACGGCAATTCCCCTGGAACAGGATGATGGCGTTTGATATCCCTTTAAATGACCGAGAGCTACGTGTGACCAGTGTTTTCTCTTATTACACAGTGGCCTAGTGGGATATGGCACTGCTGTGTTGATCATTTCTCTTACCTGCCTGCATTTGATGTGATGCACAAGTGAAGCTGTCTGACTGTTCCAGCCCTTTGCACAGATACAGGGGTTTGGGGACAGAGAAATAGTTGAGTGTCTTTGTGTAGAGTGTGTGTATGTATAAATATATATGTATGGATGCATGCATACACATGTACATGTTTGTCTGTAATGCCAGCTGTGATGGATATGCCTTGAATGGAGGAGAGCTGAGCAGCTTTGGCAATTAAACCGTATTTATGACTCTCAGCTTGAATTTGCTTTGTATTATCTTCAGAGCTATGAGCTAAAAGTGATTCTGAAAAATATTACTAAACAATGCTAGCGCACATATAACCATGTGTTTACATCCCATTGCCACACACAATTAACAGGGCCTTGTGTCTTTTAATAAAATTCAGATTTTTTTTTCCTATACACTCATAAGAAGGAAGAACCCAAAGGGCACTTTTTCCCTCTCTCTATCAAAAAGTTGTTTCCCTCTGCCTCTCATCCTATTCTCCTGAAATCTTCTATAGGCTCACTAGAAGTAAAGCAGAACAAACCGCATTACTTTCTATTCAGGAAAGGATGATGGAGCCAGGGAGTTAGGGAGGCTGCACTGCGTGACGTTTTATGTGAGTACTTTATAGTACACTGGATGTTACAGAGAGCTAACGGCATGAGTAAGTATTGTTCATGTATGGGAATGTCGAAGTTGTCCTTGAGAAGAAGCATTGGTGATTTTGGGGTGTTAGAAAAGCTAGGTTAGTTCTTGAAAGCATGCAGGAACTTCAAAGCACCTGCAATCGAGGTGGCTATTTCCTGTGGAATATTTTTAGTACAGTAGATGGCATCAGTTATTGTAGAATTACTGTAGGATTTATCATAGTTTTTGCTTGAGATGATCAAACCTGAGGCCTCACGTGCATGAGGATTTTTGGAAATGGTGCAGTCACTAGCAGTGCAATTGCATGTCTTCTAAGAGGTAGAGAGATGTTTATGATGCTCCCAACAGGCTGGTCTATAGATAGAAGCACCCGTAAAAGCAAAGAGGGAGTGTTGCTGTGGGTTGTGGGTCACGGCAGCGCCGACATGGGCAGGGAAGAGCCTGCACACAGCAGTCAGGATGGCCGAGCGGTCTAAGGCGCTGCGTTCAGGTCGCAGTCTCCCCTGGAGGCGTGGGTTCGAATCCCACTCCTGACACACACTTTCCTTTTGCCAGCACCGCTGCTTTTTAGTGTGGCCGAAGCCCGGTGTCAGGCACGGGTGGTGTGAAGGGCAGCGGCTTTTTTGTGTGGCAGCGTGGGGGGCTGCAGTGTTGGGGCTGTTGCCACCTCTTTTG
>VZSV01000025.1:3315534-3331191 GCA_013398735.1 Nothocercus julius
TTCCTTCCTTCCTTCCTTCCTTCCTTCCTTCCTTTTTTTTTTTTTCTATCAGCAGCAAACTCATAGTAAAAAGTAAGATTTTGTATTTGTTCCCATTCATTTAGTACAGTTTGCTGCAGTTTTCAAGATTTTAAAAACTGGAGAATCTCGCAGTCTACACTTGCTGATCATCCTTCTATACGAAACACGTAAGTAAACTTTGTATACTATTCAGCTTTTTTAACAGTTGCAGTTATTAAAATAGAAATTTTAGTCAAAATGTAGGTATGGCAGGGCCACTGCCCACTCCAGCATTACCAGGGGTGCAGGGAAGGTTACAATGCATATGTGGAAAATCAGCAGGAGGGAGTTTTAGGATGGATAAGGCAGTTGCCGTGGAAATAGGTGCTATTTGCTGACAAGGAGGATGCCTGGTGTAAGCAGCGGGGACCAAAGAGAAGAGGAGCCTTGTGGCCGCTTAGACGCTGTCTGTTCTGGACTCCTGATGGTTCCTGGCTGTGACATTTTTAAACTCAGTGTGGGTGGGCCATTTGTGAAACCATAAGCTTAACACACCATTGCAGTCTTACCCTCGAACTGTACTGCAGGGGCAAGGACAGGCAGGGCTTTCAAGGAAAAGATGAGCAGGTTTTCATGCAGGGCCTTGAAAAGACTAATAATAAGGCCTTTGAGTATATTAATTACTGTCAGGTAAGAGACTACAAATTATAGGATTCATTTTCTTGTCAGTGTTTGAAAATATGTATATGCATTACTGAGTAAACTCTTCAGAAGTGTTGTCATTTCCTTTGAAAAGTAAAAGCAGCACCTCCAAAACTACACATGCGTAAAAAAGAAAGCACAGTGCTCCCCACCACACTTGTTTCCCCATGCTCCATACAGTTCATAAAAGCTGCAAGTACAGGTTTTGCAATGGTTATTATTCAATGACCAGATCTATCTATCAAGCCTAGTTTTCTCCTTTGGCTTAAATTTTACTCAGTCTTTTTTTATCCTTCAGGGTGGATGTGAAATGTGGAACAGGGTAGGGGAGAATGAAGAAGTCTTACCTCAGCATAGAAACCTCGTTGGATTTTAAGTTTGTTCATCAATATATATTTTTTTTCCATTTTCAAAATGCTGGTCATTACAGGTTAGGGATTTCCTGAAGGTGTTGGGATTTATCTTGCTGGTGGCTTTAAATGCTTGCTCAGTCTCACATGGTAATTAGATCTTCTGCAGCTAGAAAATCCTCTGGCAAGGGGCTCCATGGATCTGTGGAGCGTGCTGAGAACCTCTCAGCTTTCACCACGTGCAAAGTATATACAAGGAAGACATTGCTTACCTGTGAAATGGCTGTATTTCTCAAGTGAAACACCACAGATCTTCAACGTCAGTTTAGTGGATTTCTAAATTAACCCATTGCCTTGGGCAAAATTTTCCCCTCTTACAACTCTGAGAAACAAAGAGGGGTGTTTTGTTAGCAGTCAGTTTTGTGTTTGCATTGAAAAAGAGCATCAAAAAAGCTCCATCTATACATGTCTCGGCAGAACTCTGATTTTAGTCTTCCTGGGAGATAACAGCAGTTGCTGTTTTCTCAGCTCACAGCTCTCTTTTCTTTATTGTCTCAGTTTCTTAATCTTTCACACATTGGTCTAGCTCTGTGTATAGGGCAATTTTGCCAAGCAGAATTACTCAGGGCTGAGATGATGGTGGAGGGTGCGTAGGTGACTCTGAGGACAGGGAATTTCAGGACTGGGCTAGGGTGGAGAAGAGGAGGAGCCTCTGTACAAAGTAGAGCAAATGCTTTACTTTGGGGGAGAGGAAAGTAGCAGGGGCAGACACAAGAAGATTGTGGAGAAGTTTATGAGAATTAGTTTGGAAACCATTTATGTTTTTTTAAAAAGTTGTTTTTCCCAGGATGGCCCTGTCAGATGTGGTTTGGCTTGCAAGAACTAAAAGTGATGTGAGAAGCAAGCTGATCTGTTGAAAGCCACAGAAGCAATTCTTACATACTAGTACGTGCCAAAAGCTTATCCTGTAAGACTTTTTTTTTATCGTAGATTTCACAAATTCTGACAAGAAGTTAGACTTTGTAGGACAGCTGCACCACCTCGGCATCACACTTCCTTTCTCGTCTATTTATGTAACTCAGCCGCCTTGCCAGGGTGCTTTGTCATGAGCTCTGCGCGATTTCGATCTTTTCAGCATTTAAATGAATCAAACTGTCCCAAACAATACTGCATCTCAGTGCTGCACCATCTTGGCCCTCTGAATACTTCTTCAGTTTCATTCTTTTCCAGTGTAATAAAACCCAGAGCACTGTCCTGCTGCCTTCCTCTCCCAGTCTGCAAAACCTCCCTTGAAGGTCTCTAACTAGATTATCACATGCTCATCAGTGATTTTTTTCCCCAAGACTTGTGTTTCTTAGGGCTGTCACCCTGAATCTTCTTTTAAAGCACACAGAGAGCTCTTCTTTGTGGAAAACTCCTGCAAAGTTTACTCTCTCACAAGTATTCAACTTTTCCTCTCTTCCAGATTTCATTCTCCATTAATGTGAGATACAAATGAGCCGCGGAAGCACTGTGCCTGCTTCCTTGAGAAACAGGATTTCTCTCTCTTATTTTCTGAATGAGAGGCCTTGGAGAAGTTCTCCCTATATAAAAATGAAAATGCAAAGGTTGGCTTTTACTTTTAAGGTCAGGAGATCTAGGACCATGTGAAAACCATGGCTCATAGGGGACTCCTTGCCTTTGTTGCTTTTTAAGATAGTCTGTACCAATTGCTTGGTAGCTGCCAATAACGTTGTGTTGAACAGCATCAAAACACATTTCAAAGCTGTTTTTCAAACAAGCATTAGTATGGTTACAGTCTCTTTAATAAGTGAGGGGCTACTTCTGTTAACTGGGGAAAGGGAAGGAGACAGGTATACTGCACTAGCTGAATATTCACTCAGTTACCTCACCCTGATGTGACTGTAAACCTCTTCTATCACTGTGATCACTTTCTTTTTCATTTTATATTTAGCTGTAAGAGATAAAGGAAAGGATATTGGGAGTATGGTGCGAAGGCTGAAGTGATATTAACCTCTGCTCATCAGCTTCTGTTCATGAAGTCCTGGAAACTTGTGGAGCAGTATTTGAACCATCCAGTGTAACAGAACAGTGAGTTATTAATACTGGTGTAGAAATTTTGTAGATGATTAAAAAGTACATATTAATGTTAATACTCTCTGATAGTCTGTGGAACTTTGTAAGACATTGCTCTAAAACCACATTGGCTCATTCCCCTTACATTTTTAGGGCCGTTTTGTCAGAGAGGATTACAGTAATGTTATATACTGGATAGCTCGAGGTCTTCATAAAAGCATCTGAGCATTTGGGAGAACATCCTTTTCTGAGGAATAGTCTTATAGGAAATAGGCAAGGTTCTTCTGATTTTTAAGCAAAATGATTTCTTGGTAATTCGAAGTCAGTGTTTTGGATTTACTGTTGTTAGCTCAGGTATCTCAATTACGGTTTTGTAAAATATAAATGGCTTTGAAACTCTTCAACACCCTGATATGTTTTAATATGTTTTAAGTTTTGCTATCCACTTTCCTGCATATATATGTATATATTCATTTTCCCTAGTGAACTCAGTGGGCAAGTTATGGCTTGCATTCAAGCAGGCTGATGTATTTCATTGCCTTTTTCAGTGTTGTCGTCCTTGGGTCATAGAAAATGTCTGAGCTAACATGTTTTCCAGGCCCTTCTAGAAATATAAACACTGAAAGTGAAGTCCAGCAGGGGGTAATTCATTAGTGTGAGCTGTTTCTTTTGCTTAAAGTTCAAAACCGTAGGCTTATTCTGCAAAGTCGGTCTACTATATCTCTATTTTTTGAATGTTTTCTCTGTAATCTGTGAGCACAGTCATTGCAAAAATAAAACTTATGTTCCTTGTTTTATCTCTATACTTCCAGCTGAACCTCAAATTCAGCCTCCACCCTAGCATAAGGTGGTGGACAGATAGTCGTTCTGCTGCAGATGGCTACGTGTCCAATATATAGCCCAGGCAGTGGTTAGGGAAGGATTATTCTCACTCCATACAGTCAGGGTGACCATTGAAATTAGCAGGCAACAGTCTTAAATCAAGCAAAAGTCAATTGTTTTTACATAGCCCAAACAAACTACGTGATTGATGGGTTTAGGGTGTTACAGAGGCCAGCAGTGTAAGTGGACTCAAAAAAGGGAACTGAATAAAGTAATGGAAAAGCTCTTAAATGCACAGCTGCAAAACTGGCCCCTGTCCTCCTTGTCCCTGAACAGCAAATGACCAGACCTCACTAGACTGAATTAAAGGAAGAGTCAATCTTGCCCTAGGTTTTGGACTCTATCCCAAAGTGCCGCTGACAGAGAAAGGAGCTTGGCTTTTATAGATTGGGTCTGATTCACTTAACTGTGTTTATGTTTTTGACCCCTGACATCCATGAAATGGGCAGAGAATTAATGGCCAAGCATGCATTTACTACTGGGCAACAGAAAAAGGAAAGCCATGTCCTCAGCCATACCTCAGTGTGCTTTTACTTTGTAAATCTGCAAGGCTAAAGCGCAAAACACCTGCATTTGACCTGTGTGCATTCTCAAGGCTAAAAGCAAGAGTGCACTTAGAGTCTGGGGTGCTTTGAAAACAAAAATTAAAACACCATCAAGTTATTCTTAATTCTGTAGGGGCCTTATTTGGTTTGTTCACAAATATTCAGAAACAGCAGGAAAAAATGCAGGCTTGCAGTGCAGTCCCATGCCAAGAATGTAATCCATGGTTTGTCCTTAATCTCATGAGGATCATCTCAAATGTTTCCAGTGCTTTTGGCAGGAATATTAAATTACAAAATCTAGGATACTTGCCAGAAAAAAAAAAAAAAAAAAAAAGGTTTACAGTAGAAATCAGTGTCCCTGTTTTATGCTTCTGTTGGAGGAAAATGACATGTCAATATGGACAATTACTTACTCTAAGAAAACCTTAAAAAGGGCAGTTTCTCATAAACATCGTACAGGACTGTCTCCTATTTGGTTTGCAGTACTAAGGTATGCACTGTTCAGAGAGGTAGGTAAAGGTGACTGTGTCAGCACTACTAGGATTTTTCATTCCTGCAGCTGAAAGTGTTTATCATCTGTCTCATTTTCAGTTCCGGCTGAAACTGAAGATTCTGACTCAGTTTACATGTGTGTCTGGAGAAGCTTGCATAACACTGCGGGATTGCCTCAGATTTACCCTGATACAACCAAAGCCAGAGATCAAAGATGGCCTTTTTTGTTGAAGTTACCATAACAAGGTACTTGCACCTTTGTAAAATCAACCACATATCAACCAAAGAGTTAGGGAGTTGAAGAACTCTAAGGTCCTGTATATATGTTAAACTCCTTGGAGGATTATATGCAACTCAATACGTGCTTTCTTTGGTCAAGACAAAAGCCCTGTCTGTCTTTTGGAAGTGAATCTCTAGCTTTGTCTAATGAAATTACTATACTAGACAGTTTTGTGGGTTTAAGCTCTCTGCTAGCAGACAAATTATAAAGTATTTATTCATTTAATATTGAAAAATTACATCTAACATCAAACTTATGAGTTGGAGAGGAGTGTCTGACATTCTCTTCCTTCTAGAAAATACTCTGCTCCTGCGAAAGACAGAAACACCAATGATTTAGTTAGTAATACATTTGAACTTTTGTCACTCTGTTTATATCTCTTTCTCATTCCTTTTTGAAAAACTATCCTTAAGACCAGACAGAGATTTATTTTAGAAATTCCAGTTGTACCTTATTCAAAATGTACATCCTAAATACCAAAAGTATTTAGAGGTCCACTTTTTTGAGCTATTGATTTAAAATAAGAAGAGTCTGACCTTCAGGCTCTGGATTATTTTCAATGCTTACCCTGAGGGGGGGTTCATTGATGCTTTGAAGATACAAACAAAAAAAACCACGGTCACGTAAAGCTGGTGAAAGCATTTTATTGCAACTCTCTGCAACTCTCTGCAATTCTATTGCAGTTGGTGGGGTTTAGCACCAACACCAAAAAATCTTCCAGCAAGGTTTGTAATGCAGGCACGAACATCACAGAATCAATCATATATTTTCTGTCACGAATGGGATGGTTTCTTTCAAAGGAGATGGAAAACACTTCTTTCCTTCATACCAGGCAGATGTGCCTTTCTGTAGTGGCAGGAGAGTGTGCAGAAGAGGAAATGTTCACCTCAGAGTTGCTTTCAAGATTATCTTTCTTGCCTTTTTTTAGGGCTGAGAGGCTTTTATGTCTTCCAGCTAGGACTCACCTGTGCCTGCTTGTCTTACCTTGTGAGGCTGATTAACTTTAAGGATGCTAAAAAAAAAAAAAAAAAAAAAAAGTATGCTGTTGCATTTGCACCAGGTATGGGAGAAGCCACATCCTGTATCATACAAGACATTGCAGCTACAAATAGAAAGTAGAACGTCTTCCATTTGTCACACAAATTCTAACAAATCTAAATGTGAGACGACTTTTGGTTTGTTATCTTGCTTCTATTTGTAGCTCCTTTAATGATGAAAGAACTTGAAGACTAGAGAGAAGGTGAAAGACCAAACGCATGGAGGAGCAGTATATTTTTATACTCTGAGTATCTTTGGTGTGAAAGAAAGCAGATGTAGGTTCTGATAAGCTCTGGAGGTACAAGGCTCATTAAATCCACCCATACAGTTTTGTAGAGGAAGCCAGACGGGTGAAGGAAAATGTCACCAGCTTTGAAGACATTAAAGTTTCTTTAAAAAATAGCAGCACTGTTTTCCAAACAGGAGTCCTCTTCCTTTCAAGTATAAATCACTAGTTTCTTTCATTAAAAGGAAACCATAAGTTACATTTTTCTTTTTAACAATATCCCCACTGACATATCTTTTTCTACTGAAGACAGACTTGACTTATGTTGAAACAGCACCACAGGATAGTTCTTCTAGAACTAACCAGACCACTGGTTAGTTCTTGTGTTGATGAGAAGCGACAAAACAGCGGAAAGAAGTTGGCAGAGAAAATAAAATCAAGACTTCCCACTAGTTAAGCTCAAAAACGTACGTGCCTGAGCGACAGTCTGGTCAGCTGGTTCCATACTGCAGCTATTTTGCTTCGTGACCTCCATTTTCAAAAGCTGGGGTGCTTAACCTAAGGTATGCGAAAGCAAGTTCTGCCCAGTTGCTAAAAATGCATGCTTTTCAAAGAATCTCTGGCAGGACACTCAGACCCTCAGGTGAACTCTGGTTCTTTAATCATCATGGAAATCATAGGCCTGTTTGCTGAGCACCGGCAAAGGATTATCCTCTCCAGAGGACATCCATTTATTATCTTGAGGCTGGTACCGCAAAGAGTGTGGAGTTGGCATCTCAATGCGAGCAATTCGAATGTGTAAATAATTGAGTGCAAGGGATAGGCGAGGCTAAAACAGATCCCCTGAGCATGCTGGCTTTGCTTCGCTGAAATCAGGAGCAACACAGTCAGCACTTAAGCAAGGGGTGCCAGCCCCTTTCCTATACGCTGCATGCAAAATTTAAAACCAAACAAAATAGGGTCTTAGAACCCAGTCCCGGGTGGGCTTGCAGTCTGAACCGAGGAAAAGTAACTAGGTACAGATGCAATAATAACTGAACTCAAAGCCTCCAGTAAGTTCCAGAGTCAGCTTGAGAGTATGCAGAGCCCAGACCTCGTTTCACGAGGGCGAGCCTTGCTGAAGAAAGGAGAAACATAGCCACTTTGGTCTCGTGTTAGCTTTTGGGCTCGTCTTTCCAATGAACAAAAGTGGAGTTCAGTGGAGCTTTGCCAGGATAGAGCCCAACAGGTCCTGAATATGATTGCAGAACTTCACATTCATTGATGCACTTACTCCGGAGCCCCCCTGGCAAGTTGTGGCAACCACCTGTTTCTCTGATAGCAAGACACTCACTGATATGCTCAGATTCTTAAAATCTGCTGTGCAGATCCAGTTAAGATCATTCCTCCCTGACTTTCAACATATTGCTGCCCTTCTCAGTGCTGACATGAAATAAAATAGCAGCAGTTTGGATCTCACTGCTTTATTTCTCCTCTCAGTATGTTTTTTCACTGATTATGTTTATTATTGTTTTGTTACAGCAGCCTGGGTAGTATTTGGAATTCTTCCATTATGAGGATAATGGTTGTTTGAAGTTTTTATTAGAGTTGTTGAAGCGTATCAGTCAAATTATATTAACTGTAAAGCACTGAGCAATGACTAACTGTCCATTTGGAGAGGCCAGATGTGTCCTGCTGTGCAATAGATTGTGATGGGCAGGATAACAACTATCAACATTTTCAGAAGGTTTGCTGGTACACTGCTGAACTTTGGTACTTGGGGATTTATAGTGTGCTGGACCTTAGTAAAACAGCTTTATTTCTGTCAAGTGTTTCCTGCTGGCAGACTGCAGGCCTTCAAAAATATTGCCAAGCAGAAATGCTGGCCATAAAGGGTTAGCTAGAATTTACTCACATCTTGAGCGTCATTCTGAAGGATGCTGAGGACTTGCAGCCCTGGTTCTTGTGGCTGAGAGTTACTTCCCCTTGGGAGTTCTGAAAAACAGTGTGAGGTGTTTCAGGCTGAGTACCCCAAAATGACCACATGAGTCAATGAGGTCTGGGCCCTTAGGCTGTCCTCCTGTTCTCCCTTCATACAGTGTGTGACATTACAGGGGTCTGGACCCGAGTCTTGTAGCCTATGCAAGACACTGTAGCTGTTGCTAGTAGTTATGGCTCGTGGATACAGTTTGGCTACCACTGTTCTCATCAGAGCCACATTGCAAATCTTTGCAGTGCAAGTGCAGAAATTCAGAGTCCCTAGCCCACATCACCCTTGATTATCTGAGCATCAGGCTGTCTCACTTGCTTGCTCTGTTTTACGCCCAGGAGTTCCCTAAATGTAAAATGAAAACAGTGAGCTGGAAGAAAGATATTTGACACAGTGCCTGGCACTTCATTTGCTCAGATGGCATTTATAGCTCTGCAGCTGGAAGCGGGGCCTTCTACTGCCCTGTACCACAGAAACATGCTGAAGGTGCACTCTTTCCCTAATGATTCTCTTGAAACTGTACTGCCTTTTAAGTAAAATTGGGCAATGAGATTGGGTGATGATCAGCAAAAAATAATTAAATATTAGGGATGCAAGAATGCCTGAGCTATCCATTCAAAGATAACTCCAAAGTCAAAAGATTTGTTCGAAATACATAATAATTTGGGATTCTTTACTATTTGGCTTCTTGTCTTGAGGTTAATATTTTTCAGCTTTACATCTTTACTAGGCTGATGAAAGATTACTTTTATCAATGAGGCTGAAGGTCATGTGGAATCATGTGATTGTGCGAGTTAGCTTTCAGAAAGCAAAACCAGATATTACATGATTTAGCTACGTGGAGTAGCATTATTTTCCTTTTAAGTTGCTTTTCAGCTTCAGGGATAGAGGGTATTTCGAGTTACTCTTCCTAAGAATATGAATAGAGGCTTTTGATGCTGTATTCACCAGGAGTGGTGATGGATATCCTTCATAGCCATAGGGAGAACACATTTTGCAGCATGCAAAATAAAATACAGCGTGTTCTCTGCCAGTGAATGCCCCCACATTACTCTGGGGGGCTCATGTGGGGAGAGTGGCCAAAGCAAAAGAGCAGCCAAGATTCAGGCACTCTCCTGCTGCTGGAGAATGAATGTCACCAGCCTGTGCATGCAGCCATCCTGCGGATGAGACTGTCCTCTATTTAATCTGATCTTAATGGCTCATCCTTCCACTGTGAGAAGTAGCATTCATGACACTAAAAAAAGGAGTCATTATTGGGTGAATTGATGCCACAATCTCTTTGGTGGCCTCAGTGAAGCCTAAAAGTGACACCTACAAGAAGACATGTGTTCCTAAAGAGTGAAATGCGAAAGCTCTGCCAACCTCTACCCTGTGCTGGGAGTTTCAGGACAGACCTGGTAGTTACCATGTTTGGACCTAGCAGCAGCCCTTGTATCCATCTTGTCAGTGGCCATGTATTCCAAAGCTCTGAGGAACTGAGTTCACGCCTGGGGTTTGGAGCAAGCCGTACTCATCGTGACTGTATTGATGCTTTACTTCCTTCCCCCAGTGCTCAGGATAAACCAAACAAGGAGGTAATAAACTTTGACTTACTTCTAACTTTCATGAAATATGTGTACCGTGGCACGTATCATTTCTCAGTGACGCCCAAAGGACTAAAGACTGTATTTATGCAACAAAAAATGGCATGTGATCAACGCGTGCTGGCGCTCAGCTAAAATAACAGTGGAGACAGAGCGATACCACACAGAATTCATGTCAAGTCTCACTTTATCAACTCTGGTCTTCTCTGCAAGCGTAAACTACTGCAGCCCGCCCAACCAGATGGCTGCTCTAACCTGAATTAAAGCTCCCTTGACTTGGGAGGGTTCTTCTTTTGAAGGGAAGCTTAGTGTTCAAGGGTCAAAATGAAAGACGAGAAGTAATTAGGAAAATAGGTAACAAGATACGGAAAGCTGCAATTGTGTGGCTGTGGAGACCTGAACTGGGAGTGACATGGCTTGCTTGTGGTCACATCAGAGCCCAGCAAAGCAAGTATTAGAAGGCGAGATCTCTGGGCTAATTTTGCAGTTGACCCGTATATTGCTATCAATCAGGAAAAAAGGAAGAGTGTGTGGGAGAGGGAGAAGGCTGTTTTACTGTATCATAAGCAGTCTGTCCTTATCTGCAAGTTTTCAGACATAGGGCTCTGTTCTCCCCAGGCCTGAGGACATACACACCCTTAGCTGGATCCCAATCTTGCCTCATTCACTGATAAATGATGTTAAGTTACATAAAGAATCTAAGGGCTTCGTGCCTGCTGAGCCAACTTGGTGAAGCTGGTCCCCTGCACTGGGAGGGGGGAGAGGAGGGAGCAGGTAGCTATATGTTTTTTAATGGCAGCAGAAAACAGGCCCTGTCTGGGCTGAAGTTTTCACAAGTCAAAAGTGAGCTCCTTAGGTACATGAATGGGCTGAAAGTTCTGGGCATGATAATCATGGCAATCATTTGGATGATTTTTAAATTATCACTCTAATCATTCAGAGGGTGAGTACTACTGTCAAAGAAATTCTAGAGTATCTTGCCTCTTTCCTCTCTTTGATTCAATCTTACTCTTCTGATTTGCCTTCTGTGTGCCTATGTTTTTTCTCCTCTTTACCATCCCTTCTCTTTTCTCCTTTCCTGAATCTCTTCCTATCATTGTCTTCTCCCGCTCACCTCAGTTCATTCCCTTCTTTCTACTCTCCCACCTGGTTGGTCTTTTCACTAATGTACACCAACCCCAGCATATTGGTGCATAATGCCTACACATGATAACAGCATAATAAATGGTAATAGGTTAAACAGTGTGGTACAAGGGAGAAACTGTAGGACCACACATTTATTTTTGCAGAAACAGATCTCCATCTTTGGCTTCACAGATCTCCATCTTTGGCTTCACAGATCTCTATCTTTGGCTTCACGGACAGCTTGCTGACAGAGGGAAAATCTCCCATTTTTGCAGAAGCAGTGCTATGTTTGCTACTTTCAGACCTCAAATATTACCATGAGAGGAGGTGAGTCTGGGCCACTGACTGGGGTCTGGGAATCTTTATCTTAAAGTCTAGTGCAGAACCTGTGAGTGTTATCACAGCCTCCGTTTTTCTGAAATATTCTGTATTGGCACAGAATAGTAGGGAATATTAGCGAGATAAAATGACATAGGATGCATATGTCTCAATGACCAAACACTCTCCGTAGTGTTACAGGATACTGCAGGAATAACACCTGTAGCTAGAAGGGGCTTTGTGGAAGTTTCACACTACTGCTAACCTTGGTGAAACTTTACATTTGTGAGCAACAGTGAGAAATTAAACAGCATAATAATAATAGTAAGAAAAAGGATAGGAAAGGAAAATTACAGCTCTGGAAGATTACCTTACCGAGTGCTTAACCATATTTCTCAAACTTAGATGTGATAATTATGTTTGAACACTAAAAGCCATAATTTCATACTGCCCTCTAATTGGATATTAAGTCAGAAAGGATGTTTGCTCCCAGTTTTAAAACAAAGCCTATAAAGCAGAATAAAAATAAAAATGCTTATGATAGCATGATTTTATATAGTAAGACAAATAAGGGTGTCACCCAGAAATATGCTTTTTTTTTTTTTTTTTCCATCAAGAGGAGTTTACAAAGTGTCTCAGCAACCCAAGTTTCTATTCAGTGACACACCAAAGTGCTGCTCTACACCAGGCTTGCTGCTCACAAATCTGCAAATATGTTTCAGTGAAAATCACCTTCCAGTTAGAGGGGAATTAAATGAATTGTCCATTTTCTAAGTATTGATAATAAAAGACTGGAAAGATTCTAAGCACGTTTGGCAATGAGACCTTATTTTCTTCACTAAGAGGAACCCGCAGAGGTGTATGTGTGCGTATATAGATACATCTTGCCTCAAAATGACTATGGCTGTATCTACACAGTACAGCACAATAAGAATGAATGTTTGGAGCTGAAAAGTGCTGAAGTTCCAGCATCTACATTATATTCTTTTTAGGGAGTTAGTTTGTACCGGATCTCACTAGGTCCCGTGGACTAAATGTCCATTAGCAACTGGAATACACTGGGTGAGCTTATAGAGTACATCTTCCAAATCTGCTCTGTCGAAAAGAAATCCAGTCCATGAGCTTTGAGACCATCCCGCATTGTGAACCAAAGCACTGGATGTGGGAACTACTGGGAGACTGGCTGCAAAAGCCTTTGCCTGAGCTGCACAGGAATGGTGATGCAGCCATCCCTCCTCAGTGGCAAGCTGTCCTGAGGTGACGTCATACTGCAATATTGACATTTTCATGTTATCGCAAGGCAAATTCAACAAGGTCATCGCGGTACCCTTGAGAGAAATTGCTGCTTGTGATTAATGTCAAAGGCTTTATTGTCTTCTCCATCTTCTAGTCCTGATGAACACCCAGATTAAATATTCTCTAAAAATATACTGAAGACTTTATACTGCATTCAACTTTGTTCCTCCTTATTTTGCTTCGCTTCTTAAAGCTTAGCAAATAGTCTGCTTATTATTTTCAGAGGCTTTCAGTAGTCTAGATGAGGCTCATAGGTTTTACTTCTTCACACAAGAGCAATTTCAAAACTCAATGGTTTTTTTTTTTCCTCTTTTGTGCTATTTTGCATTTCTCATCTGACTCTCAGAGATTGTTACATGCCTAAAAGTGTCAGCTGCCATTGCCACCAAATATAATGATAGACTGGGATATTATCAAGGAATACACTTAAGGACTTATGGAAAATCACAGACTCATTTGCAGCAGTATTGATGAGAGCAGGAGAGGAAAATGGCTAAACTCCACAACTGCCATAAAGGGCCTTGTGCAATGACAAAAGCTGAAGCAACAGCTTTAATTGGGGAGATCTTTCCACTTTTATGCATATCTGAAACCAAGTGAAAAACTTGGCATTTATTAAATTCTGTAGAAGAAATCTTTTATAAGCACTAATCAGTAGTGTGAATTCTGGGATGGCTGCCCTTGTGTTACGGCTGTGGCACACCTTGGTAGACACGCAAGTTTCCAAGACAGCATATAATTAAATATAGTGCAGTTCTAATACATAAAGTGCTAAAAAAAATTGAAAGAGCAAGGAGGTCCTCTGAATGAGGGATCTGTTTAAAAAGAGCAAATCTAAAAATCCTAACTAGCATTAAAAGCATTTTTGAAAACAGCCAGAGTTGGAGCCACTGTTGCAGGAGACGTCGGACCGTGAGAAATCGCAAGCCTACCACTGCGTGTTGGCAGAGGAGATGGCTGCCCACCATATTAGTAACACTATCTCTTCTTAGCCTCAGTCAAGATAAAGCCTAAATGTGCTGTGCATTCAGCATCACACTGATGAACAGACAGGAAATCTAGCAGAGCCTAGCAAAGTTCAAGCAAAACAGATCTATGAAAATACACGGGGAGCAATAATAGATCTGTACTAGGGGAATTTTGTTAAAATTCTTGTTTTTTCTTCACAGGTGCTCCAGGATGGGATGCCAAAGTCTTTGGACACTCTGAGGCACTAAGCCAAGCACTAAGAGCACGGGGTATAGCACCAGACAGGGCTGGCTTTCCCAAGGGCCTTTCTTAGGAGCACAGGCCCTGGTAGCAGGTGACTCTCTTTTCAAGTGGCCTAAGAGTTAGACAGAAAAGCAAGAGTGAAAGGAGGACTGAGAGGGAGGAAAGCTTGTTGCATGTGTGTCTTGCTTTTCACAGGGAGAAAAAGGAGGATACTGAAGATTGAGAGGCATTAAGAGAAAAACTAAGCTATAGGCCACAACCCAAGCTTCAAATTTAACATCAATTTTAACATCAGTTTTGCCTCAGTAAGTTCCTTTAAATTTCATTGACCATTGAGCAGTGTTGCTTCATAATTTCTTGTGGATGTTATGGGGAGATCTGAGTTCAAACAGAAACACATGGGCTGGGAAGTTCATAGATTATGGAGTCTGCACTGCTGCATATTTCTAAGGGTAGCTCAGAAAAAAAAAACTGTCAGGCACAGAGCAGACAGAGTTGACCCTGCCTTGGGGTACAAAGTTAACTAAGTGACATCTTCAGGTGGTTTCTTAGTCTGATTTCGTAAGGTTTTGTGTGTCCATCTCTCTACCAAACCATAATATCGGTTAGAGGACAGATGCTGGCAGGATCATGCCTAGAAGCCAGCCTAAAATATATTATCATAGGAGATGCTTTCTCTTACAAATTCCAGCTCCATTAGTGACTGAGTGTTGGCTGGCCAGGGCACTAACAGCACATTAGAGGAAGGAAACTCCTTTTCTTCAGCTCACTGCAGTTGCTCTTTTCCTGAGCAGGCAGGAGCACCTCACGAGGAACAGCCGAGGAGCCTCTGCCAGGAGCAGCCCGAGCAGCCACGGAGACCACGTTCGAGACTTGACAGGGCCTCGTCATTGCTACTAGAGGCCACCTGCAGCGAGCGGCCGTGAGCAAGCTGTTCCTAGGGCCATCAGGCGTTTCTGGTGGCAGAAATCATTAGTGCAACTTCATAAATCATTAGTGCAACTTCATACTCATTGAGTAACTCAAGCTCTGTAAACTTGGCTATATTTTGTCGCTGCGTAGATTAACAGCGTAGTCAGTTTGTTTCCTTCTCAGATAACAAAAGGAGTTTTGCTTGAGTATGAGAAAATGTTTATTAGGTCACTCCCAGGAACATATTTCTACAGTTGCAAGCAGTTCTTCAGAATCTGAGTCTTATCTTTTCTTGACTCGAGGTTTCGCTGGTGAGTTCCCTCTCGGCACTCCCCCACCCCGGCAGATACCCGCGCTCGGGTGCGTCTGGCAAAGTGTTTCCCAGGTGATACATTGACCAAAATGTATTTCCATAATCTACAAAAGTAACATTAGTGGTTATAGTTTAGGCTTGGGTCTCTTGCTTTTTGCAAGGCGAAGCATTGTCACGCCGTATTATGTTGAGGAATGGAGTACAGAGCCACAACTCAAGCAAGATTAACCACTATATGCAGCTGAGCCTTCAGGTTCATGAAAACTGTAAAAGGCAGAGAAAAAACTGTATTGTAAATATGAATGAGCTTTTATGCACTGTTATATCAGGAACCT